>OY754967.1:11301794-11687865 GCA_963576475.1 Molanna angustata | reverse complement strand
GTTTTAACTCAATCACATAATCCTTTAAAGCTTTATTCGTTTTTTTGTTCCAATTGATTAAATTTGTATATTTCAATTGTTGTATTTTTTAATTGATTCACAATATTCATCAAAGAATGTTATTACTTCTTCAAATGTTGCGGTCTCTTTATTGTCAAAATTTTCGTAGATTGATAATCCCTTGTCATCTATGTTGCTTAACAAAATCGCCATTTTTTATTCATCTTTGCATTTGACATTTTCTGGCAAATTAAGTCGTATATTTATCCTTCTTTTGAAGATTTGCCACCTATTTTTTAAGTTGTCCTCTTCGAAACTAAATAGATTTCTTGTATCAATTTTGTATATTAATATTATTTAGTAGTTCACTACTATTTTATTCGTTTATTTTACCCGGGGCACCATGTGTTGTTTTATATTTTTATTATTAACAATTGACAACTGACATGAAGTTAGCAGGAAGCGGCCAGCCAAAATGGTGGTTGTCTGTGTTGCCAATATTAAATATATACTACACCATATATCACAAGGTGGGAGAGCTGGTCCGAATGTCGCAGGACAGAAAGGCATTCTCCAGAGTGATCGCCAACGTCGGGGGGACCTGATACGGCACACAAAGAAGAAGAAGATCAAACTCACAATGTAATGTTTTAATGCTCCCTGTGGATACTTAACAACAATCCGTAATAAATAATATTACCCATTCAATAGTCATTTTATTTCTACTGTTTTCCTTATAGTAAGCTCTTTTTGGCACTTTTGGGTGCATTGTCTGTCAGATTTAAGAGTTTCAGACTATATCTAGACCCTTTAATAATTTCGCTAGGGGTCGTTATCAATCCTTTACAAGATTGACTGGTAGTCCGATGAATTTTGACTTCAATAAAAATCATTATAAATCGAAATTCATCACGTAAATAAAAACATCAATTAATCCTCTACGCTAGCAATGCTATTTATTAAAATGGGTTGTCATTTTGCAATAAACTTGCCACTTTCAATACAATACAATTTTACTTTGAGTATTAAGAAATCAGACAGTATAAGAAGTTGTTCATAAAATTCCAATAAGCCACAATAATATACGTTTTCCTTCCAACATTACTTTTATAATATATAAATAATTTGTTAGATTTTTTTTATGTATCTGATTTTTCTATTTCATTTCAAGCAATTTTTTTGCTTTTATAATTAAATTCCGTATCAGTTCATTTCTTTGTTCGTTTTCTTTAATCTAACTTAAAGAAAAAATTGTAGAAATGTATGAACTAACAATGTATGCATACGTATAAGTGGAGCGTTCTGTGAAGCTTGATAAAGGACAATAAACATTGTCTTGAAAACTTTTGTATTGAAATGGAATGTCAAGGAATCTTTTCAGATACCTAAAAAGGATAAAAAGGAATAACCGTTTTGCTTTACTTTCATCTATTTATTACGATTAGGTGTATTAAAAATTGCGTAATTGAACGATTCTGTATATTTTTATTAACTACATTGAGAGTATCATTATTGAAAAAAAAGATATTTTCTTCCAGTGTAAAACGAAATAATATCTATACTCAGTGTACCGTATTTTAGTGATATTTCAATAATTCCAAATTTTAGTATTTTTATAAGAAAAATCAATCGTTTTCTAGACTAATTAAAATCTTAAAGATTTTTTTCTGATGAAATTTAAATTAATCGTCAAAGTAGAATTATTTAAAAAATGTTCTAATTAAATATTCGAAATATCTCATTAAAAAACACTCAAAGTATTAGTTGTAGGTATTTGATCATTATCCTGGTTTTAAAAAATAACTAAAAAATTTGAAATTAAGTGTCATCAACCTAACTAAGCGAATCTTAATTTTATAACAACAAAATTATTTTGCCCATAATTTGACGACATATAAAAAAATATGAGCAATATATAAAAAAACAATGGGTTTTCACAAAAAAATGTTATTTTAGAAAATTACGAAAGTAATATTATTTTAACAAAAAAAATATACTATTATTTCTTACATATCGCTTGTCGACTTCAATTATTGATGATTCTGACAACATTTTCATACTTACGCCAGTAATTTTTTTTCAAATTGTCAAAAACTTCTGATAATATGCCTTAAGAATCAATAAAGACATATAACAATAACTTTTATTTTAAACAAACAATAATAAAAATTATCAAAACTTGAAACAAAGCTAAAATAAAGACAATAAAAGAAAAAAAAATCCATTTCACTAATTTATTATATGTCTAGGGATACCATACCCAACATCAAGTTCACACAATGTTCCAACCCATTCCAGAACATCCTGGCACATAATTCCTTCGAAGTATACGGTATGAAATGGCGGGAATTAGATAGCAGCTTCATCTGTGAATTATTGAAACGTAGGAAGCCATCCCAGACAGCAGCATATATTAAAATCCAGATTAGCAGACCATTCTCTTCATTTTTATATTAAATATACTGATTTCCATGAGTCAGACATACGGAGAACTCTCAAATTTGCATTATTAAGCAGACATTTTCAAATAACTCGAGTTGGATATCATGTAGGTATGAACTTACAAATATTACAACAGAGTCGGTAATTTTAGTCTAGACAGTAATTGATACAATCGATTGATTTAGTTTCGGGTTTCCAAAAAATATCAACAATTAAAGTGACAGTATAAACGAATATATTTATTATATTAACGAAGGTTTCAGACAAGACGAATAAATTCGTATCCAATGTAAATAAAATGTCACTTGTAAAAATACATTTGTTTAATGCATATTTATGTACAATAAAATATATATCTTTATACATTTTCAATATACTTAACCTCTTATTTTTCTACCCAAGGAGCAATAACCTATACCGAAGCTTGGTATTCTTTAACTTTACCTCCAACTGCCCTCTATCCTGGGCCTCCGTATACTAAACAAATTGTTTAAATCTTACAATTCATTTATTTATTTTATTAATTCATATAAATGATATAAGTTCTAGAATGCAATAACATAATTTTGAATATTTTGTGTGTTGATAATTGTGTGTGTGCATTGTGCATGTTACTGGCAAGTGTGTAATTGCGTCGGTACAATGAATACCTCACTAGGAAGTCCTGTGCTGAAGTGTTCAATTGATCAGTTACATCGAGTGATATTATGACATTATCAATTTTTATAGCTGTATATTTTATGAATATAAAAGGGATAAGAGTTAGAGGCAGTCCTATGTAGGTTGAGATGGCTGGACAACGTGTTGTGCGATATAAGAGAAATGGACCTGATAAATTGGAGAAGACTGGCGATCGATAGGGAGGGATGAAGACGATTTCTGGAGGAGGCCAGGATCCTTAGAGAACTGTAGTGCCAGTGATGATGATGATATTTTATGAGTTTGACAAGTAATACACTCATTTTTAATGTCATTTTTCATTTTGTCCATTACCATTAGTTAGTTAATCCATGACCTATGTAGGTACATATATCTTTTCATTGCAATACCGAAAATGATATTACTTTCGCAATTACATCTATTTCTTATAATGAAACATCTTCAATAATATATAAACAATGTGTGTTTTAATCAAAATTACGAATCATCTCTGGAAATAACGTTTAACATGATATTTTGAAGGTTGATTTGCAATATCTTCTCTTATGAAAATACAATTTCTCCTCTCTCTGATATTTTCTTATATCCCCTTATTATTTCTGAATGTTTGTAAAAGAATACCCAGATTTCAGAGGAGAGATCGGCATTGACTGATTTAGACTAAATTGCTTATTTCGGATAAAGGTATTCTCGACGTTGTATGATAAAAGATATCCGTCTATTAAAAGATTTCGTATCTTAATTATATAATAGCGTGCTCCCTTGATTACTTTCTTTATACTTGTTGTCTGTGAAAGACATTTTGTGAAACGTCAAAGATATCGCTCTGGTAACTAATTAAAATAAACATTATTTCATTATATTGCCTACAACTAGGAAGGAAATTTTAAAGAGAAGTAATGAGTGTAAAAGTATGTTACAGTAAATATACACAATCGAATATTATTAGTGTATTGTAAAATGGTAAGTTCTTGATTACTCACAATAAGAACATCATTAATTAATGTAAGGTACACGTGTAATCGTTTGCAGTAAACATTAAATAATGTTTTTTAATTCCGAAATTTAGCGAGAGAAGTCATGATTAGTGATTTTTCCGAATAACGAATAATCGACCATATTTATATTCATTTATTTTGAAATTCTTCGATGAAAATAACTTAATCATCGATTAACTTTTTTTTTAAATATTCGATAATAGTTACAATATTATTTTTTCCATATATTAAACTAAGAATATTACTTTGCAATCATTTTGAATGCCGATAAACTAGATTATATAAGAATATACCCGACCATGAAATGATGGGCATGGCGTTATGAACAATATTATGAAGTTACGTAAAAAGTTTAAATAAATATTTTTATTTTTTAAAAATGAATATGTCCTTGTAACAATAACATAAATATCCTCATACATTCTAAGCATAAATTCTTGTGCTATAGGTGAACGAAATCGGTCGTGGCAGGATTCGAACTCGCGACCACTGGATTACGAAACTAGCGCGCTCACCCCCCTGTCCCCATCCATAATATAATGAACATTGTATGCAATAGTGAATGCATTAAGTAAGGCCATGAATGTATGTGGCGTTCGGCTATCTATGCCTATCCCAAGAATAAAGACGTCACGTGATAGGGTTTATCAATGTATTATTCAATGCATTTATTTTTAAGTAGAAAGTATATATTATGTACTTATTATTAAATTCGAATATATTCACATATTTCTTTCTGGGTCGATGGTAGAGCGGTTAGCGCACTTGGCTAGTAATCCAGTGGTCACGAGTTCGAATCCTGCCTTGACCGATTTCGTTCACCTATAGCACAAGCATTTGTGCTTAATTTAGGGAACGTAAGAAGATGTACGTGTACTTGTTTAACAAGTACATATAAAAAAAAGTTTAGAATTATTTTGTTTATACAGTATTTTGAATGGTGTAATTTAAAGTTTTTTTTTATAATGACCAGTGAATATAAACCTACATTGACTGGGGCGTCCACAATCGCTGTTACATATAAATAAATATTCGCAAGGAAAATCTAATTTATTTTTTCATGAGCATTCGCCGGATTTCCAATAAGTCATTTATTGGAATCGAAATGAAAATTTCCACCATTGTGTTATTTAAGGTCCCTCTCTCTTCCTCTGTGCCTTTAATCATGATTAATTGAATTTATTTTTTTAATGGAATTACTTTTGCGATTTAATGTTTCTACTTACTATGGACAAATATTTTACACAGCGTTTACTTCTCACTACATAAACAATATAATTTTCAGACTCGATATTTCAGCAAGATTATCAATTCAATTTACCTAAGTCGCATTACATTTAAGAATCTTTGACAGCTTTAAATAAATAATACGTATTAATGTAGAATGAAATAGGCTAAGTGAATTGTGGTTCAGAATATCGAGTATTCGAGAAATATAATCTACGAGTACATTTCCTGAATTGAGGACAATCATTTTGAATTACTAAGCACTTTGCAGTGTAAATAAATCGATATTTTTTGTGTAGGTAATTTTGTGAAAAAAAACATTCACTGGAGTTTGTAAAACAAATCATCTCTACCCTCTCATACGATTTTTTTGAAATTTTATATCGAACTGTATCTGTTAATCTACTGTTGGTAGTTTTTCTATTGTAATAAATAATGTTAAGTACCTACATTGGAGTAACAATGCAGAGGAATCGGGTTTACATCCCGCCATGGACATATTCATTTATACCTACCTACATACCTACATAGTTCACCACATCTTTCTTCGTACAAGCAGCCCGACTTTGGAATTACATCCCATCGCAACTTCGATTTTCATTGACACATACTGCTTAGAAAAGAAATCTTAAGCATCATCATCATTTGCTTCTCATCTTGATTATCTCCTTGGTCTCAACTTTAGTAATTATGCTGAATCAATCGATTATCATGATTTGCTTACTTTGGTAAACCGCAAGACCCTAATTGATATTATATATTTGTTTAAGTTTGTCAACAATTTTGTGGATTCCCCAAATTGTTGAAAAAAAATTGCTTTCACTGTCCGGGCAGAACAACCAGATATCCTAGCATCCGAATGCTTTTGTGTACCGTGCTTGCACAGTGTACAATGCTTCCTTTAATACACTCGACATCTCTGCGAGCTCTCTCAGTGTGTTAAGGACAGCTGTCTCCTCCAATCTTTTCTAGTACTTTGATTTAATCAGCTGTTTTATTTTAGTGTTTTTTTATGTACTAGTAAATCAATTATACATTATTTGTAATTTTTGTATCAATATAAATTATCTTATTGAATAATGCATGGAGTTTTCACTGGTCCACTAATAATAGAGTATTGGACACCTGTCCCGAAGGAAGAAGAAGCAGATGGAGACCTAGGATGAGATGGCTGGACGACAACGAGAGCGATATAAGAGCGATCAGACAGACAAATTGGAGGAGACTTGCTGTCGACAGGGCGGGATGGAGGCAGTTTCTTGAGGAGGCCAAGGCCCACACCGGCCTGTCATTGCTCATAATGATGACTAATAAATCAATATACAATGTCTCTTTTATAAATTGTGTAGACTGTATAATTCTCTATCGACCAAATAATAATAATAATAATAAGGACAATTTATAAAGCGCCGTTTAGTGACAACTGTGGTCACCTCAAGGGCGCTTTCAATTTGCAAAAAAATAATTTGAAATTAGTCCTATAGCTAACACATTGAAAATGGTGAAACATAAAACATAAAAAATACAATAAGTTAAAATTAAGTTAAAATTAGTCCTATAGCTAACACATTGAAAATGGTGAAATATAAAACTTAAAAAAATACCTAGAAATCACAAATTAATCTTGTTACATAATCCAGATGAAATTAATTATAAAAAATAGTCGATTCAAAGTAAAGCAAAAAGTAAAATAAAAATAAAATAAATCATTTCCTTATACATAACACTTAAATTTGTCTTCTTATCGTGTTCTTGTCCCTTCCTCTCCTCTCACCTTCTTCTTTTTTATTATTGGTATTTTAGTTTGATTCTTATTTTTCTATTATTATATACATATACCTCACTAACAGGATATGGTTGGTTAGAAGATATTGACATATGACAATAAGCCCACCACTGTGCACTTATAATGTAATGTGTGCATTGTGCACTTATAATATAAATAAAAAAAATAATAATAATATTTAGGAATGTATAAGATTTTCCATGGTCTATTTTCGAGACCAGTTCATCGAGGATATTTTCATTCATAAAAAAATCTATTTCTCAGTAAATGCTTGCTGTGAAATGTAACTGTTTGATTTTATTTCTCTTGCACCGTATTTTTCTTCCATTCTTCGATGCTGTGAAGTAAGCACTAAATTAACTATAAAAATATAAATAAATCTTTGGAATGTTCCAAAATATTCACTATGAAAATTCACGCTTTAATGCTTGTTTGAAAGGTCGTGGAAAAAATCGTGTTTGATTACGTCATAAAAACTCTAAATAACAACAAGTTATTTCTTAAATATTTTTAGGGAGATTTCTTAGACGGAAGAATATTCTTTTCAGTGATAAAAAAACATAGAATAATTTCATAAAATATTCGATCGATTGTTCGTAGATATTTTAAAAAAACATTGACTTGTTTTTTACAAATAACAATTCAAAATAACAAAATCTGAAAAATTATTTGAAAATGTAAAAAAAATACTCATTACGTGACAAATATAACATTAAAAATGCCGATCGTAGTTCCATAACCAGATTGAACTAATCATGTTTTATTTTAATTATTTAGCAATTGTCTTTTAATTCGCTGGTAAAACACTTGTCAAAATGTATATTTTAGAAATTACCTTTTTCATATAACTACCATTTTATAGCCTGAATGAATTTACGTGTGTAAAGACAGATTATAGGTAAGTGTTCATGTCTAAAATTGAATAGATAACATTATAATTGATTGACCTATAAACACCCAAGCAATCGTTGGAAAATTTTATTAGTCTAAAGATTAGCAACACAATGTTAGTACACGGTCCTTAACAGTATTTATCAAAGTATGTTCCGTCTTATTCAAAGTGTTCACATACATACATTTATACAAACCAATTTTATTGTGACAATTTCCGCACACTAGCGCATCACAATTCTGCATTGAACAGAATTCAGGGGTTAAGTAATGAACATGCTAACGATATGGATCTGTTTATGGGCAATATAAATATCCACAGGAATACCCTACGCGTTAAATTCCACTGATCGTGTTTAATTTCATTTTTCGTTATTCATTTAAAACCTACTTTACCTATTATGTTTATTTGTTCATTTATACCTACTTTCATTTGTTATTCTGTTTATTATTTTGGTTAATTTTTCTTGTATGTATTTTTATATGTATTTTTTTTCTTTGTATTTCTTCTTGCTTTATTTTCATTGTTTATTGATTGGATATGTTTGTTTTCTTTTTTATTGTATTTTCACACACTATGTACTATATTTTGTATCTTTTGAATTCTTCATATTAATAAAATAATTATTTTATAAACGCCGTTAGTAAAATAATTAAATAAATATGTATATAGTTGTCAATAACCCTTACATGTTAAATCAAGATACCAACCAAATGTGATTTTTTCATTTTTTAGAAATGATATTTCCATGGAATGCACTGAAATCAACTCCAAAAAGAATAGAATTTTAAAATATTCAAACTTCTTCTTCCTTTTCATAGATCCGAAGATCTGTTTCTACCGCTATTCTGTCTCCTTTGATGTGGACTGCCAACTGTCTCGCCATCTCTTTGGAGGTCTTCCTGATGGTCTTCTTCCAGCTGGGTTCTCCTGGAGAGCGATACGTGGGAGTCTATTTTCATCCATTCTGTTTACATATGAGCTCCAATATCGCCTCCGCTGTCTTCCCCATCTGACGATGTCTTCCATTCAAACTATTTATTTGAATTTATTCAAAATGTAAAACCTATAATAGTGATCGAGTAAGTAATATAAAAATAATTATTTTTTCAATTTTCTTATCTACCTCATGTTGATCATAAACAACTTCGTGTTTAAAGTTTCAAATGCAATCGTCAGTGACGAGAGAATTCATATGATCTGCCTCTTTTAAAATGCTATGTTCAACTATTTAAAATACTACATGGACATACATATGGATTCAAAATATGTAAAAAGACTTCATTTTTTGTTTTACAAAGATATTGTATTAAAATGAATACATTTTCCGATGAGTCTGCGTCACTGTTTGAGAATCCCTGTTCTACGTTATAATATCTACTTGAAAATGCTTTTCAGTTTTATGGCTTCGCTCAAAGTTGCTTTAATGTTTTACCGTTAAATTCCTCAAACTTTGTTGCATACAAATTGCCGCATTCACAAAATTTTCTTTTTTTTACAATCATGACGTCATAAAAATTCAACGGTTAAAATTTAATCGAAAACATTTCCATCCGCATGTTCTGTCCATTTATGTGTTGTATTAATTATGAATAAACAATTGTATTATCAAAAAAAAAATGCCACAGAGTATCAATAATCAATTCATTATATAAAAACGATAGATAATCGGATAGTGAAAATATTTTTTTATAACAAGTACCTATTCTATTTTTTACACATTCTACCTGGACTAGATATAACGTAGGATCAAAGAGTGTATTAGGTATACTAGACGCTATAAATGAGAAAAAATAATGAAAAAACTGAGAAGATAATATAAAAATTAAGATGAAAAAAATGACTTCACGAGGGTTGGTCAACATTTTTTCCAAAATACGTTTTCTGAAACAAAAGCCCTTAAAATAAGAATATTCAATTCATCAGGGCAGGTCGCGTTCCATGGTAACTCATATCGTGGTGGTAACCCATAAGTTAGGTAACAAGAGTATTCAATAAAGATAATTTCAAAAATCGAAAATCCAATCCGAGGGTTTTCATTCAGCCGTTTTTAGCAAATTTTCTTTTAGTCTAATACGAAAAATAATAATAGACTTCCACTCCGATCTGCTGATCGTACAACACTATCCATCATTATCCATAATACATAATTTCTCAGCTCTTCGTTCGAAGTATAATCAGCAATATTATGGAATAGCCTTAATCCGGATATTGCGTCGTCTAACTCACTTAGTATTTTCAAGAAAAAACTAAAGAAGGAATATTTATCCTTGAACACCTGATCTCGATTTCCTCTTCTGACTTACCATATCCTTTTTTATTGCTATGAATTATATTTTTTTTTGTTTTAATAGTATTTAAGTGTTATATGTATTTTCTTTGAATTCTTTTACTCCTATTTATTTGCTTTTGTACATACACAATGTTGTAATACTTTGTAATCTGGTTGATTGGAAGAAATTGCCTAATGGCAATAACCCCGCCAGTGTACAACTATATTTGTTTATATTATGTACAAGAAGATATATAAATAAATAAATAAATAAGTAAATAAAAATGATTCTGTAGCAATGTATTCAAAAATTATATAAACTGTATTCTGTTTCATTTTCTCCCACTCTGATGGTCAATGATAGATCGATATCGATTGGTGCATTAAGTAAATAAAAATTGTAAGTAGGAATTGCAATCCGGCACCTATTTCAATCCGATCTTTGTAATTTCATTAATTGCCTTACAATTTTACATCTGTATTGTAAATTACAGGTTAAGGGTTATTCTGGCGTATCCATCCCTCATAAATTGTCGAATTATTGCTCTCAATGTGCGATAATGTACAGAGATACATATATATATATTTACAACTTTTAATGTTATCCCAATTGAATATATCAGGCCGAAAGGCATTTTGCAAAAAGGGTGGTGTCCGAGTTGGTACTAATATAAATCATTTACATACGCTTTAAAATATATGAATTATTGCTCACAAATGTAAATTTTATCCCCATAACACAGATAAACGCTTAATGTAGCAATTCATCATCGCTGTGTACCCACCTATTGTTACGTTGCGTCAATCGTATTTCTACAAACGTGAAAAATTGAAATCGAATTCAATGGACGCTCAACGATAGCACGTTAACAAAATCAAACAACTGGCTGATAACCAATTAACTTAGATTTTTCTCGTAGAAGAATTTCCCAAAATTAAGAAGTAATTAGCAACAGCACTGCCATTATTTACAATATTACAACGCAAGCCTTTATTATTTACAATATTACAACTGCCATTACCAACACAATAAGTACAACGCAAGGTTAAAAAAAATCTTGCTGTATAGTGCTGTAAATGTACATAAAAATCTACTTTGACAAAAATACGATGAAGAAATTTTCGAATAAATATTATATTGACATGTAACTTTAGTTGTTGTATTGTGATTGTTGTGAATCACTTTTTCTTCTTCTTCTTATCTTCTTCAGCCTATTTTCGTCAACTCCTCTATTTGACCCCGCGTCATCGCAACCGCAACTAGTTTCGGAGATGTAACCGCTCCTTCGTCCGGACAAACTTAAACTAAACTTAGATACTATGCACATATTTTATTATTAAATAAAAAAAACAAAAAATAATTAAAAATCATGTACATTTAAACAATACCCCTTTATTTAATATTTTTTTCTTCCAGCAATGCATCAAATTTCCGATACATAATTTAGGCACACGAATCAAGTTTAGTATAAGTTTGTCACGACTTAGGAGCGGTTACGTCTCCGAAACTAGTTGACAAAAATATACTCAACGTGTTTAGAAACTAAGAAAGTTTATTTTATTTAATTATATTAGTTAAAATGTGTCACAAAGAATTAGCAGCAAAGTATGAAGATGAATATTTTGACACTCGCATAAACGCAAACATTGGATTTTTTCCCTGTCGGGAGTGAATGGTACTTAATATATATATTATCTATAAATGTGAATATTCTGGTTCCATGCGAACTTGGCAGTAGGTAGCTGTGTATTTCATCAGCAAAATAAAGGTATTCTTCATGTCTAATGACTCGCTTTAATTCTTATTCGTCACCGGTTGTACCTTCACTGAAGAGACTCATTGACTTGAAAAGGTATCATTATTCAAAATGTAGAACTCTAATGGTTTCTATTCAAATCGTAACTCGAGTATCACAACTCAAGGTTGAAAAAGACGTATCAGCTAAGTTATATATAGATGTATTTGCTCTACTGCCGCCCGTATAATACTATCATCATTGATTATATCGATAAAATTTAATTAAAAATACCATTTTACTTATAGTCCTTTAACCACAGTTTGCCCAAAAATATTTATTGTATCAGTGTTTAATAATTTAAAACCGCCTATCAAATTACTTGTTTTAGTAAAAATAATTAAAATAAATTCAATAGGTAGGTATATTATAATTGTCTATCTACTGTCTGTTTTTCATTTAAAGACGAATTCACAATGTCATTTTGTTTAATTATGTTATTATATATAATAAAATATTCAGTAATTCACTTGTGAATCTTTAGTTATATATGTGTAGCCGCATGCAGTTTATTTCTGAGATGAATGTATGATATTTCTGTTAGTACCTAAACAATATCCATAAAAAAGAGAGGGAATACGATATCCAGGAAAATTTCAGAGACAATATAATATATCCAGACGTCTAATCCAGCAGCTCGTTCCATATACAATCTCTCCAAGCGCCGCGTGCATTCCTGTCCCGACTTTGGGGGCAAAAAATTTCTTCATAAATTTCTCTGGCGCCCAACTGATTTCATAACTGGAGAAATTGGAAGCAAAACGTCGAGTGTCTGTTTGTTCTGTAATAATTATCATTCCAGACAATTTGTAATAACTTGGGTAAAGGATTTTGTCGAAAATACATTTTATAAGTAACATCAGCTACACAACTCCTTCGTAATTAATCTTTTATTTTACAGATAAATCCATTTTTTTTACTTTGCCTTAAAGGTTATTTGTGCTGATTTCAGTACAAATTATATATTTGTTCTGCTACATTATATAAATTACAGAATATACAAGAGCTGATTTACTGTAGTAGGTACTGTAGACCATCTTCATCTTTTTACTCTCTACAGTAAAACAGCGCTTCCTAAACAAATCTTAGGTAAGGATACGGTCATTTCTTTTTTTTTCAAATATAAATATAATCTTGTTAATTTTGTCGACGGATAATTCGTGGTGAAACTCCATTATACTAGGTATAAATGAAAACACTAATTAGTTTTAGTTTCACTATTTAATTTTAACACTGGCACTGACCGGTATCGATCTGAAGATCATCGTCAGAGTGCGCGAAAATGAAAGTAAACAGAGTTTAAATAGATATGACTGAAATATTGGTACACAACCTTTTTTTTTTTTTTGTAAAGTTCTATCAGTTCGATTAGTATTGCCAGAAAGAACTGATGAAGAAAACTGGCAAACAAAACAGTATGGTAAATATGTGTGATGTATACAAAGTTTAGTAATGTTGAAGTAGAAAGAAAAACTGATTTTACATTATACAATATAGAAACGAATTATAAGAAATATAAATATTATTGAGTATCCAGAGGTTGTGTATCCATGTAGTGAAGACCAAATGTGTGCAGGTATCTGAAACAAAGAGAGTGGCCGGCAGTAAAATTCTTTATATCGAAAGTAAACAAACAATAAAGGATAAGTGTTGGAATAACCCCACATTAACTGCATATAATGTAGATTGTTTAAAATATCGGTTTTAATAACGGTGAAGGGGAGAAGTCTGTCTGTAAATTTATCAAAGTTTTGCTGTTATCACATTTCAATCGATTTATTTCTAAGATCTCCAAACGATCTAGTTTTTTTTTAAATGCCTACAGGTAAAAACCTAGATCGTTTGGAGATCTTAGAAATAAATCGATTGAAATGTGATAACAGCAAAACTTTGATAAATTTACAGACAGACTTCTCCCCTTCACCGTTATTAAAACCGATATTTTAAACAATCTACATTATATGCAGTTAATGTGGGGTTATTCCAACACTTATCCTTTATTGTTTGTTTACTTTCGATATAAAGAATTTTACTGCCGGCCACTCTCTTTGTTTCAGATACCTGCACACATTTGGTCTTCACTACATGGATACACAACCTCTGGATACTCAATAATATTTATATTTCTTATAATTCGTTTCTATATTGTATAATGTAAAATCAGTTTTTCTTTCTACTTCAACATTACTAAACTTTGTATACATCACACATATTTACCATACTGTTTTGTTTGCCAGTTTTCTTCATCAGTTCTTTCTGGCAATACTAATCGAACTGATAGAACTTTACAAAAAAAAAAAAAAGGTTGTGTACCAATATTTCAGTCATATCTATTTAAACTCTGTTTACTTTCATTTTCGCGCACTCTGACGATGATCTTTAGATCGATACCGGTCAGTGCCAGTGTTAAAATTAAATAGTGAAACTAAAACTAATTAGTGTTTTCATTTATACCTAGTATAAATATAATCAACACCATATTTCTTTGTTGAATTATATTGACATATTTATTTTTATCTCTACCAATATAATATTCCATACCTATTCTTTCCGTTATTTATCAACATCGATTCTTATTATATATTTCGTATACATTTGTAAATGTCACGTCTGTAAGTAGATATATTTTTATAAAAAGTGTAAAGGATAAAATGAAATATCTATGGAGTGACGATGGAAATTAGGAAAATAAAACACAAAAATAGTGAGCAGTATTTTATCTCAATCTTTATTGTAGTCTCACACAAAAATGACTCTCACTGCACAGCAATTATTATGCCAAATCAAGCATCGATCATAAAAAGAGTTCAAAATCCATCAGGAAAATGTGTATTTAAATGCTAAACAGACGATATATACGTCACATTTTGTTGAATTTAGCGCGAAAGTCTTTACATACATGTACACAAGTGTTTTTGGACTTTGATTAGATAAGGTTGTTTGTTTATGAAAGTAGGTACCTTCTTCTTTTTTTAGCCTCGTCCTACTTTAGATAGCATCGGCTCTCCTAATCCGTCGGCGCCAGGATGATCTGTCTTGTATTTTGGGCCTGGTATTTGGGCGTTATCCATGAGATTACTCTTATTACATTTTGCCTTCTCATTACATGTCCATACCATCTGATTCGGCTCTCTGTGAGTTATTCTGGTATGGGGGCTACTCCAAAACTTCCTATTATTAGCTAATTACGAATTTTATAAAATGTATCTATTTTATGAAATTTGTGTAAGTAGGTAGGTATGTAGGTACCTTCCTAAGAGTAACAGGACTTTTCCAAACAAGCGGTCCTATTTCCTGCTTCATAAATAAAACGGTGACAAACTATTTTAATATATTGTGAAAAATGCTCGACATTCTTGAATTCTCAACAGCGAAATGCATAAACAACAGGAGAAAGTTACGAGGAAAAAATCCAAACTCCACATTCGATACGATTTATGTTTTCCAATAATACAGTTAACTATTTTCGTGTACTGTTAGTGAACTGCAATAAATTCAATGTGTATTTTCCTGTAATATTCTCACAAAGGCGAAATATTGTGTTGATGTCCAAGAACGTCGTGAAGAATTTACAGAAGAAATCCAGGACAACACCGGATATCCACAAGAGTAAATGTTATTTTTACTGTGAGGTATAGGCACTTATGTACAAAGGTATTACTTCTTTAAACCCTGTGTTATTGGCGAGTTTATTGTCAAGTGACAATACATTCCAACCAACCAGTATTTGCAGTCCAGAGAAGCCAGACTCGTGTGAAAAGTTATTTAAAATAAATTGGTTCTCAACTAGGAATTGAACCAAGTACGCCAACACAGAAAACAAACGGTTTATCAATACGCCGCGGCGGTCGAAAGATTAATATTGCAAAAGAAAATGTGTTATATTTTTGCTCGCACTGAGTATATTTTTCATCTTGCAGTAGTTTTGCGTGATAGCAAATTTATTCAAAAATTGGAATTGTCATATCAATGACAAACTATGTGTCTACGTATTTTTGAGCATTGAAATTTATAGGAGATATTTTGAAAAACTAGTAAAATTTAAACGGTAATTCAATGCTGATAATATGAGATAAAACAGACACATGAATTAAACGTCTGGCCCTTGTGCTGATTCTATTTCAATCTAGATATAATCTAAGCGATTAACACTACGAGACCCCAAAATTTGGCAATTTACTATTGCATTGTGCATATAAGTAGTTCAAAAGCATTGAAAATTAAAGTAAACAACTTTAAGAAAGAATAGCAAGAAGATCACATGATACATATAGTGAATGCGATCAGCGAGGACAGAATCTTATTTATAAGAGTAGATACACTATTATAATTGCGTTAAAGATATCTATCACAGATTCTCAGCTGAATTTTCAAACAAAATTGACAGAAAATTACTTTTTAATGCAGTGTTGGTTCCGACATACATACTCCTAATATCAGCATAACGATGGAATGGATGAAGATAATCTGGCCACTTTAATACTTTTTATGTTAAGAGTGAAGATTATTTATCGCGAGGGGACTTTTTTCCCTTTAAACCTGACGTCGGGTTTGTACTTGATAAGCAAGAAAAATTCCGAAAAAATTTCCATCATTCTCTCGCAAAAAAATAATAAAATAAACGGTACAAGGATTTTTCGGTTAATTCAAAACAAAGCATATTTTACGCTTTGTCGTTTGTTGTTCACGTTAAAAGGAATAACTCAAACTTTTTAGACTGTTTTGACAAAATAACTTAAATTATTCAGAGGCAGCAACCAACATCTCTGGTACAATAAAAAAATAAATATTATATTTTATAACATAATTGCTTACGTTCAAAACGAAATTTCTCTTTTTCTGGCTTCCGTAAACAAATACTTTCACGGATTGACATCACAATTTATTTTGGTTTTATTTTCCTCTTCAACGTTGAGAGCAAAAAATATTGATTTGATAGTCAGTTACATTTTAAAAAATCGTATGTTCTTGAAATGTCATGTTCTCCATGAAAGGCTGTCTTGGGCAATTAGAAGATATTCGGTAATTAAAGTTCCTGTAGCGGCTTCACAACCATCAGATAGCTGCACCGAAACTGCGGTCGAAAGAACTTACTTATATCTACTACTGAATTGGGAACCTCCACAAAACAGTACAACAACAACAGACAACAGACTCTGGATGGAACCGCCTGCGTCTGAGGATGTCAACACCGCATTTGGTCCGGAGTTTCCAACATGGGAGAGCCTTAACAGACTGAGAGTGGGGGTGACTAGATGTAAAAAGAACAAGCAGAGGTGGGGATTCTGGAAGGGAAAGATACGTGCTGCGATTGCGAAGAGGAGCAGGATGACGCCCAATGACTAATATGCCCACTAATGAAGATGACATGCAGCACAAGTGACCTAAAAACATTGAACAACATGACTATATCCATCGTGTTACAAGGTCTATAGTCCGGGCCCGCAAAGCAAGTAAGTATGGACACATTGACACCGAACATCTGATAGGATATAATAAAATCAAAATAACTTTGTTATACAATATTTTGTTTGATCATAATAAAATTATTTTATGAAATGTTTCCGTCACAACATAATATTGTTAAATAATGTCTGAAGCTGTCAGAAAGCTCATCGTACCGTATACCAATCAATATTTTTTTCTATTAAGGAATGTGACAAGACGGAGTAATTCCAATATTCTGTCACCAGATAAATGTAGACTGCCGAGAGGAAGAAGATCTTTCTCCATTGAAAGTCTTATCAAAAGATTCTTAAAGCACGCCGCATTAAACAGGGGGATCCCAAAATATATACGTAGTATGTATTAAGAAAACCTCACATTTTTCACATTATTTCAAGGGCCATTTCATTAAAGCCTTCAATTCGTTACATTTAATTTCTGGGTTACTGCAATATAATATATTATAATATGGACCCTTGTTTTATTTAAGATCCTTTTCCAGAAATATTCCGAAATATTTTGAGATTATTCAATTTATTCATTTTTATACATAATATTGTTTTATTTTTCAGTAATATGTAAGTTTACAAATTCAGGATTTTATCAAATTGTAATAATAAATACCTTTATTCATACCATCACGGCATATCCCACAATGTGGGGTAACCAGCGAAAGGTGTGCGGGTGCGCATTGCCTTATAAAAGGGAGCACAACATATCTGTGTATACCCACACACCAGTCTCGTCTCACCTAAAAAGGCACTATATTCAGAATGGGTGGTGAACCTCATTGCTGAACTATGTGAGATGTTATTGTTGCCTGTTGTATTTTCGATTACCCGGCTCTTACGGGACACTCGAAAACAATAATAGAAAAGAGTGGAAGCACTATTCTAAGCCGGTGCCTCACAGCTTAAACATACAATTATTGTACAAAATTTAGGTTATTTTTAGTGATGTCAATGAGATCGAAATAAAAATTGAATTCGAATTATAAAGTATTACTTATTCAACGCAAATCTCCTTTTCATATATTTGTTTTGATAATATATTTAAACATCAATCTTTTAACACATTTCTTATTCAAGTTGTCTTTTTTATGTACTTCTATATTTTATATTTTATAAACTAATAATTAATAACTATTATTATTATAACTACGTGTAACCCGTGGCTTCGCTCACGTGTAATTAAAAGATATTTTTCATTGGTCTGAGTTTCTAAATATTTCGCTATGTGATGGATGTTGAATGCAAGTACGTATATCCATACCTACCTAAATAGCACCGTGCACCGTACAATGATAACTAATGTTATTGAGACAACTCAACTGTTTGATGCAAAACCAAACACCTATTTCAACATTTTTTTTACAAAACATTGAAACGCGTGTATTTATATTTTAAAAGAAGAATATTAATAATTATTTACAGCTTTCCAACTTTATTAGTTTCTTAGATATGATTCTTCAATTATAAAGACCACCCCACCCCTTAACGCCCTATAAATGACTTTTTTTAGCACATAATAACACATTTTAATCCTTTCTTATTTTTTAACCCTTTCTACTGCACAACTAGGAAACTATGTTCTAGGGCTAGCAGTTTACAATTTAACAGTGATATTATACTTACGAACTGAGTGATGATATTTTCCGCTCTCCTTCAGGTAGACACACAATTGAAATACTTTGTACTAATAAATTAATAACCAGTTTTTTAATAATAATCATCAAAACAGACACAAAGCTAACATATAACAGATCAATCATGTTATAAATCCATTATTCTGTTTTTTCCGATAATGATTTTTTGACTCCTTAATAGAAACTCAAAAATCATCCCTTTAAAAATATATGGAAAAACTGCTAATCACCTAGTTACTTATTTCAATAGGAGTTTCGATATGCCAAATATCAAGTTGTCAAATATCAAATAATATCATTACTCCTAGTTTCCGAGATATTTATATAAGTACCTACTCTACTTTATATTAAATGCGAAAAATTAAAAGAATATTATATATTTAATTTTTGATAATTTATAATTCAATTTATAAAGCAACTCGCTCACGCGAGTCGCTTTTATTATTATACACAAACTTAAACCTAACCTAAGAATGCAGAAAAGAAACTCAGGGGCTAGACGCTACTATTTATATCCCCTTAGGGCTGGAATTTCCAAAAATCCTTCCTTTGTGGAATGTTTCAATATTACTTAAACCTATTTGTTTTCCAAATTTCACTTATCTACGGACACTTTGCTTTATATACAAAGATTGGATACAACAGTCAATATTTACATCCATTATTTAACAATACAAGTAGATACAAATTATTTTTTTATAATATTAAAAATATTAAAAGAGAAAGTGTGTGGGAAAAGAAGAATTTAGCTGTCAAATAAAGTTTGTTGTTTGATATTAGTATTTAAGTACGTAACCAGGTTTTTTTTTGTAATCTTATGTCAAGTTTGAGAGAAAATTTGATCCTAGATCCACTAGATGCTCAATTCAGGACACAAAATCAGATACAGATAGTAGAAATATACCATAATTTTATAATTCTTAACACAATATTTATACAAAATATTATAACACAATACAGTTTACATTCATCCTTAAAGAAATAACAATATTCAAAATAACTAGTTGCATGTAACACATGAGATCCAACTGTCGATAGCGATAGTATGTATAGTTGAAGAATAAGAATCAAACTATAAACCCATAAATCCAAATTATTGGAAATTTTAACACATGTTGGTATGTATGTCAAGATAGGACAGTATGGAGGTCAGTCCTCTTTTCCTACCCGGAATATGAAAACAGCATGATGGTTCTGTATGTATGTTTGGATATTAAGTACCTATCAAACTATTAAGTCTTCTTACATATTGTGTAGGTATAAGCGACTGCCATACAAATTGTATGAAGCAATGTGGTCACTAAATTCAATTTTTATAAAAATTGTTAAAAAAAATTTGGGATGTGCTAATACAATGTTATTATTTTTTATAGTAAATTAAATTATCTAGGTGGGGTATTTCGGCTTTTTTCGATATTTTTAAAAAATTTGGAAATATAGGCAGTTAAACTCATAAATTTATCATAAAAAAAATATTTTTCTTAATAAAAAATGTTTGAGAAACCCTGGAATTTTTTAGAAAAAACAGGTTTGAGATTTTATATTTTTCTATGTTTATACCAATTTTCAGCGTTCTAGCTTTTATGGTTTTTGAGATATATGGAAAAATAAACCAAAATTTCAAAATGATAACCCCTAACTGAAACAAAAATTCACAATTCTGAGTATAAAAGTTTTGTTAGTCTATAAATGTTTATATATTCTGAAAATTTAGGCTCTGTAAATTGAGCGGATCAAAATTTATAAGGGGGGGACAGACAGACACACACACAGACACACACACAGACACACAAAACTTACATAAAATGTTCTACTCCAAATTCTGAGTAAATCCATGTATCGGAACATATATGCTGCAAGGCCTCTAGTTGGTGTTATTAGCATGCAAAAAGTCCACTACACCATACAAAATGTTCCTTCGCACACGCATCTTGGCTTAATAATGTCGATTCATTCAGAGAATTGAATTCCAATGAACGAATCGACAGTTGGAATATTAAAAAACACATCTTAAATTATGGGCGGACAGAACTAACACAAATACTGAGTATTCAACAATAACCACTAAAATAATTCTTAATTAAAATTATTAATAACATTTGTAGCTATGCTGTTTTATGTTTGCGATGCTCATTGAGTAACGCATAAAAATATTTTATTTAATTTTATTTGATTTGTGACGCATGTGATTCATATCAACTACACCTAATTAACTGGTCTCTTTCTATGGTTCTGAAATAAAAATCGCGTAAGAGATTGGATTGATGGCAGGTATTATGGCGGACATGAGGATCTGGTTGATCAATTTTGTGTGAGCTATACCTCTTATGATTTTTGTTGAGGTGGTGATTGTGAGTGCAGAATACCGAGATTGTGTGCCTATTGTGGAACTATCACCTGGTTCATAATTGCTTATACCTATTGCTACCAAAAATTGTAAACTGCTAGCCCTAGAACATGACTTCCTTATTGGGCAGCAGAAATCTACTCGTTGTCATTGTAAAAAAGGTGTGATTAATATTAAAAAAATATTCTACTCAAGTTTGAAAACAACAATGATGACTCACCCTATAGTGAAGTTTTAATAAATTTTCTTTCATATTTCAATTGGAATATTCGTACTATAATAACATCCGTAGAAATCCGTTATTACTTCCTACATGTTTGATTAATTTCCATTTTCTATTTTTATGCGATTTCTTTGAATGCATTATAAATATGTTTGATGACAGATGTATGCGAGAGAAACTTAGATTAGGAAAACATAATATGAAAAAGTAATTAATCTAATATTGGAAAAGGCTGAACTCTGTAGTCACCTCTATAGCCATATTATTTTTGTTATACAATTAAAGCAATACATCATTTCTGATGTTGACTTTATAGATCAATCTTGAGACACTCGTTTTATTAAGAGTATATTATTTATTTTTTCATTTTCATACGATATTTTATTCATAACAATATAAAACAAAATAATTTGTCATTGAACAAAATAAGATATTTGAAATAAAATCCTTCCTTTTGTCAAAGTTACATCATTTTTTGAATAAGATCAAATAAATATTGATCTTTCTAAAACAACACTGAAAAAGTATGAAATTAAACTTCTTCTTTTTTTTGATCTATGGTCTGTTTTTACAGGTCTTGGGACGAGGATGTACATATCTCCCTCCATCTCTTTGATGGTCTTCCCGGTGGTCGGCGTCCCTCTGGTATCTCGCGCATTACAATCTTTGGCAGCCTTTCTGGATTCATCCTCTCTACATGATCTCTCCAGAATCGTCTTCTATAAAAACAAGAAACTAAGAAATTAAAATAAGAAATTAAATGCTAAAAAAATATTAGAATTGAACGATTTTTTTTACATACTCTGTAAGATACTTTGTATATCGTAGTTAAAATATCTATATTGATTATGTATACCTACCAGTTATTTTTTTATCAAACAAAAATGATTATGGTTCTACGTGTATATTTTCCAATAAAAGCCTACAAACGAGTAAAAAATCATGTTATTGTCAGCCTTCGTGGCTCAGTTGTTTAGATATCTGGCTGCAGAGCCAAAGGTCTCGGGTTCGATTCCCGGTGGAGATACAGTTTTTAATTGTCTCCAGAATGTTGCAACTTGTTATTGGGTGCGTGTTAAATTAATATTTGACATAGTACCTGTTAATTTTTTTTAACATGTCCACGTAGGGGACGCCAGCTATTGGGATTTGGGTCCATTTTACTCTTCCGAAGAAGCGCACTACCTAGCGTCGGGAGGGGTTTGCAATCTAGAAAAGAGTTTATTAATTCGGATTTTAAAAAGACCCGGGTTGTACGAAGGTGGAAACACAGAATTCGAAAGATCGTTCCACAGTCGGGCTGCTGTATTAATAAAGGAGTTCGAGAAGCGACTTGTTCGTATATGTTGAAGGTCCACTGTGAATGGGTGCTGCGATTGAGTGAAGCGAGTGACTCTGTTGCGAGTGGGTGGAGGAGGGACCAAAGATGTAAGTTCTTCTGAGCAATTCCCGTGGTAGTATCTATAGAATAAACTTAAAATACCAACTCTGCGTCTGTGTTCTAGTTATTGCAATCCATCAGTCAGTGATGGATCATCAATCAGACGTATAGCACACCTTTGGACAGCGTCGAGGGTATTCAGTAGGTATTGGGGGGCGCCACTCCAGAGGTGACTGTTAATTGCCTGAGAAGCGACATTAAATAAATACATAAATAATAGGACGACCGTTTCGGCTGACTAGGCACTTATCAACAGGTCTATTTATAATTATTTTTTATTATTTCTATAAAAAAAAGTTAAGGTTCCCAATTAGGCCTAAAAATATTTCCGTATAAAATGTGTGTTCATATTCAAACATACCTGCCGCGCTAAAAGGAGAATTGTATAAATATTTGAAAAAGATATTTATGAAGGAGATGAAATGGAAAGAGGAGAGATGACAGGACGAGACACAGGGATGACGAAGAGGAAAGAGAAGAAGGAAGAGGTAAGAGCGAGGGAAGATAGGCAATCTGAAGAGGATCAATGTTAATCTTGTCCCACAACGCGCTCAGTGATCTCCTCGCATCCCCTGTCGATCTGGGATTGTGAAAAAAAAATATCTTCATCCCCAAACAAGACGTTTTATCAGGAAAATGTATTTTTATGCTGAGCGCCTTTAGGAGAATTTAATTTGGAGTTTATTAAATAACGATGAATGATGAGGATTTCAACACTCGCGCAGTCTGACCGCAAAATCTAAATGTGATTTTCAGAGATCATATGAGGATTGTTAGGTAATAACCTACAAACGAATAAATAATCATGTTATTGTCAGTTCGTTGTAATTTTCTTGTAACAAACACATGTTATACGACATCATAACAGTTTCCAGAAATAGTTCATTTTAACATTAAAATGAATACATATCATAATGTCGGCCTTCGTGGCTCAGTTGGTTAGGTATTTGACTACTGACCCTGGACCCAGGACCCGGGATCCGGGTTCGATTCCCGGCGTAAACACAGATTTTAATTGTTTACAGTCTGGATAGAATGTGGCAACTGTTTGTTATTGGGAGCGTGTTATAAATATTTGATAAAAAAATATTTGTATATATAAATATTAATAAATATTTGACATAGTAGGAAAAAGTAATAAGTTAAGTTGCCCGAGAAGTAATTTAAAAAATAAAAATGTAGGTACCTACATGGATTCGGAGGTGAAAATGATGCCACAACTTTGTGAACGACATTCTAAATAATGAAAATTTAAGAAATTTGAAAAACAAACGAAGATATATGAAATGATGTAGGTATGAGTGCTGATAGTATTCAGTTATCTAGGCCTACAATGTGATAGAAAGAGCGTGATAGTATGTTTGTACTTTATAACGAAGCTTTTTAATGTCTTAAGGTTCATGAAACTTAAAATACTAATAACCGAGTCTGTAAACATTATTCAATAGCCGACTAGGTTTACCTATTTTCCCAAAACAACTTGACCCAAAATAATTCATCTGTGAAATCCATCCAACAATTCCCGTGCACACATTGCCTCTGAGATGCATCTTCCTCTAACAGGAATTCAACACATTATTGTGTTGTATTACATAATGATTCAATTTAATCCAATCATTCAGAGAGTTCAAACATAGTTAAATAAATAATTATTGGAAGTATAGAATTATAGAATTATTAGCAAATATAGTAATTAGAAACTTATAGAATTATTTACTTAGGTATATTTTGGAACATTTCTATAGAGATGAAGGAAGAGATTGTATTTCGAAAGCAAGGAAGAATCACAAAGACATCCTTACAGGCCTTATGACCTGTCATCGGCTAGCTTTCAACCACTTTTCGCATTTGCAACATTCGCCAATTCAGAATGTATTTTTATAGTGAGTTTTCCTTGTGAAAGCTGTAAATTTGGATGATATGTTTATTTAATCGAGGTAAAATCTAAGCGTCCATCTGTCGGGCAGAGTACAAACTAATATCTGTTATATTTTTGTATTGAAACATAGAGATCTGTCACGTCCTCAGCAATGGCGGATGCTCCTTAGGTGCGCAGGAGCGCTGAACCGGTGAAATAAAATAAAAGCATAGACCAAATTATGTATCAACAAGCATCTTTAAAAAAATACCAAATTACTTGTAACGTAAGTACAAGAATGAATACATAAAATTCGAGTATCGCTTGACTTAAATAAACGCCTGATTTTATGCACCTGTGAGAGACCTGCGGTGCGTTTTTATAAGCGCACCACAGATTCTATAACAAATGTATGGAAACTTAGATAACGTACTGGCTCGTGAAATGATAGATATTTCATACGAATGTTAGAGGACTTATGTTTGTTTGATTATAAATTATGTATAACTCATTGTATATTGTATATTTTTTCTACATGACTGAGTATTATTGAATTCTGTGTGGATTTTTGTGTTATGTAGAAAATAAACTTTGCACAATTTAGAATCTTGACGATTTTAGAATTGAAGAACTGTTTTTAAATTATGGTCTAGCCGAGTCTTCTTCACAATCCGTTAAACTAATATGTACAATTTCCACGACTTCCGTTGGGAGTGAACGTTATTTTTCCACATTAAATAGAATAAAATATGTTTACGAAACACCATGACACATGCAGGACCGTCTCAACGCATTGTCTGCTGATCACCGAAAGAAAGTTGATTAAGACAATACAGGATTTAAATATGCGAGTAATTAAGAGTTCGTAAGTATAAAAGATCAAAGCCTACCTACAAAAAATAAATAAGTGTTTTTGTTTTGCTCCACCGAACCGTTAAAATTATTAGTTAGCAGCCGCCACTGGTCCTCAGTGACCTTTCAGAATCTTTGGGTATTTGGACCACAGATGACACTGCGAATCTGACAAATTATAAAGATCTTTATCTATTGAAAAATCGCAGATAATATTATTAAATTTTTTTTTTTATTTCGTGTTCAGTAAATGCACGAAAGCTATCGACATCTAGAAAATTACATTCAAATGCGATAATTTAACCTGAATCCAAATTGTAAAATGGCAATTAAAATTGAATACATTACATTAAAACGATAGAAAAATGGGTATATTATGTTAATCATTTGTAAGAGTAGAAAAGAGGATGGTACTTAGGTAATATTGTATAATATCTGCTACACAAGTGAAAATGATGTTTAAATGTGTACCTACTAGATTTTATTTTTTGTTAATAAATATATTGATTTCTATAACACCTAAAACATCTTGTTGTTTGCGCATTCAAACAAAAACATTGAGAAAGTTTTCATGAAAATAGTCATTTTTGTTTAACTACAAAAATTAAGATATAATAATATGTATGTATGTATCTCTAAAAGCAAAAAAAAACAAGTTTGAACATATTCACGTTGTCGTATTACAGAAACGTGTATTTAAAAATAAAGCACATAAAACCAACACGCCATTGTGATGTTCTTCACACACCGGATGTTGGATTATTCACACCATTTTTCAATATTTTTATTTAGCAAAGTTTCAAACTCTGAACGTGATCGTTTCCATGCTTTTGAGGAGAGCCAACAATATTTTTCTTTGTTCCGCGGTACGCTCAGAGCTTATAAATATTCAACTAATCATTAAACAAATCTCATTGCCATTTTTAACTGGTGCTTTTTTTATATATTAAAATACCATGAAATTTTCAGATGTCCCGTTTTTGATTGGTACTTGTGTGAATTTTCAGGTGATTGATTTTTTTTATATAATCTCTGCCTTTTATTGATTTCAAATTTTGATGTATCGTTTAAATGTTTTCGTGTAACTATTTTGTCTTAGTGTTGTAGGTTGTTGATTTAATAATTCAACTCCAAAATACAGGAAGGTTCTTAGTCTGAATGTTGTCTTGAGTTTATGTATTAAGACTTTAGCCTGTTTGATATGTCTAGTTGGTCTAGATGTTTGTTTGATGTCGAATTTGTCCATGTTTTTATATAATACGTATGTATTGTACAAACGTACTTTGCATATTGCTGTGAAGTATATTAGTCATTAAAATATTTACATTATTTCCAATTAAAAGTAATTATTGTACTACGCAGTCTTATTTTTTTTAATAATTTACATAAGAATATATTATTATTGTACTAAACTGTAGGTACAAACAAATTGTCAGTGCAAGCAATTGTTCCTAGATTTTATTTTTTTACTTTATATAACTTCTCGGGCAACTAGCAGGTACTTTGTCAAATATTAATTTAACACGCACCCAATAACAAATTGCCACGTTTTGGATACTTACGATGTTTATCGTCTCACAGATCCAGACTGAAAATACAATTAAAAACTGTGTCTCCACCGGGAATCGAACTCGGGACCTTTGAATCATTGTTATACTATATTGTTATTTAGCCATTTTAATTTGGTATTATTTTGTATATTTTCAGCTACATTCGTTTATAACTTATGTTTACAATAAGTTACATTTTGTATAAAATTGTTGACTTCGTTACATAATTAAATCAAATCAAATTTATATTTATTTTGATAATGTCTCTGAAAAGTACGTTGGTAAATTTGTTAAAATATCTTGCTTCCCGCTAACAATTTCCGCTTGTACCTACCTATTAGTAATAATAGGAACATAAGTAGATGAGAGTATTAAGTTTCTCCTCGTTTTCTATCATTTTGTCGGTGTATGAGTGTGTGAGAGTCACAGAAACAAGGCTACGGTGCCTCATTACGAACAATGTTTGGAGGGTCCCTGAGAAATTTGAAGAGGGTGAATGACGGGGTAGGAAATAGGTAGGTACAATGTAGAGGAAAACACAGGTGCTGTATTGGACACTTACCCTAGAACTTATAAGATATTCAATCCACAACTTTTCACAAAATATTCCAGTTCAGTCCAAATTCAGTCTTTATTTATATAATTCATAAGTTTCCTGTCTTCCAGCCTCAATTATTGAAAAAACTTGTAATTTGAGCCCATTAGTTCGATCACTATTAAGTTGAGTAAATTTTAAACTCTCTACTGCTGTGTGATAGACCAGAGTGATGATATCTCTATTTTCGAGCCCTTTTTCCAATCGTCAATTTGTTAGAGAATTTATTTCTGTTAACATATCGACAGTTTTAAGCCAATACAAGAGTGCTTTGTACTCGGAATTTTGAATTTTCATTCCATTCAGGGGTTATCAACATTTGAATTTTTATTTCATTTTGTGTGTAACTAAAACACCATAAAAGCCAGGAAGCTGAAAATATGTATTAATATAGACAAATATTATTTCTTAAATTTCATTTTCAGATATAATGAAAAAGTTCCAGGGTGTCTCAAACTGTTTTTAACTCAATAAGAAGGCATGATTGGTGAACGTTGCGCAAGCGCATAAAGTGATCACATAAACCAACCAATGACAGGTCGTAAGCCATGTAGCTGCCATGAGTTCATGTTTCTTCTATAATATTCCAACTTCGTCTCTATTGAGATGTTGAAAAGTTTGTCAAAAAAAAATATCATTTGACTCCCGACAGCGTATTTACCTTTCCGTGTTGATTAGGAGGCAAGTACTGCCTCGAATTAGGCACTAGTTTATTGCGCTAATGCACTTAAAAACTCGTGTTGAATTCAAGGCACGTGTCCTCTAAATGCACACGGTATGCTGGCGTATTTAACACGGAAAGTTAAATACGCCTCCCGACAGCGAAAAAAATCCTATGCAATAAAAAAATATTCGATTTACTTTCATAATATTTTTAACCTAATGACATTATATTTTATCAATTTGTGTCGCCAAGATAATCATTGTACCTACATCCGGACCTGGTAAAATGAAGGTTTAGATAAAATAGAAGACAGAATATTGGGGAGCGCTCTCAGGTGATACTTTCGATATTAAACGTGTGACTGTCACTCCAACATTGATCATTTCTCACTCTACCCATTATTCACTTCTAAATACATTGTAAGTTTCTTCCCACTATTTGCCTCCTACCATTTTACAATTCTTGAGATATTGTACTTAGATAAAACATAATATTAAATAAAGATATCACGTAAACCAGCCGATGACAGGTCGTAAGCCCTGTAGGTGCCTTGATTTCCCGGTTCTCCTACAATAAATATTCCAACTTCGTCTCTATTGAGATAATTAAAAATCTGTTAAAAAATATCTTTGACTCCCGACAGGGAAAAAAATCCAATGTTTGCGCATATGCAATAATAAAAATATTCAAAGATAATATGTACCTATACAACTTTATATCGACTATTATATGACATTAATACAAATGTAAATTTCAGAGTTCTACCTGGTCGGGAAGTTAATTTAAAAACCAATTACGAAATTCCAGTACCGAAAGACACTTATCTTACTTACTTATCTTACTTACTTATACTTATCTTACTTACTCGTGAAATGTAACATGTACTCGTTTGCAGTTAACATCAATTGTTTTTTAATTCCAAAATATGTATAACTAAAAAAAGTCACGATTAGTGGTTTTGCCGAATACCCAATAATCAACCATATTTATTTTCGTTAATTTTGATATTGTTCAATTACAATCACTTGACTATCAATAAAATTTTTCTTAAAAATATTCGATAAAAGTTACATAATGATGAATACACAGTTTTTAATTGTGCTTTCAATCTGGATCTTTGAGACGATTAATATCGTAAGTTTCCAGAATGTGCCAACTTGTTATTGGGTTCGTGTTAAATTAATATTTGACATAGTACCTACCTATTAGTTGCCCGAGAAGCAATGTATAATAAAATAAATATTCATTTTTTTCCAAATATTGAACTATGAATATTTCTTAAACCATTTTAAATGCTGATAAAAAAGAAATATAAGGATAGTCTCGACCATGAAATATGGCCATAACGTTATGAACAATATTCTGAAACGTAATATTAAATATATATTTTATATTTTTTTATAAAGAATGAATACGTCCTTGTTACAAGTACATAAACATTCTCATACATTCCCTAAATTAATCATATACTTGTGCTATATGTAAACGAAATCGGTCGTAGCAGGATTCGAACTCGCGACCACTGGACTACTAACCCAGCGAGCTAACCGCTCTACTGTGCTGGCATCTTGTATTCGATTCGCAGGAGGGGAAAAATGTTTTTAATTCTTTTTCATGCATTTACTTCATACGTATTCATTTAATACGTATGAATAATATAAGTTTTTCGTTGATCACAAAGTCAACTGTGACCCATCAGGAGTCGAACTCAGGACCCATGACTCAACAGATCACGCTGTGTCACGAAAAAAATAAAGCACACATAAAATCCATTTCTTATAATATATACTAACAGCAGCAGACAAAGTTAATTGTTCAAATATTTTATTAAGGTTTAAAGGCAAATTAAAACGATTATTCTGTGTACGTTGTTGTATAAAATTACTTTAACAGTTGCATACCTATTCACAACGTCTTCCATTTCAGGATGTTTGTTACACTCTTGAGTCAAGTCGTTTACTCATAATAATGTTGACATTAAAATAAAAGATATTCCTCTGTATAAACAGATAATAAAGTTAATAATCATTCCTGGGTCACCCCCCCCCATTGTTCCTCCAAAGAGCCACTTGCAATAATGACCAATAAAATAAGAAGAAAAAATCCTTAGGACTAAATAAAAAATGTACGTTAACTGTTGAATCAACCTTATAGCGTTCGTATTTTATTTGGTCATTAAATCTCCCCACTGTTTCAGTATTTTTCAATTTAATTGTTTGGCAAATTTCAAATGGCCGGCAGTAATATTGTTATTATTCTTTAAAGGGAACTGTTAAATATAAGATGCCATTTTATGGGACGAATAAAAATGTGTTTTATAATATTTGTTTGGTCCCACACATATATGAATAATAATGATATGTCTCACAGCTTATTTGAAAAAGTCAAGTTGAACAAAAGTTGCCATAACGATAAAAATATTTTATTTAAAGTTTTTGGCGGGAAGCATAGTTAATTTTTTTCACAATAGCCGTATGTTTCAAACTTTTATCACTACATGGCGACGACAGCGACTGTCATCATCATGTCCCATTGAAATTTTGAATGAGCTTGGTTATTCAATACGATTACTTTTTTGGTAAATTTCATCATGGTTCAATAGATATATATTTCCAAACGGATTAATTATGTTACGTAATGTGTTATTTAAATGGCGTTTGACAGATACGTCAAATACCATATTAATATCGTAGAAAATATTGAATACAAATACGAGTAGGCAACAATAAATGGTTTACATTAAAGCCGAAATTTAATTTCATTCTGAAATACCTACGTAATCCAAATTATAATGATCTTCCCTGATTTTTTAACGTCAATTTACTTTTCGAATTGAGAGCCAATAATTGTTTAACTAAGCCATAATTACATTTAAAAATTATGAAGTTTTCAGCTCTTCTTTTCAAATTCAATCAGCTAGACTATGAAATAGCCTAAGTGATGAACGTCGTCTCAATCTATACAAATATTTAAAGGTAAACTAAAATCTTTATCTGTCATTTAGTTCCTGAATATTCCTTCTATATTCTTCCTTACCCTCCTTTTCCTCGTTGCAAATATGTGATATAATTTTTTTCTCCCCTTTTTCTTTTTTCTCTCTTTATGTTTTTTACTCTCCACACTATGGAATAGTGGAAAGTCATGATTTCACAATTTTTAAGCGTATTTTTTACATCAATTTCGGAACAGGTATCATGTAGAGAGTGCACACTGTGACTTTCGTCGTGATGTGTTTGTATGTATGGCGTACGGCCTAAGGATTATCCTTTTTGTGTTATATATATATATATACGGATTATCCTCTCTACAGCCCAAACTATAAGTCCGATCGACTTCATATTAACATCATATGTGTAAAGTTCATTGACCTAGAGTTGATTAGATTTCCATACATATCCGTTAATTTCTTCTGTCCAAATTTTCAAAATGCTCTCACGGTCTGGAAAATCGAGGTGTTTTTATACTGTTTGAAATTTTGATATAACAAAAATACACTCATCAAAAATGCATTAATGTATTCAATGATTGTCAAAATTTAAAGAAAAAAAATCTATGGTTTGCCATATCAATGTCAAATAAATTTCATACTTGTATGAAAAATGTATATAACAGAAGCAAATTTGCAAAGTTGCTTCTGTAAGGGAAAATGGAGTGATAAACTTCATATTGATATTGTATGTGTCTCTATAGGCAAGTGTATTTTTTACTCTCCACTTCTATCTTCCTCAAGGGTTAGGCAGTGAGAACAGAACACCGCATTCTTCTATCTTGACACATACATCGCCTCATCAACATTGATACACTGTCTCATACATGCTCATCTTACTAGTAATGCAATTTTACTTAAAATTTCTCAACAGGTATCATGTGGAAAATACATACTATGAGTTTCGTGACAATATGTTTTGTGTGTATGGTGTATTGTGAAAACTTTTGTCCTCTGGGAATCTTATATTTGTTTAATAATCTAATAGAAATATACTTCATTAAAATGCATTTAGAGATTGTCAACCTTTCAAGAAAAAATGAACGCTTACTATGGTGTGGAGAGTTTGGTGTTGGCCACAACCCACTCGTTATTTCTCACTAAATACTTCTTTTGTATCCATTTATCACTCTTTATTTATCACTAAATACTTCTATTGTATCAATTTAACTTTAGAGACTTCACGTTGCTCGGGTCTTTTGGAAGAAATTGCCTAATGACAATAAACCCGCCTTTGTACACTTGTACATAAAGTATACAAATAAATTACTAATATATATTCAAAACTTAAGTCTGAGCTTAGAATAAAATATATTGAAGTCTCGTACGAAGACACTGTACGAACCAAGGGGCTCCTAAGGACAATGGAAATCAAGGTTCTAAGATCAACCACAGGAAAAACTCTCCGAGATCGTGTTCACAATGTTTAAACGAGAAAAATATGTGGAATAGAGGACATCGTTCGGTGGAGTAGATCCAGAAGAAGACATTGGAGAGACCACATATTTTTGAATTACAGACCGACTGGTCTACTAAACGAAGAAGAAGAAGAATTATGTCAATTAATTTGGATACGTAATGTACAAGTTAACGAATATTTGTACTACAAAATAAAATAAAAGCAACCAAACAAAACTTTTAATCCTTCTATGATAAAAAGTATAACACTTAACATTTAAGAGCTTTCGCTCATCTTGTGCCACCACTTATCACTAACTTAAAAGTAAAGACAACCAGGATGTATCGTTGGCGGTGGGAGGGTCGCAGGTTGAGGGAAGATTAGTAGCTATGGGTGGGGCTAATAGCTTTAGAGGGAGAGAGCTAATGCAAAGACTATATTTTATTAAGAATTTGATTTCTACATTATTTATTTCAAATTGACGAATACAAATTACTTTGTTTAAACTACGAATAAGTTATCTGAAACTCTTTTTCAACTTTATTCCTTTACAGTATTATTATGAATGTGTTATCTTTTATATTCACAACTAAATAAATATTCAAATATTATAATTAAAAGAATACCCCGGTATTCTGGATCAGCCATATCGGAATGATTGTAAAGTTTTTGATAGAATCAATATGGCTCGTTAATATGTAACAGTATTTATCACCAGATATAAAAGAAGTATTCAAAGATATTAAAGACCAGGTAAAGATACTAAATATATCTGATACTAGAGTGGATGGTGCATTTTCAATGTTTTATAATATAATATACCTACCTTGGTTTCAAGGAATGCCAAATTCGTCATACATAGACCAGGGGGGCAAGTCTAGTTCGACCAGCGAAATCAAAACCCCAGTGACATCTAAAGATATCGTAGAACTCCATATAATAATTATATCCATGATATGGGTAATCACGGTGGTTTTGATTTCGCCGATTGAACCAGACTTGCCCCCCTGATTAATTATAACATGTATGTAAAGTGTGACTTATTCGTTGAATAAATAAAAAAATCATTCCAACTTTAAAATTTCTGAGAAAAACCTGTGGATACCAAAGTATAGGGCTTGCATAAGAACAATAGTCGACCAAGAACCACAAAAATTCATACAATATTTTTAGTATGTTTTTTTTGTTGTTATTCTTATGTCATTTATATAAATGAATTATAAATAAGTCTTCATCTTTTTCCTCTCTTTTTGCCTGTTTGTGTTCAGCGTCAGCTTTCCTCCTATGACATAGACTTCCAGCTGTCTTTCCATTTCTCGGAAGGACGTCCCGGAGATCTGCTTTCATCGGAAACATTTCCCTGGACACTTTGATTGTTCTCTAGTCTGTCATTCTTGACACGTATTCGTTCCAGAACTCTCACGAAATCAATCTAACGAAATCCTCAACTTCGCACAGCCTTCAGATCTCCGTGTTTCGTACTTTTCGTACTATATGCTAGCGATGCTTCTGAGTACCTTCATTTCCCTGGTTCGAAGGAAGTTTTAAGTACGGACAGTGTCTGCTCTGGATTTTATTCCGTAAGTTATTATATGACGAACACATGTCTTGTTGATTCGAACCTTGCTAGGGATGTTCATATGTTTATTCTTCCAGATGAAATATCTCAGACAAACGAATATTGGCATGGCTTTTTGTGTCTCTTCGAGTATTTCACCAGAAATATCGTTGTTGCACATTATGAAAAGGTCGGTTGTCTCCAACTAATATAACACAAGGAACACAGTGTTATTATACCTAATATATAATGTAGTATTATTTATACTTTCTTTTAGAGCGACATTTTTCCAGGACAATTGATCGTCGTGTTATACGAAAATACCCTAGAGTAAATTGCACCATTTTTACCTACGTATGAGAGGTTTTCAGAGTCGAAATTTCAAACCGAAATATTAAAATCTTTTTGGAATATTGCCAGCTAGCTGTGTGCTTATAGAACGAAGCTCCACTTCAAAGTCCTCGGACTCCTTAAACATTTATATCTATAAATATGTTGATGAATATATTTCGTTATTAGTAGCGTTCTTTGAAATGATCGGTAAATTATAGCTTTTACTGGTGGAATAAACGCATCTATTAAAAATTATAATATTTCACAAATTTATTAATTTATATGTTTTCATTTTTGAAACAATACAAGTGATAGACATTATCAATAGTTAAATTTTTCTTTCATAAGAAGGCTAATTGTGTAGGTAAATTTTTAGTCGATACCTAAAACAATAAATTTCACCAATGTTCAAACAATTGCAGATTTATCAAATGATTCAACGTTATAAATAAGACGTTGTGTTGTGTAGTAAAATAAACTTTTGCCATAAAATACTCCGAGAACATTCCTCTCAACAGTTTTTACTGCGCCAAAAACTCTTTTAATTTGGACTCGAGCTAACTTTTATCAACAACCAACTACTACAACAGTAAAAAAGTGGCTAATGACACTCTTCAACTGTTGTAATAAGATCTTAATAAAACTAATGCTCTCAGTCTGTTCTTGCAAGATGTAATCATAAATCTAGAAATAGTCATTAGATTAACCAAATCATCACATTAGTGCATTTAATAAAAGCAATACGTTTGTTTTAAATATTTACAGAAAACCGTGCACCAATATTCAGACTTCAATCTTTCAATATTATTATAAATGAGTTTGTTAGACAATTTCTGTATCCCAATGTTATGTGACCGGTGTTTTTCCCCAGGTACAAATATATATTAACATTCTGACTCGAATGTTATTTTACTTTTCATCTTTTCATCATACAATTGAATTATTATTAGATATTGTTCATATTACTTTAATTTATCAAATGAGTTGTTTATTAGGCATTTAATATGATATTTAATCTCTTGGTGCACTAAATTAAATTGGTTTTTCAATGAAACCTCAACGTTTTGTAGGTATCTGGTATACGATTTTCGTAAAACATGTCAATGATGATCCTTTAAATTAATAACGTTCATAAAAATATGCAAGTCGTTACATATTAGACCGCGTACTTGTCATAAAACATCGTGTTTATTATTTGTCGTGATTTTTAATGTATTCAGTGAAGCGGTCAACAAAATTATTAAAAAAAAAATCTTCGTCGTGAAGGCATTTGGTATTGGACATCGATCTCTCTTAATTTGCTTGTGAGAAATGCAGATCTTCACAAATTCTCTTGTGAGTATTTTGTCCCGATTTTTAATTCAATTCAAATTCATTACTTCTTTTATCTTTGTGATTTTCAATTAAAATCTACAAATTGTCTATAGCAGAGTTGGTCGTGATTTTTAATTTTTAATACTCAACTAATAATCAATATGTCATATCTTCTGTCATTAAATTCCCTGCATATATATTTTCACATGGCAAAATTTCTTCGCCTTAATGGTTTCAATCTATTATGTAATAACCTCAACTCTCAAAATAATTTAATAATATTTTTATACTGGCATAAATCAACCAAATGATTGGGTGGATTGCCACATAAGCTAAAAAGAAGAAGAAGAGAAGATTTCGAGCAAAATTGAAAGAAACACCAAATTAATAACTTATTCAAATTCACAACTTCTCTTGTGAGTATTAATAGCGCGAGTTAATAAAATTTATGGCTTACAAATTAACCGAAGGAAAGTTAACCAAAGTGTTTGGTACATCTGCGGAGATAGAGATAAGGTAAAGCCATCCCCGTGAGGGTTCCTTCATCCCTCACACCCAAGTCATGATCCTAATGGGTTAAACTGCTATTAAATTACGTATTATCTTAAAGATATCAGAACCTCGGATACCTTTCTATCTTATTGAAGTCGCGTTCTCTATTAATATTATTACAAACAATTAATAAACAAGAAACTAGGTTCACTCGTTACTTATATAACTACTTACATATACGTTTTGGTAGGTAGGTACTTTGTAAGAAGATAAGCACCGCTAATTTCGATATCATTTTCAAAATTTTCATGTAAGTTCATGCATTTCCAGTTAAAGAGGGGTTATAAAAGACACTATAAGATATAAAATGTATTACTAAGGTACTGATACCTACCACTTAAGATAAAATTAAAAATTATTTCATATTTGTGAACTATTATTTATACCTATACATTTGTCTTTGAAACTATGAGTCTTTTCTTATTATTGAAACCAAAATACATACCTAATCCATAATATAAACAACAAAATATAAGAAAAAAATATATTTCATAGATTTTTTCATACACCACATCAATAGGCTGTGCCTGTTCCGAGGAGGTAGCAAAATACTTGTATTATTTATCACAGAAAAAACATTCTAAAATTGTTACATTTTTTTTTCTTAAATATACCTATTACAGAATTAAAAAAAAATTAAATTAAAAGCAAAATTTAATCTTTTGTTACTTGATCATGTTTCCGCGGTATATTATGCCCTTGTTTTTAATCCATGTATCAAATAAATAAATAAATCCTACCTAGATATCTTCACTATATACATTCATTTTGCACTGCTCTAGCCTATGCGGGTATTTAAATATTGTTACAATTATCTTGTACCATGAACATATTCTGATTATCTTAACTAGAAATTAAATTTTGAAATTATTTTACTTTAAAAAAACCAAGACTAAGATGGAAGGACGACAACATAAGGAGAGATGCGGCACAACTCCTGCAAGTTTCTAACTGGAAGCAGCAGCGAGAGAAGTACTTAAGCGGGGGCAGAAGTCGAAGGAGACCAAGGCTCCATTTGGTATATGGAGAGAAGTAGAACTTGTTATTTTACTTTAAATACCTACAACTAATCCAATATAAATTGTGATTTTACACTATATTACCTAAATATTTTTCCAGTAAGTTGTAAATTTTCACAAATTCATATACCCATTATACTGCCACGAATTAGTTGAAAGTGGTGTGGAATTTGTAAAGATATGAAAAGGTTTACTCATAGCCTCTCTATATCATGACAAGTGGTGCAATAACTCACTCTAGTTACTAAAGAGCGAAAGCAATTAGTTTTCAACTTTGAAATAGTTGTACCAAATTAATTTAACGAAAATGCTGATCCTCATAGCACGCTATCACTTCCTCAACTACCTACCTACATAAGTACTTACTTTACCAAGAGAAAATGATGCATGGGGCCTTTTTAAAATTAATTAATTTTGACACATCATCTTGGTTGGTACCTACTATTCGTATTTTTTTTTAATTAATGTATTTTGAATCATCAACGATTAATATATCTCGGTAGGTAAGTATTTAGGTACCTACCTACTTGGTGAACTTTTTTTAAATTCATTAGTTGTTTGTAGTTTTATAACTTTTTTTAAATTCATTAGTTGTTTGTAGTTTTTATAACTTTTGCATCGTTATAGATGTAACTGCGCTCCTGATTGTCCGTAATGTGCAAATCCCCGACAGTATCCCAAGGTTACCGAAAATCATCGAATGATAACCGCAGTTCTGCTCGCAAATTACTGAAGCATTCATTCACGCATCAACCGCTTAAGTTGAAGATATCGTCACGATAATCGTATAACATTGATTAAAAAAGATTTCGCTTCGCTGTTTATTAAAAACATATTATAAAATTTAACGTTGTTTCGTTCACAGAGTGGAAGTACTTATAATAGGTATTTCAATTAATTAACGTTGTTTCGTTCACAGAGTGGAAGTACTTATAATATAGTTTAAATACTCGGCGGATATTTTGTGGTTGTTCATATTAACCGTTTTGGCATGTGAATTTTGCACTAAACCACTATATTTTGAGTCACTGCCGAAACATGTCGCATAGTGACTCAAAATATAGTGGTTTAGTGCAAAATTCACATGCCAAAACGGTACTTATAATATTTCAATTAATTAACGTTGTTTCGTTCACAGAGTGTAAGTACTTATAATATTTCAATTAATTAACGTTGTTTCGTTCACAGAGTGGAAGTACTTATAATATTTCAATTAATTATTATAATAATAATAAGTAATATAATAATAATCATTATACTTATTTTTTATTTCCGGAAACAATCGAGCATATAATATCGGGCTGTTCTTTTCTCGCGCAATCAGAATATACATTTAGACATAATCAGGTAGCAAAAATAATACATCAAAATTTAGCTATTAAATATAAATTAATTGACGCGATAAACATAAAACCATATTATGAATATGATCCGATTTCATTTTTAGAAAATAATAATATTTCGCTTTATTACGATAAAACAATATTAACTGACCGGTCAATTCAACATAACAGACCCGATTTAATAATACATGATAAAATTAAAAAAATAACATATATTTTCGACGTGGCTATTCCAAATTCTAGTAATATTATAAAAACTTTTTATGAAAAAATTAGAAAATACACCGCTTTAGGTAACGAGACTTTGGCATTCTCGTAAAATAATAATATTACTTTTATACTTTGCTGCTATTGCTTTGTGGCACATTTTAACTAATATAATTAAATAAAATCTCTTAGTTTTTAACCACGTTGAGTATATTTATAAGTTTGTCCGGACGAAGGAGCGGTTACGTCTCCGAAACTAGTTGACATATAAATATACTCAACGTGGTTAAATACTAAGAGATTTTATTTAATTATATTAATAATATTACCGTTCATTATTTCAGCCACTGGCATTATTCCAAAATCGTTAATCCGTAATTTAGAAATTATAGATTTATCGAAAAACTTAATAATAAAAATGCAAAAAACGGTAATAATGAATACATGTAGAATCGTTAAAGATTTTTTAAACGTTAATATTCGGGAATCAGTAGGGTTGCTAGGTAGTATAGAGACCTCCTCAGAGCCTAATCCTTTGATATGTTAAGTATCTGCATGGGTGAACTATTCCCGATTGAAAGCTTGATGATGCGTTTGTTGCATTGCTCTTTTAAATAATTTACAATTTACGCATTGATCTGCTAATTCTTTTGAGGAAGTGTATAATGGTAAGTATAAAAGTAAGTAAGTGTATAATAGTAAGTGTATAAGTGTATAAAGTGTATAAGTGTATAATTGAGTGTTATTATTTGTAGTGCTTAATTGTTATTAATATCATCATTAGTAAATCGGCCAGCGCCGTAAAAAAAAAACCCGAATCGTTCTATCAAAGAGTGCCATCAAAGTGTGTGCTATGTACTTTATTCGCTAATAGATTTTTAATTATCTCAATAGAGACGAAGTTGGAATATTTATTGGAGGAGAACCGGGAAATCAAGGCACCTACAGGGCTTACGACCTGTCATCGGCTGGTTCACGTGATCACTTTATGCGCTTGCGCAACGTTCACCAATTATGCTTTTTTAATGAGATCCCTTTGTCTCTATTTAGATAATTAAAAATCAGTTAAAAAATATCTTTGACTCCCGACAGGGAAAAAAAATCCAATGTTTGCGCATATGCAATAATAAAAATATTCAATTACTTTATTCGCATTGAGAATTTAAAGTAGGTACCTTAATTACTTAGTACATACTAGGTCCGATTCAGATTTGCCGACTAAAATTAGTTTTTATACGTGCCGAATAAAATTTTAGTCGCAAGCGTCGTAAACCCGTATTCTGATTTCGTCTTAAACAATGGCCGACTAAAATGAATTCGCCCGAAAAATTTTAGTCACCGTGAATAAAAACATTTTCGGTGTTGCCGCGACACAAAAAATAATATATTCAAGACATTCGAAAATTTATTTCTCTAGCAATATTCAACAGCCTAAAAACGTCAAAACCATAGAAAAGAGATTTTATTGTCAAAACTAGTTAGTGTATTCTATGGTTAAAACAACGTTTACCTCCAAAAATGCTCCAAAACCGAAACATTTCTAATTTGTACGGCGCTATTTGCTATGGATACCTAAGGATAAATCCAAAATTAAGAGTACAAAGAAGCAGATGGAGTTGATGATTGACTTCGTATCAACGAATAGTGCAATGACAAATGGAAAGATAGTAAATTTATGAAGGTAAGTTAGATATGTCAATATAAAGTTTTGCCTTGAAATTTTATAGGTTAAATATGTCGAGCATATCTAGTGATAACTGGAAGAAAAGAGAGCCGTATTTATGACGCATCACTTGTTATTACATAGGTACATCAGGGTAATAACAAGTAACATTTCAAACTATATCTTTCATTTGAATTCAAATTATTTTTCATTTTCTACTCATATGACAAACTCGTGTTTATTATGTTAGACTGACGGCTTCTTTTATTAAAATGATTAAGACCATTTAATAATTCATGTAATACAATGTTATTATTTGTTTTACAGGGAATTCTAGTGACACCAGAGTTGAAAGATTGTGGATCCAGAATACCAGAGAAATTCAGATTTGGCGATCTCTAACAATCCAGAGTTTAATGATGTTTCTCTATCAAGGGACTGAATTATTTTTTTCACTAATTATTGTATTTTTTTTTTGTTTTGATAAAGTATAATAACCTTTTTGCATATAATTATTATTTGAATGTAAATAGCTACCTATTCAGATTTTATTATACCTACCTATGGATCTGTAAAATAAAATGTTTTAAATAGATACATTAGTTATGTGAAAAAGAGAATCTGCCTTGCCAAAAAACTATTATGCAGTTTGGCGGAAAATATTATTGTAATTCTTTTTTATAATATACAGAATTAATGAAAAAAATATGTATTATTTTTATAACAATTTACATACTTGTTTTATTTTTCCTTGTCATTCTGTCTACTGCTAAAAAGGTTCTACAAATTAGATACAACAAATTTAATACACATGTATTTATATTACGATTATTTATTTTATACATACATAGAAAATGTGACAAATTTAATATAACTAAATATATATATGATTTTTTTTAAAGTGATGTGTCTTCTTATTAAATTACTTCTAGTCCTTGCAACGTGGAAAAAAATGTAAGTATCATCATAAGTAAGTCTGTCGCTATTGCCAATATCTATTTCAATAATGTCTTCATCTGCAATGAACAAAATTTATTTATTTATAGTATACAAATTATTATTCTAACTAAGAATTCCTGTTTTTAGTATCCTGTCGGTTCATCTGGGGCGTTATTACTCATGTTAATAATTATTTAATCCAGAGTCACCTAAGATTTAAAATGAAACCTCAAATGAGACAACTTGTATGTGAGATTTTGACTGAAGCCCCAAACTTTAGTAGAACATTGAATATAAATTTAGCTACTTGTAAGAATACTTCATATTAAAATTGATGATGAATGACCATTCTTGGTAGATTTTCATTATTATGATAGATATATAATTTGTAAGTACTTTATTTGACAAGTGGAATCTCTAACAATTACTTTTAATAAAATTCGTGTCACATCATTAGTTAAAAGCTACAAAAACCAATAAAATTTAAAACTTTACCTTCTTTATCCATTATCTAGGCAAAGATAATAAAATTCCATTATTTGTGTGGTCTCTAAAAATATCAACGAAAGTCAAGTAACCTGTACCTATAAATACGTGATGATTATTGTTTGTCATAAATTTGTACAGTTAAAAAGTTATCACGTTTATTTTTCTTTAGACGTGAGTAAAAAAAATACTACACTTTAAACGATTTCACCAAATAATTATTAATAATAATTGAATAAAGTAAAAACAAAAAAATAATGGAGCCCTTATCCAGCGTACAAAATTGTAGACGGATGTCAAACGACCCGCATAAATTTAAGTCATATTTTAAAAGATCGAACGTCTAAGTTGCGAATCGGAATACGAAAACGTCCAAATCAACGGGAAACCGTGGATAAAAGGATTTTATCCGCGCGGTGTAACGTCATGAGATAAAATTAGAGAATCTGAATACCAATTTAATCCCGTATAAATTTGGTGAACTTTTTGACATTTCTCATATACTAAAATTCCGTATAAAATTTTTAGTCGAATCTGAATTGGGCCTAATGTAGAAGAATCTAAAAATACCCAAATACTTCGACCGTTGGTAATATAATACAATCTAATTTAAGGTATACTGATTTCTCAAAGTAAGTTTTATTTGTCCCACCCTATTTTCAATTGTTGTAACTCCTTGTTCTTTGATTTCCCTTTCCTTATCTACTTAAATCAAACCCTGGGCATGTATCTTTATAGATTGTAGTAATAAATCTCAATCAATAATCCCTTTCACCGACATTACACCAAAGAGAAGAGAAGGCCCCATTTGTGGAAAAATATAGTAGCCATTAAACCAACAGTATCACCCATTGTACACTCGGACTAACATATTGTCAACTAGGAGAGGTTTCACGACTTTTCACAAAGGTTTCCCTGCTTCTGTGTATGTATGTACATAATTATGTAGTACATACATAGGTCATTTTAATCTCATCGTTACCATTAGCGTTGAGCTGGACCAGTCTTGATGCATTGTGCCTATATCATAACAAAGACGAACAAGATCACGACTTGTCGTCAGTTCTTTATGAAATCAAGAAGTAAGAAATCAGCCAGTTATTATGTGCCTATATGTTTTTCTGATGACTTGCTTTTTTGTTGTTTACTTGTGAATTTTATTTAAGTAAATAATACAAAAAAGGTATTATTCAAAAAAGATATATTTACATAGGTATTTGGGAAACAAAGAGTAATTCAATAATTTGTTTGTTTTTGTTCTACCATGATTTTGTATTTCAATGTGTGTATATTTTTTTATGTATGTAAAAGGCTTTAAATGCCGTAAATAAATAATGCTTTCACTATAAAATATAAAATAAACCCGAAAATAATCAGGTTTTTAACTATGTCATATGTGTATTTATGAAACTATTGTCTATCTATAGAACTAAGAATGTAATCACACAGAGAAAAGATTTACCATTAATAATTTAGTCTATAATATATATATTTGGAAATAATTGTTTGGGAGTATATTATGTTTATCGGTGATTGTTCAAAAAAATTTATAATTTAAACATCTAACTCCAAATATGATATTGCAAAAGGTCAGTTCAATAAACATTTGATATACAATGTACCTACAGTGATGAAGCATTTCAAATAAAATATTTACTTGCATGACCATCATTAGTATATTTTTTGAAAGTCAATATAATAGTTCGCCAATCTTTGCACATCTTCGGGGTATACAAATTGCAGTTTTTATCCAGGAGCACAGCTACAATTGCTTATTTTGACCAGCAGAACAACATGACCAATACCTGTATCACTAACCACCTCATCATTGAATACAATGCATTGTCCAAGTTCCTCGGCACTTGCAAGGAAACCATTCAGCTACTGAGTTAATTACAACAGGTGTGAAGTGTAAACATTTGAGGTATGTACTGGCAGTATCTGAGTCTCCACCTGGCTAAGGTTATGTTATACTGGCCGCAAACATCTCCCGTGCAGGATTCCCCTTTAATAACATGAAACATAGGGAGGGAGAGTTCCCTTTATAGGATACTCTTTGTACGGTAGGAGTAAGATAGACACTCCCTAAATGAGACTCCAGTCCAAGTCTTTTGTTCGAAATTTAATTACTCGTAGATCGATCAGATAGGCATCGTTGACTTTTCGTCTCCCTGATTTGCATTTTGAAATTTTACCCAGAGACTTTGTGTAAGATAACTGAACATGTACCTACCTACATAAAATTTAATCTAAAGTGATATCTTTTCGAATATCTCGACAATATTTGTTAATAAGACTTATTAAAATAGGACATTGAAAAACTTCTATCAACGAATATCATTTTAAATATTATATTTTTATTCTAGGTATTTTTTAATCAAACAAAAATGATTATGATTCTATATGTATATATTCCTTATAAAGGACGACCGTTTCAGCTGACTAGGCCCTTATCAACAGGTAAACATAGAGTAATGTATTTTTCTTATATACTAGAAATCCGTTCATTATACAAATTAATTTACATTACAATTATGAAATATCCTAAACAGTTGGGTACCCAAAATAAAATCTCTTCTGTACTAATATGTATTATTTAACGGTCACTTTATACCTTAAGATTCTATGTATGTCTCTTCAAAACACCAGCATAGAAGTAATTTCCCAACATTAGCTACTCTACAACTGTTTAGGATATTTCATAATTTTAATGTATAGTAATTTGTATAGTTGTAAAATAAACCAATTTTTAATATACAAGAAAAATACATTACTCTATGTTTACCAGTTGATAAGGGCCTAGTCAGCCGAAATGGTCGTCCTATTATAAGGAAAATATACAAGTAGAACCATAATAATTTTTGTTTGATTAAAAAATACCTATTATAATGGATTTGTACACATCAAACACCGTCAGTGTTGACAATTTAAAAATATATATTTTTATTATTAACACTCAGCAATCGCTAAACGATTAGATTATAGCCAATACTGAATTATTCAATACAAAAATTTTGTGTACATTTCATAAATTTTATCATTATAAAGTAGATAAAAATTTATCATTACAAAGATGGTTAAATTTGCAGTGTATACTTAGGGAACATCTTTACTCTCCACTAATAGAGAAGTATGACTTTAACAAACTAGGTTTTCCTTCAAAAGCTGACAATATCTGAATGCTACTATATATGTTTGCATATAATTTACCAAATAAAAAAGTGATTTTTACCATTTTTACTGCGGTTTCGAAGAGACATCTCACATTATTTCTTGAACCCACACTGAAAACATAGTTTGGTGACGTATTTATCAATTTTGCGTACCACATCGTTTAAATATTTTAAAGGGGCATCCAAAATATAATATTTTGGTAAAAAGATTCATAATTATCCCTTCTTAAAATGCCAAATTTGTTGCTAAAGGTATATTGTACCTTGGGGTGATTATATATTTGTAGATAACACTAAAATAAGGTGACTTAATTGAAATTATTAGCATAGGTGCTGTGAAATGAATTTTCATTAGTAATACGATTTGATAAAATTCATTTAACCTTGTTGGTTTACACGTGTCTTCCACTAAATGGCATAATATATTATTTAATGTTGATAGTTAAGGGAAATTCCAAGTTAAATTAACCACAAGTAATGATATTATAAGGGTTAACCCACGGTCAATGGTAATATTATTACCTCCGCACATACATGTCATTTATTATGAAGCACGCGACTGGAGAACAACACGAAGTCTTCCGTAGGGCAAAAGTTGAAATAGCTTCGTGTATATATATCTCATGTCGCTATTAACTTCCTCGGAGAAGAAGGGGAGGACGCTATTCCTGATTCTGGATTCCTTCAATTTCACCGAACTTCACATAGATGCTCCAAACCCTAAACTTAATCTCTAATCCTGAGTCATGCGATGGAATGGGATTATAGGGATGCCAAACTGCAATATTTCCTTACTCTTTAATTTGAAGGTATGTAGATTCTTTCATAAGGACAATTTCGTGCATGAAACAAGTAATTTTTAATATACAATTTTTACTCTCCACACTATGGAATAATGGAAAGTCATGATTTCACAATTTTTCAATTTTTCGATTCGATCAACTTCATATTAACATCACATGTCTAAAGTGCATAGACCTAGAGCTGATTAGTTTTCCATAAATATCCGTTAATTTCTTCTCTATGATATCAACTTTTTTTTATTTTTTTTTAGCATTTCTACGTAGGGGACACCAGCTATTAGGAATTGGGTTACGTAGCGTTGGGAGGGGTTTGCAATTTAGAAAAGAGTTTAACTGTCCTAATTTTCAAAATTCTCTCATGGTCTGGAAAATCGAGGTATTTTTATACTGTTTGAAATTTTGATACAACAAAAATACATAAAAATGCATTCAAGTATTGTCCAAATTAAAGAAAATAATCTATGGGCTGCCATATCAATGTGAAATAATTTTCATATTTGTATGAAAAATGTATATTATATCAGAAGTAAAATAGCTTCTGAAAAGGAAAATTGAGTGATCAACTTCATATTGATATTATACCTATGTGTATCTATAGACAAGTGTATTTTTTATTCTCCACTTCTATTTTCCTCAAGGGGCAGGCAGTGAGAACCTAACACCGCATTCTTCTATCTTGACACATACATCGCCTCATCAACATTGATACACTGTCTCATACATGCTCATCTTGCTAATAATGCAATTTTAATTAAAATTTCTCATCAAGTATCATGTAGAAAATACACACTACGAGTTTCGTGACAATGTTTTTGTGTGTATGATGTATTGTGAAAACTTTTATCCTCTGGGAATCTTATATTTGTTTAAGAATCTAATAGAAATGTACTTAATAAAAATGCATTTTGAGATTGTCAACCTTTCAAGAAGAAAAAATGAACGCTTACTATGGTGTGGAGAGTTTAGCGTTGGCCACAACCCACTCGTTTTTAAATATACCACAAAGTTTACTTCGAAAATATTTATAATTAATTCAATTTTATTGAATATTTTTCTAGAGTTTGAAAATTGTACGATAAATAATAAATAATACTATAATAATTTTATACCTATCTAAAAATTTAGTGAAAAGTGTTTTATATAAGCAAGTTTCAAGATTATTTACTCATAAATATTAATCAATTTTTATTATATTATTTGATAAAATATTTCATATCTTAGATCTTTATCCAGTATAAAAAATATATATTACCTACACATCGTTGAAAGTGTGGCAAAAAAAGTTACATTAAAAATACGTTAGTACTAAAATGGAATCAATCGTGACATAACATTTAAATCAAATTTCATATAACTATTTGGCTAGATTCAAAACCTTCGCATAAGCGGCTAACACGAAACAGACTGAAAACTTCACAAAATTTCTCTGATCTAACCCTTCTCTTTCTGTTTCCGGTGTGATAGGATCAGTGATGAAATTGTCGAGGTAAGAAAGAGGAATGGAAAGAGTCGCTGGAAGGAAACACTCCGGCTCGAAGGACCAACTTAGTCAATTTGGGAAAACAAACTGGGGCCAGACAACGGCAGCCAGGCGAGAGGTGGAGTGAAGCGAGGCGAATGCACCATTAAAAGTAATTAACTTGTCCAAACGAGTTTGTTAATTGAAATGATCAGAGGCGAAGATGAATATTTTATTGCAAAGGTTTGCTCTGCCCAACTGTAAGACAACTCATTTATCAAATTTTCTGTATTAAATTCGTATTATATTTTTTTAATCACATGTTTGCGAAAAAAAAATATGCCATTTCCCTGTTTGGGGTAAGCAGAGAGAACACTGCACTATTTTATCCTACGCCGAGAGAAAATTGAAAAATCCTGATTTAAGAACAAGAATTTAATGTTAGAATTTGAATTTCGTTAAGAAAATAAAGAATTCTTAAAGATTTTTGAACGGAATTCTGGCTGACCATAAAGAACAATAAGAAAAAACGCTTAGCTTGGAGTCTTCTAGATTAACAATCTCGACGTCGTGGTGCAAAAAGAACATTAATGTGGATAAAGTATTCATCTAAATACTATTTTTAAAAATTCTTCATATCTTTTTGAAAAAAATGACCTTGAAACAAAAAACTTTAAATAGGTTAACGAAATCGGTCGACTTATGATTCAAATCCGTGTCAACTGAATAACGTATCTAGCGCGCTAGACACTGTCACCGTTCCTACTAAAATCTTCACATAAAATGCTTGTTTTACTAGGAACTAGGAATGAACCAGTAAAGTTGCCGTCAAAATTCTTGAGCCTTTTCGCCATGGAGGGAGGCGATTTGCACACATACCAATCTAGCAAAAAGACTATGCGCACCCGCGTGACGTTTTTTCCGATAACCATACCACGCTTATGATCATTCATTAATGAAATTTTAAAAAATTAAATAAAAACGCCATAACAAAAGTTAATTGCTAAGCAAAATGTATAGAAAATCAACAATGGCAAATTGTGAACAATAACTTAAACTTCACAGTGAAAGCTGAAATTTCATCGTGCGACGCGAAGGCGCACCTTTAAATAGATTTAAAATAAATTTCAAAATTAATTTTTCGAGACAATTCCATACCTCCGTCATCTCCCTCCTTCTCTCTTTTGTCGTGCGCTAATGGGAGTGTTGATAAAGGACGCCACTATCTGAGATCAGTCAGAAGCTAACTACTTGGTCGTACCCGGATCACACGCGCGTACTTTATCTGAGTAATGCTTGCACAATCCGAATTGCACAAAAAAAAACATTTGTAGAACGAGGATGATTCACCAATTTTGAAGTGGATGTGCTCCACACTAGGTAGGCACACATATCACAATACAACTCACAACCACTAATTCAACAAACATCACAGCAGGCACAAAGCTCAGGCAAACAGATCAACTACCTAGGTCTAAATGCCCGTCATAATAATCACCAGCAAACATCCGTCAAATCAAAACCGTAGAAAAGAGACGATTTAATATAATTATATACGGTAGAAATTGGTAAATATTCATTGTTTAGCTATACATACATATATTATGTAACAATTTATTTATCACTTTTGAGATGCGATAAATATGCACATGGCCATTAATTTATGGTACTTGTTAGTTATGCCTACCCAATGCAATAGGACACAGTGCAAGAGTCTATTAAACAACACAACAATTAAAAAGAAAAACAACACAATATATTTTTTTTTATTTATTTTACCATTCCAAATTTATTTATTATTAACACAATAATTCATTAAAACACAAAATATTTCACACAAATCAAAGTATTCATAATATCCGCATCGACCTGACACTACTACAGGTACCTACAGATATTATTTTTAATACCGTTTAACTTTTTTCCTTGCAATGTTTTCGTAAGTGGCTGCCTGCGCCGGTGTGGAGATAGACCACCCGTGCGTTAAAAGTACAGTGACCAAAGGACAAATAAAACCTAACCATAATATGTACCTATAACCGTATTGTATTAAAGTATATGATCAAAAAAATAGTTTTGACTCACCCTAAAAAACCGGCTGTCCTTTAAATAAAAAAACAATGTGATTCAAAGTGTTTTCATTTATTTTCAAAATTCACGTAACAACTTTTCCACAAGTAATTGTTTTCTATAGAAACCCTTCCGCTAAAATACATACTTAAATGCGCAGTTTTATCGTTCAAGTAAATCGGTGTCGTGTGGAGTCTGGTTTAGTCAGTAGTACAAGTAGAGTGAGTAAAGTGAAGCTTTATCTCTGCTAAGCAGCGAGCGGCAGCGCCTCGCCTCACCTAGATGGGAGGGAAAGGCAAAGAGGGCACCCTTCCTTAATTACGTCTTAGCCGCGACACCACCGACCTGTCACCATAGTAACAGGAAACCACACTGCACGTCACTCTACTCTACACTTCCTATACAAACATAAAAGATAACTATTTATACCATAATATTTATCTATAATCACATCTTTCATTAGATTTGCTCTAGTATAAAATTAAATATTTTTCTATAAATATTTTGTCTAAGTAGTTAGTTTCCTTCCTTCTGTGAAAATTCTTCTTCTTGAAGATGGCATACCATTCGAGGTCTGCCTCCATGTCTCACACCCTACCACCCTGCCTCCGAGGCTCACACCCTACCATTTTTCTTTCATTGTCAAAAACCTTTAAATGATTTTGTGCGTATGTATGTAAATGTGCGGTCTATTTGACTTTTGACAGCTCAAGAATTCACTATTGCTATTCCACCACTAAACTAGGGGACCGGATGGTTTAGCGTTACCATGGTGATATACCTTAACCATGGAATAAAATAGAAGTTTTAAAACTTGGTTATTAGTAAGATTTTTGGCCGTTAGGTTTTAGTCACTCTATTCCATAGTTCAACCTCGCTACTTTTTCGTTATTAGTACCGCCGTTAATGTGTCTGTTGTGAAGGCGTGATTTCTAATAATCTTCCGTAGTAAACATTGAAAAATATCACGCTTTATACGATGTTGCTTATTACTATGACTGACGTTTTAAAATACCAATTTTCAACTCTTTGAAGGCCGTTGTCTCCGAAAGCCACCGCTACTCTGCGTTTATACTATCCAATCGTTGTTACCTGCTGAGGTATCCTTTTAAAGAAAAAAAATCAGCCTTTACGCTACGACGTAAATTTGGCGATCACGGGCTTTTGGTCTACAATTATAGTGTATAATATAAAAATAAGAACTACACAATACAACAAGATATAAATAAAATTAAGAGGCTATACTTGGCTAAATAGTAAATTTTGAAAAATCTTTTCCCCGGGATCTTCAAAAGATACGTCATTAAAATAAAAATAGTTTATTTATATTTATACTAATGACAGAGTTTTTAAAAAGTGAATTTATCTTGAAAAATTAGTTATAATTCAACCCTTTATCAATTGTTTTATTGTAAGTATTAAGGTACTAAGTGGTTTAATGAACTCCCTTTGAGTCTTAGACTCGAAAAAAATTATAATATATTTAAAAATAAAATTAAAAAATTGTACTGATTTATTTATTTATTTTTTATTATTTCATTCTTTTTTTGTGTAGCTTCATATTTTTTAGTAGATGTACAATGTTTTGGTTAATGTAACAATATTAAATAGATACTCCCCTCTTTTAACACGAGATTTTATCTCAATTAAAGAGGGTTATTATGAATTATATGATGGAAATTGTGTGTATGTATGATGCATGCATAACTACATGTATTGGTGTGTACCTACATGTGTGTGTGTATATATGTATGTATATTCTTACAGTTTCTTTTTTTTCTATTTTTATTTTTATTCTCATATATTTTAGCTATAGTTAAAAACATGTTTATAAATTTATTTCCTCTCCTTCCCTTTACTTCCCCCTTCACATTCCTTCCTTCTTATATATTATAAGGCAATATGTAATTAGGGCACTACATTATGTTACTTAAGGCTGTGTTATCTAATTATGTTATATTAAGTACTTGTACCTGTTTGTTGTCAAATAAATAAATAAAAAAATGTAGGACGGTGTTGGACAGACCGTAGGACTTCGGTAATTAAAGATCATATAACTGACGATTGGATCTTCATCTTCTACCCTCCGCACTTCGCACGACTTACTAATCGAAGTTATCGAGGGCCCTTCTGGGAAAATGTATAAAATATTGAAATAAGGATGGTTTGTATGGGTTGCACATTTAGGTACGGCAGATGGTTCTTTCTTCAGTTCATTTCATATAAATTCATTGACATAGCAGCCTATATATTATAGCCTATATGATATTTGCAACAATCACATTTCAATTTCTTAAAAATCTTAATAAACATTAAAAATAAAAACGTTTATAACTTAATTCCACTGTTTATTTAGACTACAACCTACAACCGGTTCAACAAAAGGATATTTTCAAGTAGCAACTACTTGAAAATGTCACTACTTGAAAATGTACTTAGCACGAAACCGGTTGTAGGTTGTAGTCTAAAGAAGCAGTGGAATTAAGTTATAAACTATTTTTTTCATTCTTAATGTTTATTAAAAATTTTAATGGAATTCCATCAAGAACTTTCGATAAAAAATACTCTCTTTCTCCTTATCATTTATGGCAATACACAATATTCCCATGATTTAAATATGAAATTCGGCATTGTTCGCGTAAAAAATGACATTTAATTCAACATGGCGGCGTTAGATCTTGTCTCTCGACTCGATGTCGACCCAATCTTGCCGTCAAATAAGTGGGCGAGAACGATTCGACGAGTTATCTGCTTAGCGACTACCAAAACTGTCAAAATATCGACTAGTCGATATTTTTACAGTTAATCTCGACATTTAACGGTCGAGATCTACTTACAGACTTAGCCTGCTAATGTATGCCGATTTCGAGCAAAACGGGACAGTGCAGTGAAGGATTATAGTGTATTTTCATTCATTCAAATTTTGTTGTGCATTGCGATGGTCGAACTATATAGGCTAACATTAATTGATATCGTTATATTACGTAGTTTAAACTATAAATCATCCGATGTATGTATATTAGTATTATTATTTAATTAATTGATACCATAATAGTGCAAAACATGTGTAAAATCAGGAAGCAGTCTTGCGCCTGTTGCCAGAAGTTTTTTTTTCAATTTTGTATGATCAAAATTTATTAGCTGTCACAAATTATTTTATAATTTACCGATGCATTTTATTATAAACGTTATTTTAAACGTTTTTTTTTTATATAATTCTAATATACGAAAATAATATTGTGTCACATTATCTGCTTTCTGATTTCTGTTATAAGTTAATTTCTATTTTAGGTATAACAGAGTCACTAAAAATACCGTTTGGTATTTTTAGTGATGTTTTGATCTTTCCATGTCTAGTATATATTTTTTTCATCTCAGATTAGGAACGTAAAATTTCTTAATAAAACGAACATGTAAAATTGTAGCTACCATAACATGAAACTGAACACTGAAAAATTTAGCGATTGCAGAACTGTGTAAAATTCGTTATGACTTTTGGCTTCCATACAAAGTTAGTGTAGGTATTGCAACAAACGCCCACAACCCACACACGTTCAGTAATCCGTACCAAATATATTTTAGCACACTGCATGGGTAAGTTACCTACAATATTAGCAATACTGATATACCTAGTTGATATAACAAAATGTCTGTAACAAGGTGTTCAGTTAGTATGGGTTGTTATAATTGTTCAACTTACACAAACAACTTTAATTAACAAAATTGTTTATATTTAGCTTGCACGTACAGACTCAGTACCTATCCATGTTTACTTAGGAGAAAATATTTTACCAGATCTTAAACTTATTTTAAATCTATTATAATTTTAATTTGCATGTGCGATACTATTGATAATTATAAAAACAAACATGTGGAATTGATAACCGCCTATAAGTCAACAGTAACATTTTATCCCATTCAAAATGAGTAGAAAAAACAAAATTTAGAATAGATCTTTTCCATATATTAATCACAAGCTGGCTCGAGATACGAGTGAAATTTCCAATGAACGTATCCTAAATTGCCTAAAATCGTTGGTTCTCGATCTGATTTTGTCAGGCAGTCCACTCCAATCGAATGGTCTCCTTTTGCTTAAACAAAATTGAATTGTGAATCTCGCGGATGAAGTTGGAATCTGGAACGATTGGAGATTTGTTCCAAAGTGTGACTCGGATACAAGGTTTCCTGAAAGGGATAAAACTACGGGACAAAATGAGAGAATGGAATAGTTTGTATCCTAAAATTCAATCCCCATTTGGGGTAAAGGTATCTTCTATGTTATAGCAGCGTCGATACTAAACTTCATTTCAACTTTAGATAGTATGTATTCCCCAATCACAATATACCGTTTATTTGGATCAATTAGGACTGCTGCGAAATTCTACAATTTTGTACTAGACATGGCTGTAATATGTACCTAATAATAACTTGATTTAATTAATAGATATATTATATTAATTACCTACCAACCTAACTCGACATAGATATATATGTAGTAATGTCATGATGCACAATATGAGGCACAAACAAATAGAAAATATGCATTAGAAAATCGTTTTGTAATTAAATGAATTATACCTACCCATAAATACTTATCATTAGCAATATAAGAAGGTCTCAGGCGCACATGAATTTGAGAAGCCTCAGCAAGCGCACCGTAATTCTTTGTGATCATTTTTCAAATTATTCAAGATAAAATAATAAAATAATATTCAAATTATTTAGTGCCGCGCAGGGAGAGATTTTTAAGTAAATTTTTAACATATAGATCGAAAAATAAACGCGAACCAAATTTTATTTAAAAAAAGAAACTTGTAGAAAAAAAATGTAAGAATACATACCGCAACATTTGGGACATAATAGATCATACATATATTTAAAACGAGTGGGTTGTAACCAACACTAAACTATCCACACCATAGTAAGTGTTCATTTTTTCTTCTTGAAAGGTTGACAATCTCTAAATGCATTTTTATGAAGTACATTTCAATTAGATTCTTAAACAAATATAAGATTCCCGGACGACAAAAGTTTTCACAATACACCACACACATCACGAAGAAACTCACAGTGTGCACTCTCTACATGATAGGTACCCGTTGAGAAATTGATGTAAAAAATATACGCTTAAAAATTGTGAAATCATGAATCTCCATTATTTATTATTTTTACTCTCCAGTGTAGAATAAAAATAAGAAAGATAAAAATATATGCCTAAAAAATCGTAAATATCTTTTTGCTCTACTTTAGTCTGAGTCAAATTTTACTATCTACCTACTTCTTAAAAAATCGTATAAAAGTTTTGCAACCCCACGATTTTATACTAGATATACTTATGTTAAGACATAATAAGGTAAGACGTTTGGATCCAGCAACTGTCACAGTGTCACAGTATTATAAAGGTGATTTTTTTTTTGTAAATGATACCACAGCAAGTAATAACGATTGGATAATAATTATGAACCCTGAGTACTATTGCCTTCAAAGTGTTCAAATTTGTTATTATAACACGTCAATGAAGCGTTATAGTATAAAGCGTGATTTTTTTATATTTACATCGACAGACTATTATAAATCACGCTTTCCATTTACCGTCACAAAGTAAACAAAAAGCAATAATCCACCTAGTCGAATTTCGTACCTCTCCTAGTCGAATTGAATCCTTCTCAAATTAAACAACACGTAATAAAAAACAATCAAAAAGAAATTATTCTTTACAATAAAGCTGATTATGCGAGGGTGAGAAATGAACTTTCTAAATTCGACTGGGAGCAGGAACTCGCAGACCCTAGTAATGATAATTATGTTGAAAGATTTTATAACATATTAGATAATGTTATACGTGAGGTCATACCTATAAAAAAAATTAGAATTGGACAATCGTATCCCATATGGTACTCGTCTGCATTAATTAAAGTAATAAAAGAAAAGAGTATATATCATAAAAGGTGGAAGAATTACAATAATCCACTGGATTATCAATCTTTTTCATTATTACGACGTAGACAAAAAATATTGCTTCGCGAATGTTACGACACATACATAAAAAATATTGAAAATAACATTAAGTGTGACCCAAAACACTTGTTAAAATTTTTGAATTCACAACGTAATTCTAAGGGTGTGCCCTTGTGCATGACCTACAAGGGCAAATCAATCACTGACGCAAAATCTATTTGCAATAATTTTAATATTTTTTTCACATCGGTTCACGCTAAAAACCTTAATACAGGTGTAACGCAATTCTGCGATTTGGCGGACCGTCGCCTTCACCAGGATGCTAACACAATTTTGATCAATAACATCGAGATATCCAGTACAATTGTAGAGAAATATCTAAGGTTGGTTAATGTCAGTAAGGGTTGTGGCAAGGCCCTCTGGATTGTTCGTCGTTCGTTTTCCTCTAGATATAACTGCAAAAACTGCAAATCCAGAGGGCGCTGGTTGTGGGCTGGATCGAATTCCTGGGGTTTTTTTGAAGAATTGCTCTCGTGAGTTGTCTATACCGCTATCTATTATTTATATACGATCTCTGAAAAATGGCTGTTTCCCAAAAGCTTGGAAACAAATGATAATAAGTCCAATATTCAAAAAGGGTGACAAACATGAAATAGAAAATTATCGGCCCATCTCAAAACTTTCCATCATGAGTAAAATATTCGAAAAAATAGTGATAGACCAAATAAGTCCAATAATTAATACCAGGTTGATTGACAGCCAGCATGGCTTTCGCGTTAAAAGGTCAGTAGAATCAAACTTATTAGAGTTCACATGCTACCTATCAAAAAAAATGGAGGGGGGCGGACAAATTGATGCAATTTACAGCGATTTCAACTGTTGCACGGATATACATCGGATTTTAGGCCTATTTACTCAGGTGTACCCCAGGGATCCCATTTAGGACCTCTGCTCTTTCTGATATACATCAACGACATTAGAGACTGTTTACGATACTCAAAAATATTGCTTTTTGCGGATGACGCTAAAATATATAAAACGATTACAAGCTTGCAAGACTGTTTGGAACTCCAATCCGACCTCGATAGAATTCACAATTATTGCATTAACAACCAGTTATTCTTGAATACAGAAAAATGTAATGTAATCACTTTTACCAGAAAAATCAACAAAATAATTTATACATACTCTATAAATGGTGAACAATTAGAATATAAAAAGGAGATAAGAGACTTGGGAATCATATTGGATGAAAAATTGAGTTATGTCCAGCATTTTGAGAGTGTGTGTAAGCGAGGATTCAACATGCTCGGTCTCATATTAAGAAGCACCAAATCATTCAAAAATCCCATGTCCTTGGTGGTGTTGTTTAACTCCTTGGTTAGAAGCGTGCTTGAGTTTGGAGCTGTCATATGGAGTCCTAATTACATAACCCACATTGAGGCACTTGAAAAACCCCAAAAAAAAATAATTAAACAGCTGAATTTTAGGAATAGAATCCATTTGGAAAACTACAGAATTAGCCTTCAACATTACAAACTGAAATCATTGGAGTCTAGAAGACTTGTGGCTGACTTATGTTACTTGCACAAGATAGTTCATGGTGGAGTAGATAGTCCGAGTATGTTGCAGCTGCTTCCCTTTCATTGCCCTCAGAGAATAGTCAGGAACCCATCTTTATTTTACATTGACACACCTAGGACTAATTACTCACGCAATTCATTCGTTAATAGAGCATGTTATTGTTACAATAAAAACTGTATGAGTGACCCTAGGCTTGATATTTTTACGTCTAGTCTCTATACATTCAGAAAATGTTTGATGGAGATGGTTAAATTTTAATTGTATTTTGGGCATGCCTGCGCTGGGACTGATCTTTCGACTGACCCGACAACTTGTTTTTCCAAAAGGGAGCTAATCCCTTCCTCTCCTCCTCCTTTTCCCCTCCTTGACCCTTCCCAAACCCTCTTGCAATGCTATATGTAGGTTCAATAGTTTTTAATTTATTCAAACTTTTTATTCATAATAAGAACATTGTAATTGGCGTTATGAAAATTTGTAATTTTTATAATATTTTTATATAAAACTCAAAGCTGTAATGTTCATTCAAATAATAAAATAAAAAATAAAAATAAAATACCATCACGTCCATCACCACAGAATTGGACCGATTTCAATGTATGGTGGCTGGTAGGCCCGTAGGCCCTGGACAAATCCAAAATAAGAAGTACGAAGAGGCAGATGGAGGCTCTAATCGACTTCGTGTCATTGAATAGCATTATGAGAAATGGTAAGATAATATATTTATGAAGTTAGATATGTCTATTAAACGTTTTTCATTGAAATTTTATAGGTTAAATTTGTCCGAGCATGTCAGTGATAACTGAAAAAGAGTATTTATGTCAGTGTATTAATGACGCGTCACTTGGTATTACATACATCAGCAGGCTGATTTTGTATAAACACCAGAGGAGAAGAAAGGAGTTAAATACTATTTTATCTGTGGATTTAGCTCGTTAACACCAATGTACTTATGTATGTTTTTGGTATTTTGTAAGCGAATTTTCTTTCGTTGTCTTAACCCCAATAAAATACTCGGAGTTAAAATTATTTATTTATTTGTATAATAAGAGTTATCTCCTGTCAAATCACGCGACGAATTTACTTCTATATTTTCTATGCACGCGAGTTTGATATTGTAAAATTGACTAATTACTTGAATTATTTCATCCATAATCATTTAAAAGGTGTGTATTATTTATCTTGTACAATATTCATACATATTACTAACCAAATTTATTATTTATTTTTGTATTTGACTTGTTTATACATTCGTTGTTAATTTTTCGACTTAGGTCTTTGGAGGCTTAATATTTCATGAATTTGACGTTTCAAACTAAGAAACATGATGTTTTTCTTTGGGTATAATAATATAAAATGAGGATACTAATCACGTTTTGTTTATTTGCAGCATGTCATACTTATTTTTGCGAGCGTTAAAAGACGATGGTCCGTTGGACATGCCGAAAGACTTCTTAAGACTGCCTTGTTTCGTAGAGCCAACAAATAAGCTACAGCGCCCTTGGAGTGATCTTGTATCATTAAACGGCGCTTTGTAAATTCTATTTATTATATATCATATTATATTTATCATAGGGCAGATAGAACATCTATTTACGTTTTTTTAGATTTTATTAATATTCTGCTCCAATCAATTGTTTTTGCATAGCGACTAATGCTGATCCATGTGGCATAGTGGTAGTTTGTTTTAACTTCAGTTAATTCATGACTCAATAACACATTACTTTGTTATAATGTATATAATGAAATGTTTAAATTTAAATAAAGGAAAAAAATATTGGAGTTGGTTTTGAAAGTAGATTTAAATCAATAAATAGTATTTAAAATCATTGTACTATAATATGAAGACAACTAAACAACATATATACATAAAAGTACTAGTTTTACCTTTTTATACTGCTTCATATTAATATTCATGGTATTTATGTAGTGCGTTTGATAATTCACTCACATGTTAAGAGCAGATAATTCTGAAACTATATCTTTTGTTGGAAAAAAATAGGATATAAAGAAAACACAAGCATGAAAATTTTTGAACCATGATCATTATAGTGGTCAAAGTAAATTATTTTATTAACCTTGTTTATTATTTTTACAGATATGTAATTGAAATCTTGCAATCATCAGTGTTTCGCACATGTTTGGAAGCCATATTATGTAATGGCTTTGCAGTATAGTATAATATGCTGCAGGAACTCTTGAGTCAGACAGAGTTGAGCTGATACTGAAGAAGATCATATTATACTATATATAATATCTGCAATAAAGAAAAAACAATTTTACTACTATGTATGATATTTAATTATAAAAATAATAAAAGGAAGACTCAAAATTTCATGAAAAAATTATAATGCTCTTTTTTTGTCCATTCTAAACAAGAAATTATTTATAAAAAAAACGTTAACCCATGATATTACCCAAACAAACATGTTTGCGTGTCAATTTTATTAGAATAATCCCTTGCATAACAAACAAATATCGGTAATAGATAATCGTTCAAAGTTGAGTCGTTTGACGTAACACCATTTCAATTAAAATTTTATTTAAAACATGTTATTTATAAAAAGCATCGAGTAAATAAGCTATGAAATACAAAACAATGAATGAAAATAGAGTATATACCTTGCTAAATATTAATAAAATAAACAAAAAACACACGATTAGCTGTCAAAATCTGATAAATGCGGGTAAATGTACGAGATTGCCATATGTAAATTAAACTGGACATAGAAATTTTATTTACATATGGCAAATTTGTACTAATGTTTGGGTCACGCCCCCTTCAGTTTTCTCACGGAGTAATAACACCGGAAAATTCCATACAAAATACCAAATTCCGAGATTTCTCGGGAGTTAAGACAACTCTTGGGCCCAGAATCATAAACATGAGATGAGTCAGGTCTCAATAGTGCCTCAGGAGAGCATAGCTCAAGGCTTTCTTAGCTGAGTAGGTTTTTCGGTAAACATAGTCCAAAATCTGACGTGTCTGAGCTGAGATAACGACTCAAACTCAGTTGAGTTTGATAGTTCTCAAACTGTAGGAATTTCATAAGTTTTCAGCAATTATTTTGAAATTTATGGTTACTTTTTTAAATTTGTCTTTGAAATTCCTATCTACTCTCTTCAATCTATGAATTAAAACTGTCATTTGAGTTCAAAACATCTGCTTGCTTCTTTCGCGTTTTGTTTATTTTTATAATAATAATTAATAATGAATGCTAAAAGGAATACTGCATATGATTAACATTTTTTAATGGAATTATTGGGGAAGAAAATTACTATTGTAGAAAATAAGAAAATATATCAGCCCTTAATTAGCAAAAACAGGATGCTTGGGAGTGGATCGCCGAGCAATTTCTGTACTATAGAATCTTAGGGCTATCAATATTTGAATTTCAGGCGTTATAGGCAAATAGGCATGCCTCTGTTGATTTTTCGCAATCCATCGTGAATAAGCGGCAATATGGCAGTGAGGACAGTTTCTCTATAAAATCTGTAGCGCTTTTTAAATTCACAGTTTTCATAAAATTCGATAGGGCAAATGTCATATTTCGAATATAACATTTGCGGCGTCTCATTCGCCTTGCGGCAAATGATTCATCGGGAAAATTAATCACATCTGTATTCCCAATATCTTGCAAAAACTCAAATATATCAGACATTTTAATGCTCCCTGTTTAATGAAGATAATTTTATATTCACCACAAAAATAATATCTCGAAATTCACCAGTTTTTATCTCGAATAAAAATTAAAATAGAACTAGGTTTGTAAACGATTTTGACAGTTCAAAGCATGCTCAGCGTCTAAAGTCACCGATTTTGGTGACTCAAACTCACGGGAGATGAGTAACGATTTTTGATGACTTCTGTGAGAAACAAAGTTCTATGATTACAAATCTGTAACTCAAACTCATCTAAGTACCTATTTTGCGACTATGATTCTGGGCCTTGGTGTTTCATACAAAATCACCCTGCAGGGATAGAAATAACAGGCAAAACTGTACCTTTCATAAGAATTCAAATATTCACCAAATTTTTTCCCATTTTCTACTCGTATGACAGTCATTACGCCAACTCGTGTTTATTAATTTTAGACTACCGGCATCTTTTTATCAAAATGATTTAGACCCATAGAATTATAATCTAAGTTTAGACCATTTACCACTTCAATGAAATCATGTTATTATTTGTTTTACAGTGAGCTTTTACTTAACAATCACACTATTACAAATATTGCTAATAATTATTATTCAATTGCAGTCATACAAAGCAGCATTGCGTAAGGCCAAGGCGAAAGGGAGGAAGATTTTTGTCTCAATGGGAAGAACAGAAGGTGGGGAGGGCAGCGACCAGGTACTGACTCCCATGGAAATTAAACTAATAGATATAGAAGGGACGGTGTACGGGTTCGGAGCCAATTTAGAATCTGGGGTAAGATGCCATTCTTGACTTAAAACATATTTTATTGTATCTTTTCTACTATCAAGTTTCTAATATTTATTTTTTATTTCAGATCCCATCTGACGAAAGCAGCGGGGCGATGGAAAGGCAAAGCGAGATAACATATGTGACAGAACTTAATCCCCCTTTCGAAGCCGTATTTGCTGTACCACCGGAAGCCACATGTTCTGCCCCGCCCGAAGCTGCATCACCCAGACCTACAAGGAATCATTCAAGAGGGGCCTATGGAAGGAGGGATGCAGGCTTCGCCGACGACTATTTGACGGCTTCTGACAATCTTGTCGGGGCCGTCGAAAGTCTAGACGAACATGTAACTCAGTCCTTGGATAGGCTATCAGACAGTATATTATGAGGTCTATATCAAATCAAAAAACAACTATGACTCGAAATTTTGAAATACAGTTTTGTTGTAATTTTAAACAAAGAAAAATAAGTATTTGGTAAGATCTACTGCCTACCTCCACCCACTCCGGAAAAACCTACAATTTATGATTTCATTGTAAGTCAATATATTCCGGTTTGTTCACTCTGTGACTAAATGAAAACATAAATAAATCTTCCTTTCTCCAAATACAAACTTCATTATAAAATTAATCACGTGTAATTCATACCTGAAAAGTATTACCTTACGGAAATCATTTAGATCTAACTCCACAAAAGAGTATTGTTAACCCAATTCTAGAACAATATCTGCAACATATTTGTAATCAGCTCATCCCCACATTGACCAAGGATAAGCTGACAATCTTGACTGAACCTTAATCCATACATAGGAAGAAGAGGAGTTAATTATTAGATAATTTCACAGAGGTTATTTTCCGAGACATGTGGAATACAAACAAATATATAAGTTCTTATGTTTTTGTATTTTGACTGTATTATAAATTATACAGACATTTTATGAAATAAAATAATATTACAACTTAAAAATCATCAAGTATTTACAAATCAATTAATTTATAGATATATACAAACAGTATCATCGAAATGGACATGATTAAAAATTAATGGTATTTTACAAGTTGCAAAATGTACAAATAGCTATTTCATCTTCAAAGTACTTATTGATGTTATATTTTAAAATATAAGTAAACATGATTATATTGAAGAAATTTTGATGCCAGTACTCACGTCAAAAATTTTAAATACAATACATTATATACATAAAACTATTAGGTACACAATAAATGATTTTAAATCATCCATATTAAGAAGAGTATCACATTTATCAAGACTTCTTCAACATAATTCACATCAAGTATACAACATAATTACGCGACGTCTTAACATACATTTTGTACAATGAAATTTAAATAAATTACAAAGTACTAACATTTCTCCATTTCAATAAAAAAAATAAATGCTGATAATTTATGTAGTTTATAGTTATCGTAAAAAAATATAACATTATTACACGAAAATAACAAAATCTGATCACCTGCACAAAGCCAATGTCTTTATGGTCCACACAATTGAAAAACTAGCTTTGAAGAGTAGCAATACATTTTTACCACCAGACCATAACAGTCTCACAAATAATCCTACATATTTACAACACATTAATCAAAAATATAAAAAAATAAAAACATATAACCGTACGAATAATAAATTAACATTGATGATTAAATGTTCTAGCACCTTATACATATAAGCATACTATATTTGGTGTCAAATGTAAACAAGTCCTTAATGATTACGATCGGAGTACTAACTGCACAATTAATTGATACACTCCACCATAGAACTCGACGATTCTCTCAATTCCATAGTTACATATTTTATACCACAATAAATTTAACAGAAATCAGTATAAAGACAAAAATATTATTATTCACGTAACAATGTTCTGAAGATACCATATGCACTCATAGAGGTAGGTGATCACAAAATTGAAAATAAAGTCTTGAAGGAACAAATCTCACTATGTTGTTTGTTTTATTATCACTTATTATCCTTATAGTATGTATGTTACTAAACATGACACAAACAGCAAAATGTTTGTCAAGACCAATCCAATATACACATATATATTATCACAGAACCTATTGGAAATCTACTTCCGTCACTTATAAATAAATATAACTAACTTCAACAGTGTTTCAATTTCATTGAGATTATTCTCCAATCATTTAAATGTAATCCCGTCGCACTCCGTTGATATACTTTAACTGTATGCATGCTTAGCATAAATAGTATTTTGTGGTTTTGAACAAACAAAATGTAAGGAACTCTGACTATATATTTAATACATTGTTGGTTCAAAGTGCATCTTTTAATTGATAATTTATAGGAATTGTCCATCATGTGTATAATGTAAATTGAGATAAGACTCCGATGCAATCCTTAATTTCCAGACATTTTCAGTGATCACAGCAATAACTGGATAATAATACAATGACAATCGTTAATATTTTTTGGTAAATTAAAATGCAGGGAGATGATTGTAGGGTAATACTATGACGGAGGAGGTCTTCTGTCGTATTCTCTCCTGAAGTCTCTCTCCCTGTCGGTAGGATAATCTGTGAGGTGTGGCCTGCCGGGATACTCTGGTGGATAATCTCTCCAGTCGGCAGGATAAGGACGGTGTGGAGGAAACAATGCAGCAGAATCTCCAGGATAGTAGCTTGATGGTGGTACACCACCATAGTGACCCATATATCCCTGATGAAACCTGCAACACATAACATTCAATAGAAAACAAAAGAATTTCCAATCATATTATCTTTCTAGATGTATTCATTACAATTTTCATCTTCATCTTTTTTGTTATACTTTCACATCTGGGGGCAAGTCTGGTCAAACGGTGAAAATAAAACCCTCGTGATTACCCATATCTTGGATATAATTATCATATTATGTAGTTCTATAATATCATAAGATTTTATCTATGATATGGGTAATCAAAAGGGTTTTAATTTCATTGTTTGACCGAACTTGCCTCCCAGATGTGATATTATTGTACTCAATCAAATTGGAGATATCACTTTAAAATATTTAATGTGTCTTCTAAGCATGTTGCCAAACCGGTCAGTATGCCCCAGAAATAGGGCAAAACCAAAATAACAGATTTTGCTGAAACCTTGGTGGGATCGTTGTAATGCTATACATGCTGGTATACCAAATTTAACAGCTTGATAGATTGATTGCACATGATATTTATTTTGTTATGCAAGAGTGATCTATCGAGGGGAGCTATCAAATATTCCTTGACAAACTACAATGGTTGAAATATCCAAAACAAAAAAGGCTATTGTATGTTTGAAAGGTAATTAGGTATTGTAATGCAGGAATGAAAAAGTCGAGACCGAGTGACAGTTTGGGGAAGCCTGAATGACGCACGTGCATGTATGTGACATGGATGCTGGTAATGGCTGTGAATTATAACGTATGGGTCACAAATGGGTTGATAATAACTTCAAAATAATTTTATAATCATATTATTTACCTTCGCTTATCGTGTATCCGGGGTCCTCTATCAGGTCTATAGGGTCTGTGCGAGGGCGGAGGTGCCCCATCAAATCCCCTTGGTTCTGGAAGAGTCCTCTTCTCTGGAAACCTTCCCCCTGTCCCCCCAGCGACCCCCGGTCCCACAGCAGCTCCCCACCTACTTCCACCACCGCTCCCACCAGATATACGACGTTCCCTGTCACGATCTCGTTCTCTATCATGGTCCCGGTCTCTATCTCTTTCTCTGTCTCTTTCTCTGTCCCTGTCTCGGTCTCTTTCACGATCACGAGCCCCATTACCATGCTCTGAAGACTTCTTTATTCTTTCTTTGTCATCGTTATCCTTTGACCTGTTAAATTTTCATATAAATCAGGTTGATGATAAAACATAATCTATAATATAATCAGATAAATATTACAATGTCTTAAGATGACAACTTTTGTAAACAATGTTCTCTTCTTCGGGATAACTTACGTACTCTGAAGAAAACAGTGTTCTCTTCTTCAGAATAACTTACATACTCTGAAAAAAAACAATGTTCCATACTTCAGAATAACTTGCACACTCTGAAGAAAACAATGCTCTCTTCTTCAGGATAACTTGCATACTCTGAATAAGAAAACAATGTTCTCTTCTTCAGGATAACTTACGTACTCTGAAGAAAACAATGCTCTCTTCTTCAGGATAACTTACGTACTCTGAAGAAAACAATGCTCTCTTCTTCAAGATAACTTGCGTACTCTGAAGAAAACAATGTTCTCAACCTATCTATTAGTCTTGGAACATAAAATTTCGAATGCACAACTAGTCTAAATAACTTGAGAATTTTTGTCGTGGAGGGGGGAGGGGCAGTTTGCACAAATATTTTTATCACCAAGAAAACACCCAAATTTACTAATATTTAAAAATATATATATAATAATGTGTTTACCGTTTTTCTCCTGGTTCAGGTTCGCATTCACCCTCTTCCAACTTTCTTTTATTTAAAGTAGAGTTTGAGTTATTGGAAAAGTTATTCTCTCTATCCTTGCCTCTCTTTTCATCTCTTCTATCCCTGTCTTCTTTGTGTCTATCTTTATCTCGGTCTCTGTCCAAGTTTCTTTCTTTACCTCGTTCCTTACGTTCTTTTTTGGCATTCTTATCATTGACTGTTTCACTTTTTGAATTCTTATCGCTGGAATGATTATTGTGATGCTGACCATGATGTTTATGATGCCCAGAATTGTTTAAAGATTTATGAGATTTTTCCTACAAAATAACACAATTTAAAAAATTCATTCAACTTTGAATGCATATTTTTCACCCTAATACCAAGATATAATTTCAACAAGTGCAAATATTTACTAATTACAGTTACTTACATCTTTACTTTTGTCTTTAGATTCATTTAAATCATTTTTATTTTCACTCGAATTTTCAGTCTTTTTTAGTCCATATTTATATAACCTATACAATTTCTTGGCATCAAAATTAGTAAACTTGGATACAAAGTACCAAAGGTTACTTCTCCACTCAAGTTTTTTCTCAGGTTCCCAATAGTTATCGAGGCATGTGTCTATCTGATTTCCTATCTGTCTGAGACATGCTCTTGTCCTGTTCATTTGCTCAGCTTCGCTCAAAGTTTGGTCTGGATTATCCAAAGCTCTAAGCGCTTTTTTGACAGGTCTCATTTTTTCTTTGCACTAAAAAGAAAACCAACATATCAAAATCCAGAATATCAAAAATTAGCACTTTCGAATAATCTCATTTTTAATTAATCCATTCAAATATCTTACCTCTTCAAAAACTGAGGGATCTAAATCACCAAGGACCTCCAAAGCCCTCGGTTCATTATTGGCTGTAAAATGCATGGGACCCGCAGGTTTCTTTTTATTATTTTTTGTCTTTGGTTCTTTCTTCTCTTTTTTTACTTTTCTTTTCTCTTTCTTATCATTAGCTGGTTCTTCTACTGGTGGATGTGAACTATGGTGATTATTCTCTTCATTAGCTTGCTAAAAATTAAAATAATATCTTCATATGGCATAAATCAAAATAACAAAAAATTTAAAGCTTATATTAAAATTTAGTATTCATGAACAATTCACTAAAATTACAACTAAACGTTAAGCAATATAGTTATTGTACAAAATGAATTCCAAAAATACCTTTTCTACTTTGATTTTCTTTTCATCTCCAGAAACAGGTTCATCGTTCTCAACAATTTCTTTTGATAGTACCTTGGGTTTTCTGGTAGCTTTTTTTCTTACTTTTCCAGCATTTTGGTCCTTCAGTTTTTTCAAAACTTTTAGCAGGTATTCAGCTCTTGACTGCAAATGTTTAGCTTGGGGCTTTCTATCGTCATTAAATAAAATTTTGTCACCTAAACCTAGGGTCTGATCCATCTTTATAGCTTCCCAAGCGCTCATTCCATACTGATATATACCACATAACAATTTAGAATCTTCATTGATTCCCCATTCAATGTCAAAATTTGGAACTCGAGTTCTGTAAATGAAAAAAGGTTATACAGATTTTTTTTGCAATATTGAATATAATTTAGACAATGAAATTATATTCAATATAATATATGAGAAGGACTTGTGAAAAGTTGCATGAGTTTAATTTTTTATGTGATCTTGAAATAAATCCATCTTCGTGATATACAAAGCTAATATGCTCATATAATGGATGACACAAGTGAAGTTTTCTTGAAAATCACTTACAAAGGTGGAGAGAAAATAAGAGATAGACGTAAAAAAATATATTAATATCGGTGACCTTTTTTGATATACTTGAGAGAAAATCAACATAATCAACTCAACTGTAACAACTTGATAAATTAAACAAAGTACATTGTATAATCCAATATGATAGTAGCCAGAAATAAAGATGAAAAAAATAAAATTTGCAGATATTTGTAATTATTTACCTGAAATCTAATTGCCATTTGAGTCTATCTTCCCTTCCAGGAGGTAACATTTCATCTAATGGTGCCATTTCATTCTCACATTGACTTAATGTTTTAGCGTTGACAGTTATACCACCCAACATGAAGGTGATACGAGCCTTTCTCTTTCCTGGACCTTGCATCCCATCTGTCTGTCCAGCCACGGGTTTACCAGAATTATTAGACAAAGAGGCCAGTTGAGCTTGACATCTATCCCTCAACATCTCACCTAACTTTTTCAAATCTGCCAGAGGCTTCTCCTGCAACTCTGCATCACAGGCAATGTCTTCTAACCTTTTGAGTGGAGCGGAATATTTTTTGTAACTCTTGACAAAACGACGAATCTAAAAATAGATGTAAACTATAAATAATCTTTCTTATTACATTTCATGTATATTGAAATATAATTATAAATTAATAATAACACAACTTTTAATTGTATTCCACTGGTTATCTATATTATCATTTAGACGTGTTTAGATATTTTGTTTTGAGATGTACTATTACAATGTTAATATTTTTTTATAGAAAATTAAATTATCTAGTTGGGGTGTTTCGGCTTTTTTCGATATTTCTAAAAACTTATATATATACTAAGTATAGGCAGTTACCCTTTTTATTTTATTTTTTAATTAACACATACAACATTAGATAGTTTCATTACATGGATTAATAATACATATGATACATCAATTATCTAAATCTAATGTCAGTTACATGTGTCAAATACATTTTTGTTTGTGTGTGTAGTGTAAGTAGTAAAGTTTTTTTATTATTTATTTAATTATTATTTTTAAGACGAGCGTCATGTATAGATGCCCACCGGCCGCGTGCCTAAACACCGAGCGTCATATATACATGCCCTCATGGCTATACACAATTGCGACCCTTCATATCTCAGTAAATTCATACTTGATTGAGACGAAAATTGGATGAATATTACTCCCATATATTTGACTTCAAGACATCTATCGGTGAATCAACAAAACAATTGTTAAATTATTTACAAAAAATAATAACTCAACACTGAAATTCATCGATCATCACCGGCGAAATTTACACTCTCCCGCGCTTTGTAAGGATCGAATATGTATGCGCGTAGGAAAGAGGGATACTGCGCCAGTTCATTTTGTTGTTTCGCGCTGAACATTCTGCTTTGAATTTGATCCTTACCAATACACAATCGGTCCATATTCCTTATCTACATCAAATGCCGGAAGGATCACGTGACATATCGATGCCGCCATGTACCTACTTGTTTATATGAAGATAACTTCCATATTATTCTTCATTTATCTTATGTTTATATTATGAAGTGTTCAATTTCATTGAGTATATGTGATCTTTTGTTTATCTTTGATCTTTTTATGATATATCTACATCGTTAGATTTTTTTTACTGTTTTTATATTAAATTTAAAAGGAGATTGAAAAAAATCTGTGTGGGACGCGAAATACTGTCCGTCCGTAGATAATGCAAGTACTTGTATCGATACATCTTGATTGGGTGAAACACATAATTTATCATAAAAAAATATTTTTCTTAGTAAATAAATGTTTTAGAATTTCTGGAATTTTTTTTAAAAAACCAATTTGAGATTTTGTATTTATCTATATTTATACAAATTTTCAGCATTCTAGTTTTTATGGTTTCTGAGATAAATGGAAATATAAAGTAAAATTTCAAAAGTTGATAACCCCTGATTGAAACAAAAATTCAAAATTCTGAGTATAATTTTGTAGGCCTATTACTGTTGATATATTCTGAAATTTTGGGTTCTGTAAATTGATGCCAAATAAAATGTCAATTATTCAAAACAATCAATGAAATATATGTTTAGTAAATATTAAATACCTCAATGTCAGTAAATCCTTTAATTTTTTCTCTAGTTGAATTTCCACGTCTTCCCCTTTTTTTTCTTTTATCCCATCCATCTCCTTCTTGTCCACCTCCTTCACCCCAGCCCTCTCCAGATCCTGATCCATCACCTTCACTTTCATCATCACCAGTTGTTGCCGTCTTAGAGCGCTTCTTGCCTTTACCTAAAACATAAAAAAATACCAAAAATTAGATACTAATATCCAATTCAAGTGATAGTGCATACAATACAAAGCAATGTTTATTTAGTAACATACCATCTGAATCCCCTTGCTGAATTTGTTGTAAGGTTTTTCTAGATCTCGGTGGGAGATAAATATCTTCCATTTCTTTTGCTTTTTCTTCTTCTTGAATAGCTTTGCGAAAATCTTCTGGAATTATATCATCCTAAAAAACATATTGATAAAATTTAAAGTCACAAAAATATTTGGAATCTTTCAATTAAAATTTTGTGTAAACCAAATAATCAAATACTGTGATAACCTCAAAATTAAACAATATGACTAACCCAATCTTTAGTATCCTCTTCCGGTTCTTCTTTGATATCGGATGTTTTCTCTTCATCGAAAGCAAAACTTGCTACCTTGAAAGCCGAAAGTAACTCGTCCCCTACCATAGGAGGGGCTTCATCTCTTGTTTCTGCTCTTCTTAAAATTTCATCAATGTCACACTATACAAAAACGGAGAAATTTATAAATGAATAAACAAATAATAATTTGAATTAATTTACTAAAATAAACTATTATTGATAAACTTACAACAGGTTCTTCATCTCCCTCTTCATCATCCTTGAATAATTCCTCGGCACCAAACTTTAAAATGGCATTCAAGTCTTCCTTGTTAAAGGGTGTAGTGTTGGATTGACCAGCGCCCTTCTTGTCTAAAACAGTTCTACCTGTTGTGTCCATACGTTGTATCACAAGATGATCTAAAACCATTTTTCTTTTCGCTCTTTCTACAATTTCTTCCTCAACTGATCTGGCAGTGACTAATCGGTAAATGTTCACCTAAAAAAACGAAAAGCCTTAATTATACATATGAATCTCTGCAACTAGTCATATTGAGAAGCAAAGTTTGAAACTATAGTCATATATCAAATATGAAGGGTATGCAAAATAATTGGATTTTTAAAACTACATACTTAAAAATAATAACACTTCATACTTGATTTTTCTGTCCTATTCGGTGAGCTCTAGCCTGAGCCTGTAGATCATTTTGTGGATTCCAATCAGAATCAAAAATTATCACAGTATCTGCAGTAGCCAGATTAATTCCTAGTCCTCCTGCACGAGTAGACAACAAGAAGCAGAAATCCTAAAAAAAACATGATTCAACATTTTTTATTCCATTAATCATGCATAGAAACTGATATTACTGATTATGGCACAAAAATCATTGAAAATAGAAACGGTCCACGTTGCACCTTGAAAACATACATAAAACTAAACTCTGGAGATACAGATAGTTTTTCACACAATATTAGTAAATTATTTAAATTTTTTTTTTCAACTAACCGAAGATCCGTCAGCGTTAAAATGATCTAGAGCTTGTCTTCTCAGTTCACCTTTGATGCTGCCGTCCAGACGTTGATAAGGAAAATGTCTCTTGGTAAGATACTCCGCCAATATATCCAGCATACGAACCATTTGAGAAAATATGAGGACACGATGACCAGTTTCTCTCAGCCTACACAACAGTTTATCTAAAAGCACCAATTTCCCAGAGCCTCTTAGAAGTTGCTGAAGAAAAATAAAAATATATTAATATTGATCTTTTAAGCTATAAAAATTATCACACTACAAATTACAAAAGATAACATCTTTTTTAAAATCGAATGCATTAAATCTAATTGTAGGAAAACTTTTTTTGATTAATGTTTTATTAAGTTTAAACAGTCAATTTAGTACAGAGAATAAGCAAAAGTTAACGAATATGCGTGGCGTGTATTGGTCACAAATATGTGATGTCGTACGTTCATTGTAACAAAACAAATCCACCTGCCACTTGACATAACACTAAACTGGTGTAAATCGGGCATTACAAAGCATTAAAAATAATGCTCCTACATTCATTGCATACAAAAAGAAAATATAAAATGTACTTAATTTTAAATAATATGAAAAATAGTATTTACTTGAACAACACTTTCATGTGAAGTTGAAGCTTCATATTCTACAGGCCTAGTTAATAATGCATGATTGCAACATTTTTTAAGTTCAACGACAATGTTAAGAAAGGTATTGGTTGATCCTTTCAAGCCTTTCCTCAGTGCACTGTAGTTCTTCGTCAAAATCCACTTGTAGTATTGTTTCTGTATAGAAGTCATTTCAACCCTCAAAATCTGCTCCACTTTGGCTGGCAATGATTTTTCCACGTCTTTCTTTTGCCTTCTTAAAATAAACGGTTCCAACTGTCGATGTAGTTTATCATACCCTTTTTGAGCAGAATTCTCATGATCTTTTTCAAACTCTTCCCAAGACGCAAACCTACAATGTTAAAAAAAAATGTGAAAATTTGAAAATCGAGTAACAATTTTTACTATTACTATGGACTTTTTTCTAAAACAAATAAGTAACTGATATCATCGCACCGACTCTAATGTATGCTAGTGAGACATGGACATGGCAGAAGACCCATGAAAGTAGAATTAACGCGGTTGAAATGGGGTCACTAAGACGAATGTGTGGTAAAACGATGTATGATAGAATAAGAAATGAGGATATTAGACGAGAATGTATGATTGAAAGAAATATCGTAAGTAAGATGAAAATAAAAGCCCTTAGGTGGTTCGACCACATAGAAAGAATGAGTGATGACCGACTGACAAAAAAAGTATACAATGCTGATAAAAGAGGAACGAAAAGTAGAGGTCGGCCAAGAAAAAGTTGGCACGATCACATAAATGGGATTTTGAAAGATGGTGAGGTTAGAAGTAAGAATAATAGAAGAGCGTGTATGAGACGATGTATGGACGTGAATGAAGCGAGGAATGTATGTCAAGACAGAGGAGTCTGGCGTTCGGTTCTCTCTGCCTACCCCAAATAGGGAAATGGCATGATGGTATGGTATGGTAAAAAGTAACTCTAAGCATACTTTAAAGGTAAAATTTTTAAAGAAAATTCAAATGTACATAATATTGAATATATTATAAACATATTCAAATGATGCTAAATAAATGGATGGACAGGAAATAATGTCTTTATTGTCATACAAAAAACTTCCAAAGACATTTTGTTTTTTTACAAGTACAGTACGATGAGTGTCATTTTGCCACCAAATTACGCAATGAAGAGGGCATATTTCAGAAATTTTCAGGTTAAATTAGGCTTTGCTATATCTTTTGAACTATTAGGTAATTTTCAAAGAAAATTTCAGTGACATACTTTGAAACTAGTCCTTTATTTTTAATATATAATATTCTATTTTTTTTTTACACAAAATTACTATATCTTAGGTAATACTAGCTTTTATGTCCCGCCGTTGGCCAAGAATGTAAAATTGTGAAAGAAAAAGCAATCGTTTTTATAATATTGTCACCCAATTATTTTGCAATATCAGACTATGAAAAGTGGTTTGAAATTTGATTGAGTTTAAGTATTGTAAAATGTTCAAGTGATGGCCACAACCCATTCTTTTTTATATATTGCTATAAAGTGTGAATGAAGTATAATATTTATACAATTTCTGCTCGCATGGACTATGCGTAATGGTTTTAAATATGACTGTTTATCAACGTTGTAAAGAGATTGGTTTGGCCACAACCCCCATTTTTAAATATTATCATCGAAAACAAATTGTAATGTGTACCTATTGAAAATTTAGTAATTTTGGATGTTGGGATGTGGTTAAAATTTGATTAAACAAACGTAGGTACTGAAAAGATCTAGTATTGGTCACATCCCATTCGTTTTTATATTTTTTCATCAAGTGTGCATTATATTTTTGCTCAATTTGACTGAAAGTCTTCATTAACGAAGAAGAAGAAGACTTGAACTATAGTAAATAGTTTTTAATTTGAATATAAATGTTGTGAAGAGTTCAGTAATGGCCACAACCCCCATTCTTTAAATATTAGGTGTTGAAAATTATTCAAAATAGGATGATATAAATGGTTTAAATTTAATTAAACAAAAGTATTGAAAAGATTCTAGTGCAGGTTATATCGTCACATCCCATATCCCATTCATTTCATATGTATTTTCATCAAGTGTGCATATCGTTAATAATATTTCTGCACAATAGACTATTAGACTTAAAACTAACCCAAAAGACTAAATAAAAAAGAGAAAAATAAGTATAAGACTATAAGAAATAGTTTGTATAAAAAACTATTCCAATGGTCTACATAAAATAAGTAAAAATACATATACCTAATAGAAGAATTAGACTATTGGAAATAGATTGTATAAAAGCTCACCCAAAGGTCTACAAAAAAGAAGAAGAAGAATATTTAGACTATTGGAAATAGTTTGTATAAATACTGACCAAAAGGTCTACATAAAAGAAAATGAATAAGACTATTGGAAATAGTTTGTATTAAAACTCTCCCAAAAGTCTACGTACTTAAATGAAGAAGAATAATAATTAGACTATAGGAAATAATTTTTATAAAAAAATGACCCAAATGTATACATAGAAGAAGAAGATGAATTAGACAATAGGAAATAGTTTGTATAAAAACTGCCCTAAAGGTCTACATAAAATTAAGAAGAAACAGAATTAGACTCCAGGACCCGCCGCTTCAGGCCCTTCAGTACCTCCCGTCCCTTTAATCCCTCATTACGTCCCTTCCCATCAGACCCTTCACTACCTTCCGTCCCTTCAGGCAGTTTTATACCTCCCGTCCCTTCAGGCCCTTTAGTGCATCCCTTCCCTTCATTACATCCCGTCCCATCAGTCGGTTAAGAAAAGTTTAAATCCAGAAACCATCCTGGAAGAACCGCGAAGAGATGAAAGAACCTTCTTTTCCCAGGATGCTCTACTTAATAGGTAAAATGACTAAATACACGAAGAAGAAGAAAAAAGTTTAAACCCAGATACCTGCGAAGAGATGGAAGGACAGTTGGACCTTCTTCTCCCAGGATTCTCCAACTTCATAGGTAAAATGACCAAAAATACACGATGAAGAAGAAGAAGAAATAAGTTTAAATCCAGATACCTGCGAAGAGATGGAAGGAAAATTGGACATTCTTCTCCCAGGTTAGTCCACCTTCAAAGGTAAAATGACCAAATAGACGATGAAGAAGAAGAAGAAAAAAGTTTAAATCCATAAACCTGCGAAGAGATGGAAGGAAAATTGGACCTTCATCTCCCAGGATAGTTCATCTTCATAGGTAAGATGACCAAGTACACGTTGAAGAAAAAGAAGAAAAAAGTTTATATGCAGAACCCGTCCTGGAAGACCTGTGAAGAGATGGAGGGACAGTCGGACCTTCTTTTCCCAGGATACTCCCCCTTCATAGGTAAAACGACCAAATACACGAAGAAGAAGAATAAGAAAAAAGTTTAAATCCAAAAACCATCCTGGGCATACGCTCGACAATTCACCAAAGTTTCATTATAATCGGACAAACGGTTGATAAATAAATAAATAAAATAATTTTCCTATAGGAAATCAGTATAGGTATATTATTGTTGATTTGTAAGTAAATAGTATTAGGTAGGTACCTACCTACAACAACCTTCTAAATAAATTCGATTCCTAACAAATTTTATTTGAATATCACATTCTTTCTGTAGCCATGGAAACGATTCGAACACGTAAGTAATATCGAATGGTTCGGATACATTTTTTGAATATGTAGGTACCTACATTGGTTTGTTCGATGCCATAAAAATGAAAATTGTCCGAAATATCAAATATTATATACAAATTATGCAATTTTATTATGCCCATATCTTTACTAATAATTAACAGACTTTTACAATATACGTCTTAAAACTTGCTGTAATGTCTTGTGTTTCATTTTATTATTTCATATTTATATTTATTTCAAAGGTTTATTATTTTCAAGAACATATTCATTCGGTAGGAAAATGAAATATTGTATGAAAAGATATTAAAATGGCGGCATTTATGTACAAAACGCTTACTTTAAAAATAAGTTAAACATTATAATTATACAAAATATTCACCATGTTTTTCACTTAAACGCTAAGTTATACTTGAAAGTAAATTTTTTTCGTGTAAATACGTACTTCTAACTTTTAAACTAACAGATATATGCGTGCAAAATGTACACTTTTTTGACAGATACGACTTGGAAAATTTTGTATGAAAAAAATAATTATTGAAATATTTTTAAAATTCAGCATTTTTATCGCATTATTTTTAGCGTGACACTGCATCAGGTATACAGGTACACGTTCGCACATAAATTAGATTTTTAGATGCTCTTGGTTTTTCAGAAGGCGTGAGACAAACACACACACACACACATACACACACACAAACACTAACATTTTGATTGCTTTATTACTTTAGATTAGAAAAAAACACTTTTCAGTCAAAATTATTTTATTAAAAATAAATCACAGGATTTTTTCTAATACTGTAATAGATATAAAAAAAAAGATAAACTTATGTTTCCGTGCGTGATAGCATTCGAAACACTTCCCTTTGTAAGGGTAGGTACATTGCAAAACTTGCACATGTACCTTGTTTCACTGTATAATTTGTGAACGGGGCAACGCACACTCAACAGCGGCGTAAAATATTTTTAATGAATAATATTTTATAAAATCAGAATGAACTCAGGAACACAAAAAGACGACGTCCAAACGAAAACTCAAAAAACGACAGTGAAGGTGTATCACCGAAAATAGATAATGCGCAGTACCTCACATCCCACAGCCATTCTAAAATAAACAAATTTTGTTGTCTCCCGCACTCCAGTATAGCTACTAAGTGACTGAACAACAGAGCACACTGTACAAACAAATGTAACCATTTCTTGTGACCCTGATATGGCATCATTAGAATTACCACACCAAGAGTGCAAATGGGTTTGTATGTAGATACAATCCAACACCCTAAATCAAAGTTCCATAAAAAAGGTAAATCGAAAATAATATTCCAAATACAGTTTGAGTTGTATGCATTATGACAAATTTGAAACTTACTTTTGAGGCATAATAAAATGTAAAAGAGCCCAGAGTTCCTTCAAAGAATTTTGTAAAGGGGTTCCTGTTATAAGTAATCGATGATTTGTCTCAAATTCTTTCAGTGCTTTATATAAAAGTGAATCATCATTTTTTAATCTGAAAAAAAAATAAATTTAAATGATTACTAAAATATTCAGCAAGTAAAGATATAGGTGCATAATAAAAAATAAGTTATAATAACTCACCTATGCGCTTCATCTACTAACAGAGCAGCCCAACTAAATGAGCCAAGAAATAGTCTATCTTTCAATACTATTTCATAAGTTGTGAGTATGATGTTGAACTTTAATCTTTTAGAGCTAGCAAAATCCCACTCATACTGCCTAATCTGAAAATTATATTTAATCATTATTTATACTTTAGAAAACCAATAATACAAAAATAATAGTGTATTTTTAATTAGTATAAATTGACAGTTATTGGACGTCCATAAAAATAAAGAATATAACTAAACGCTATTGTTTTCTATCATAGTTTTTAAAAAATTATATATAATATTGATGGATCTATTAAGGTGGTTCTTAGTGGAATTAAAGTCGGTTAATTGGTTATATCATGAATAAAAAACATACATTTGTCTTGCAATCACCAAGTTCTATCGATAATATAATATATATTTTGTATCATAGAAAAACATCCATTAATTTCAAACATTCATAGCCATAAAATCCACAACTGTGGCAAAATGAAAACCAAAATTAACCCACTGCTCTATGAAAAAATGTCATACTTTTTAAATGACATAAGGTCACTGCATACATAACATGCTTCCACTTAGATGGAACGGGACAACAATTTTGGGATACGGTTTCATAGAAAATGTATACAAAAGAGCATAAGTCACCGGTGCACGGACGGGACGGCGACTTGGCATCCGAAGGATGGAAAAATATTGTCAATAACAATGTTTAGCTTGTCCTACACCACGTCCCTTCCGTGTACCTGCTGCATATGCAGTCACTCCGGAGAGCTAAGTAGTGACGTGTGTTATGTTGCGTTACTTTTACGTCAGTAACCCAGTGCGTATAACACCCATATGTGGTTTCAAAACACCATATTCCATCTACGTCCTAATTCCATCCCATATGCAGAGACCTTTAAAACAATTTAAATTTAAATTAATTTAAATTAATTTAAACTTAAATTAATTTAAATTTTAATTTAAAGAAACAATATATTTTTAGAATCATATAAATTTTATAGTGTCTATTTTCATTTTGAAATTAACACATACAATAAATAATCAAATCAAAACTTACAATTTCTCTAGACATCACATCACCTAAATAAGTGACTACATTAACTTGTGGTGCCCACAGCTGGAACTCTCGCTGCCATGCTGTCATCGTACTCAAGGGTACCACACAAAGAAATGGTCCATGGAGGGACTGTGCGTGAAAAAGGTAACTTAAAAAGCAAATTGTCTAAAAAAGAAATAGATAATTAGTATCACTAGTATTTTGTTAATATACAAATGGATTTCAATGGAATCCATTATACAAAACATATTTTGTATAAAAAATTCATAAATGACTAAAAAAAATGTTGCATGATAAAAAATTTTGTCAAGTTTACATAAATTAACATGACGGTATATATGTACATGTGTATATATAATTGTAGAACTAATATACCTGAATGGTCTTTCCTAATCCCATTTCATCCGCTAATATAACAGAATTTTCTTTGCACCAAGCATGAACCATCCAATTCAGTCCATCCATCTGATAGTCTCTTAAAACTAATACCTTAAATAGAAGAATAAAACAATGAAAATAAAACAAAGCATATTAAAAAAGAAATAGCACAAAGGGTCATTGTAAATCCCTGACCATGAAAGCAAAATCAAATGTTCAGCATCTTTATTTTGATATTGGCTTAAAACCAAAAATTCAGTACATATAATTTGGCATTCATCCAAAATTATCCTAACACAACTAAAGGATTCAAATAAACTTTACAAAAAAATATATATTAACCTTATCACCGCCCATATATTCAGGTTGTTCCTTAATTTGATGGAATTTAGGTCTATATTTTAAAGCTTTACAATGCCTAGATGGGGTTGTTTTAGAATCCTCTCTACCACGGAATTCAGATATCTTCTCAGGCCACTTTTTCTGAATGAGCCCAGAGTCTTCCCATGTAGCTTCGGCGTATGGAAGGGATTCCCATTTGCAATAATAATCTGTACCACTATTATCTTCTCTTATGTGTTGAGCTAAAATAATTAATTACTGTTTTTAAAAAGTAAAAATACAAATCAAATTGGCTTTATTATGCTCAAAATCTATGAAAATATAGCCTAATGGAATGTATACAGGATATTAAAAAATATTTTGTACTGTTGCTATTTGAATTAATTTACTAAACAAAGGAAGATAATAAGATATTTTTAAATTTCAATCAGTGTATTATTTTTTTTATAACTGATATAAACTGATTAGTAATCTATTTCTTAGATACAGATATCATCTTTTAGATACAATGAATACCTAAGGAATAACTTAAAAAGAGAAAAAAACTCCAGCAGTGAAATTCATTGAAGAGTTAAGAATGCTAGAAATTCAAGTGTATCAAATTTCAATATCCAGAATGATTAATATTCTATTAAATATACTTTTCTCAACATACAAACGAGAAAAATAATAATTTTGTCCATTAACTTTATAATGTCGATGCTTTATGATTGGAAAAATAATCTTACAGATGATTCTTTCCACATTATAATAACTTTTGAGCAGCTCCTGTTGCAATTCCAGTTGACATTCATAATAGTCTATATCTTCTGGACCAGCTTGCTGCCGCCACCGTGCCAATTCATTCTCTTTTTTAACAAAGTTTTCTAATTTCTTTAAACCCTTCACTTTTTGATCTTTCAAGCTTTGCTCCGATTCCCAGGTATTATGAATGTGGGACCAGTCTTTCCACTTTATCAGGTACTGTTGTTCCGTAGCATCAAAATCATTTGAGTCCACGTCTGCATTTGGATCACCATTCTCTTCAACGTAGTAGCATGTGGTTACATTTCCAGTTACTAGAATTCAGAGTAAACACATTTAATTTTCTTCATTATTGATTCAATTATTAAATTCAGTCAATGCTTGTTAGACATTGAATCATAATAAACATTATCGAATGATAATATATATAAAACATGGATACAAAAAATATATAAGATGTGAAACTGAAAAAGGTGACTTAAATCCAAATAATCAGAAAAGATAATAAACGATTAATAGGTAACACATGAACTAGATATTTTGTAAAAAAAACTAATTACTCCAACAATACAAAGTTAAGACAAATTATACACAAAGTAAGGGGCATATCTAAAGACCATTGTGATCAGTAAAGAGAGCAAAGAAAAAAATTGTAAAATTAAAATATATCAACAAACAAAAAAATTATAAAATATTATCAGAAGTTAAATGATATAAAATTTCTTCAAACCTCCTTTCTTTCCTCTTCTAGTGGCCAGCACTCTTTCAATAGTCTCACTTTTGTCTTCTTCTGCTGGAACTTCAACTTCTCCTCCCTCTACTTCCAGAATATCGGAAGAATCAGTATGTTCTGGTTCACTGGCTTCTTTATAACTAACTGTTGTTGCAGTTACTACTCGTCTAGAAACAGCCCTTAAAAACACAAATTACCATTGAAAATGCTGAATTGTATCTATTTGGATTTTTTTAAATAATAACTTTACTTAAGTTTAATTCGGGTCTCCAGGGGAGTCCTATGACCTTTACTGGATGAAGCGGGGCTGACAAGGTAAGTTTAATTTACGATAAAATAAAATTTATATTCAACAATAATAACAGCCTACAGCAAAATAAACTAACCTTTTGGTATCTTCGTCACTGCTTTCATTAGATTCATCGTCACTAGAATATCTATTACGTCTTCGCGGAGGCTTCTTCTTCAAGGGTATCTTTTTCTGTCCAGGCCTCTTACTGGGTGGTGGTGGAGGGGGTCTTTCATCCGAATCACTGTCTGAACTTTCAGAATTCCAATTATCAGATCCACTAGAAATTAAAAACTAGTAAGATACAACATGGAATACTAGAATATAATATTATCAAACAATAATTATGAAAGACGCTATTCCTAAATAAATGAGATAAGGGTGAAGAAATAAATTTAAATGAATTATGTATCAAAATTATAGTGTTATTGGTCAAATACATTAACTACGTACAGCCAAATATTTTACACTTAAATTTTATTTATTTTAGTACACTCAGTAAAATATTTTAACAAATAAAAAAGTCATTAAGTTGTAAAGGATAAGGATTTTCGTGATAGATAATAAGCAACTAATGATAAGCTGGAACCTATGCATATGTGGTACTGATTCTCCATCTAAGAAAAACAATAATAATTCAAAAATGGTTTATATTAACTACCACAAAATATCCGCCGAATCATTAAATGATATTAAACAAGTGGTTTATAGCTAATTAATAATTCAAAAATGATTTAAAAATAGTTTCAATGTCAATAAATGCAAGTACTCACGTTTTCTTTTTGAAATTCTTAACTGGCTTAGTCTTATCACTAGAATCACTATCAATCAGCTTCAACCTTTCAGGCTCTTTACGAGACCGAGCCGATCTTCTTATTCCAAATATATCCGGATTCTCCTCCCAGGGTTCCAAGTCGGATTTGGAACGTCGACTACTCCCAGACTTATTTGATGAACGTTTTTCCGGAGACGACTGGCTTTCAGACAAATCATCTGCGTGCGTGGAATTATCTTGTTCAGTCTTTGGTGAAGCTTCTCTTTGTGGTGAAGAATCATGTCTGATGGAACCATTTTCTCTGTCTGATCCTGATGCTGAGTTAGACCTGGATCTGGATTTTGATCTTGACCTAGATCTCGAAGGTGAAGGTGAACCTGATCTTGAACCAGAGGCAGAACTTGATGAACTTGACCCAGATTCGCTGTAAAAATATAAACAAAACTGTAAAAGTTATTTTTTACAAGAACAATAATGTGATTGCTAGCCTTGGAAATAATAATTATTCCAAAGAAAAGAAAATTTGAATTTATTTTATTACCTGTCAGATCCTGAACCAGATGCTGAAGAATTACTCCTGCTGTCATTATTGCTACCAGACTCACTACCAGATTCAGACATGCATTCTTTCTGAAACGGTAACAATATCAGATAAAATCGTCTCAAGTATAATAAGGTGGGAATACAAAACAATTTGTCAAATTGACAACTTTTACATAAATCTATAATTTGAATAATCCTAAAATTACTACAGCTTTTAGCCAAATATAAGAGTTTACAGTATTTTATTGAATTTCGTTCAATTACTTTTGTTGTGAATACTGGAAAGTAAAAAATAAAAATTAAACTTTTGAAAAATATGATTGGTGTACTTAAATTGTCAAATTGTGAAATGTCTCAATCTTGAAAAAACATTTTTTGTAATAAAAAAAGGTAGAAATTGAACATGTAAGTGAACAAAAGCTTAAAAAAAATAAGTCAATTTAGTAAAGAATGAACCGTAAATGAATGATAAACGTGAACCTATATAAAAATATTTATGAAAATTGCGTGGCATACTAACCCTAACATTTTAAAAAGTCATTATTTCTTATGCGTATTATAAGATTCCGAATTTAAACCAAGAAATTGTGAATTCTCTTTGTAAACTAATTTACAAATAAACCAAATATTAAAACGGGGATGAAAAATAACGAATAATAATATTAAAACCTAATAAATTCTGCTCACTTGGTTATTAATTTACAAAAAAGAAGACAAGAATATTCATCTTAAAAAATATGACAACACTCTTATAAGGCACTTACAACACTATAACACTATAGTAAATTATTGTTCCGATATCAAATGGCGAACACACAGAATCATCAAAAATCATTCAAATAGAAAATACATGTAGTATTTTAGCCTGACAATAACTCATGAGTGATTCAATTGAATAAATATCTTAATTGGTTACACTGTTAAAAAATAAAACACAAACTGATCGAATACGCAGTATAACAAAGCGAGGTTTTACAAAAGAAAAAATTGAAAAGGATATGCAGGATTCTTCTTCACTTGTTCACAATGCTTACTTTTATGAAAGACATGCATTTCACGAATATATAGGTAGATTATAACACAAATTAGTATTGAATGTGTTTTATATAAATGTCAAAATACAGAAAACAACAAAAATATGACAAAAAAATGCCAAATATTACAAAATTTCATACAAGTTTGGATTCACTTGCCTTAAACTGAAACACTTGAAGATTACAGAAATTAATGAATCTATTATTACAAAAAATATAAATTATATGACCCAATACATATATTATTGAGGTTAGATCCTTAATAACAACTTATTTCAACTCAATTTTGTGAAAATGGGTCTATCCTGGATTTTTCTGGTTTTGAGGTCAGATGAAAGTCAAACCATTATTTTATCATTTTCAAAAGAAAAAAGGATGGGACAACATAGTTTTCATTGATAAATTGTCGAATTTATGATGTAAACAAAGGTAAGAAAGGCCAAATAAAGTTATTTTTCAAACATATGTAAGCGAAGCCACACCCAACTTTGAGAGACGAATAACAACTAAAAGTATAAAGAAAACGGCACAAAAAAGCACACAAAATATGTACAAATAAATTAAATAAAGGGATTTATCTGTAAAACCTACCTGATGCATTTTGTTTAAAGGTATTGAAGATTCCAATTTATTATGTAATGGCGCTATACAAACTGACTAAAATATACATAAAACTATAAAATCAAACTAGAAGAATCATTTAAAATAATTGTTAAAACTGTTATGTCAAATGTGAACGATAAAATCTGTTACAAAAATTTTTCACTTCGCGAATGCTGACTGACGCCATTTTGTAATGTTAAAATTCAGAGTGATGACGACTATTCCTAATTACGATAAAAAATGCAATTTTAATTTTTAAAGTACATTAATATATAAATGAAAACTATAAAAAACAAAGTACTGAAGTATAAACACACGCAATATAGGTTATTGCACTTGATTACTCTTCGGAACCCTAGCGCAAGCAATCCGAACAACTATCGATGTCAGCCATATTGACTTTTTTCCTGCTGGTGACTGCAATAACGTATTTCCGTTTCCAGATAAATATTGCCATTAAAATAATATATAATCTTATTTTGTCCCATTATCATATGGCAATGGATATACATCGGCACAGAAATTGGTGTTGCCAGACACAAAAAAAAGTGTGGACAGCACTTAAAAAAAATATTCCAATTAATTCCTTGGTTGAATAATTGTAATAGAAACGGCTATAAACTAATGAAAAAAAAAATCAAATAGCAAACGTACTAATTTCGAATAACTAAAAGGAACAGTACTTTCGTTTTTCTTAACATTTCCATAAATAAAAATAAACTCGCTTACTCTAATAATTACGAAACTGCCATTTAGTTTCTTTACTAACTTATTCATCTCTATTTTTGTCTGTTGCATCTCAATATTTCAATAAATACAAAATACAAATAAACTTAGACAAACTAGCATAATAACGAAACTGTGATTTATATAATTTATTTTTTACTAACTCCTATATCTCTATATTTTAGCTTGTTCTGCTGCATCACTTCTTTAAGACTTCTGCATCACTTCCATTTTCCATTTTATTTGATGTTTGGATTCACATGATAATAATACAACAGGGTTTCATATTATAGTGGAATTGTTAATATTTTTGTATGTTAATAATAATTTATCCAACTGTATTTTTTTGTTAATGATTTTAAGTGTCTCACAACACTATTACAATCTATCGGAAACGCCATCTTACGATGGCTCCAGTATAGATCAGCGATTCAAGCTTGCCATTCATGATCAGGTATTATATTTACTTACTGTACAGCTATCTACGGAGTCAGCTTTGATAAAACCTCATCTCTGAAACTTCAAATATGTCAAATTTACCATTCAACCGGTATATATATTCAAAGTTGCTGTGAAAACATCACAAGTGGGCACTTTGTTTAATAAAACAGTTATTAATGTAGGAAAATGGCATTTTGTTCAATCAGAGTGTATACAAATCTTCATCAGAGAATAAAAACGGGATAACAATTCACTTACGGTAATTACGTATAAACATTTTTAAATTCTATTTTCGTTTGAGAAGGAATATTTCTGTGAATAGGAGAGATGAGCGGTCGCCCATATTGGCCAGTATTAGAACTGCCGTAGGCGTATTTACTTTTAAAATCAATTTGACAATCGAACCAATTTTTGACGAGAGGTCTTATTACGTGTCAACAGTTTTCATAGAACATAAATTAGAATTATGCCTTGCAATTTAGGAAACTAAATCATATAAGTTTTAAATAAACACCTAAACAAAACTGTTTTTAATTATTATAGCCATACAATGTTTGATAAAAAAATCGATCGACCGGCCAAGAACCGACACAAAAAAACAGCTGATAGCTGTCAAACGAAAAATCTGTGTCGACAAATAGACACTTTTGTCAACATTTAATGTGTTACCATAATAATCCTTACTTACGTTCGTAGAAGTTTGTGTGTTGCCATACATTTGTGCTTAGAAATTACTGGGTTGCCATATAAAAAATACTGGGCTGCCATATAAAAAAATAAATCTGTCTGTAGGAATTACAGCTACGTTATCATATTCGTAAGAATTATTTCTCAATACAGATATTTTTTTTTATGGCAACCCACCTATTTCTGGTTTCGCTCACGCGAGTCGCATTAATAACTACATACAAACCTGGCCTAACCAATTTTTACCAAAAGTTTGCTTAGAATAGGTTGGTTAGGTTTGTATTTATTTATTATTGCCACTCACGCGATCGAGTCGCATTATATATTGAGTGGAAATTGATTGTAACTCAACCTAACCAAATTAAAATAGTTGAAATGATATTCGAACGTAATATTATTATTACTATGATATTACAATACAGTATATTATATTTTTTATGATATTACAATAATACCTACATAATTCAAACTTTGTGTTTTAATTAAAGTTATTTATATAAATTCGGTGTTTAAATGAGAAATAGTTTTTGTAAACAAAGTATGGCAAAACTATTGTATTCGTTTGTATTCGCCGATAGATGTCCCAAAACCACCAAATTGTATGGATTTCTCCATGCATTTTCCGTAAGTTTATTTAATTTTTTTATTTTTCCTGAACGTTTCCCATGAAAATGACTATTTTTCCCGTAATATGTATAATATTTACTATGTTTATACAAAATATCAAAAAATTGGCGTTTACATACTACGCCGAATAATTACCCAAATAGAATCTTCTATGTTACACATTTTTCATAAATCCACGTTACGGACACAATCTCGAAGGGTTGTTCCAGCGATAGATCTCAAGAACTTTATTTCTGATATTTTTAAGAAGTGCTTTGGTCCGAACAGTGCCAACCCGTGGTTCTACAGAAGAGTCATGATCAGTCGAACGCATGTCTTATATATTCTAACCTTACCGTCAATGTTACGACAAATGTTGGATTTTCCAAACCAATTGCCTATGACACCCTAATACAGTGCACGCTTTGTTCACCATTTAAATCATGTTCCATATCTTTTGAAAATCTGGCCCAATATTCTTTATTTTATTTATTCATTAACAATAAAACCAAGTTTTTCTACAAAATAAAGGTATAAATTTTACACGAAAGGTAATATTACAAATAAACTAATAATAGATTTTACTTGAAAAGTTGTTATAGCCGAAAAACAGTGTTGTCGAAAAACAATAATTTTTAATTTTTTCCGCGGCTACATTTTGGCGGAAGACTACTAGCGCCGCTGACGGCGTGAGAGAACGACAAGGAAGCTTATAGCCAACGCGTCAGTGACGCGCTCTCTTGACAACCAACGCTCGCAGTGTGAACATCTATCTTGGCATCTGACATTTCGTAGTGTAAACATCTTTTTTATTGAATGGCTGCGGTAAACGAACGGAACGACGCCGTCATCGGTCGACACGCGCGTCCCGATGGCGGCCATATTTTCAAGAGCACGAGGAGGTCTGTGTGACAGGACCCGTCATGCGCATGGACGCTGATGGTGCCCCAGAACCAAGATGAGGGCATCAACAGGACAGGAGGTTGGAGGCAGAGCGCAGTGTGGGGAACGCGGTGGCTCGCAGATTGGACCACGAGGGGCAATCCGTGTCGTCTGGGGCGTCGGTTCGTCTCCGGTGAGGCCCCAGCTGGTATGCCACCTCTGTCGAGATGCGCCGTCATAGCGTGCCGTGGGGCACAGAGCCAGCCATGAGTGACGGTCTGGAGGAGGAGAAGAAGAAACCACGCCGGACACGAGGAAGACCTGCTAGCCTGACGCAGAGGCTGGGCCCCGCCGAACTACAGTCACCACGTGGAAGACAGTGACATGCATGGAGGAAGGATGTCGCTGTAACCTGGGGCGGTATATTCTGGTCGGCGTCTTTTCGAGTGTTCGCGTGTGTTTGACAGTTCGTTTCGGTAGTGTTTCTGTTTTATTTGTTGTCTGTTGTTTTTATTTAATTTTTTTTTTTTTGCCATGGACCATTTGTGAACATTATAAATAAAAAAGCGCCGTACTAAAACAATTTTAGGTGTCGTCATCATTTGTCTCTCCTTTTCTTCCCCACATCTTGGCTTGATGTTTCCTCGTGGTAGACGAGAGGTCTCATCAAAGTAATGCATAAAAATATGTATAAGCATTATGTACAAAGGTACAAACAAACAATAATTAAAAAAAAATGGTGGTGTTTTGTGTTTTCAAATTTAGTACATTTCGTCATTTTTTATTTCATTATTTTATAGCTATTTCCATTAAAATTATTCAACCAAGTACTAATTTGGTTACTATCGAATATTTTAGGGAAAATTTATTGAGTGCTGTCCACACTTTTTAATATGTGGCAACATTTCGTATTGCCGAATATCCATTGCCTATCATATTATTGTAATAAAAAAAATCTCGGACTTTTACGTATTGATACAATAAGAAGCTGGGAAAACGAGTTAAATACGCTGACTAAACAATAAAATAATGAAATATGGCATAAGGAAGAATGTGCCGCGAAAATAAAACATAGAATAGGCAGTCAAATTGAACACATCAATTAGCTTTTTCTGAAAAAGTCAAATACAAAAATAAGCATTAATCGCTGTCGCTGAAAAGAACAATGTTATTGAAAAATGATTCGCAAAGACAAGACGTCTTTGAAAAGGCAAATATATATAAGTACATTTATGGCAAAAATAATACAAATTAGGAAGGTCTGACCGCTCTCGTACCAGAAGCTGTGGATGGAACATTTATTTTATATTACTTAAATAATTACTTATTGTTTTATGTTTATATTAGTTAATGATGCTATTATTGTCCCAAATAAATAAATAAAAAAATCATGTTAAAAATAAGCAGCATATTCCATATAAATAGCTTGTTATGCCAAAATAGACATTTCGAATAACACTACAATTGACAGGATCATGCCGTGACGTCATGCGCTCTGATTGGTGTTTTGTCATAAAATGGCGGTCCAACATATTTTGTATTTTTATTTTAATAATATTAATATTAGTCGCTCTTTTAAAATGAAAATTAATATATTTTTTCAAATCTTTATTTCCTATTTTATTTTGTAATATCATGATTTCAATATTTTTTTCATACTGTCATCACGCCTATTTTACAAATAAAAATCAGGTAGGTATTTTCGACTGAAGTACAAATATGTGCCGAAGAAACATTTTGTAAATATTATGCGTGCAGATAAGTAAAGCTGCATTTCGCGCAGCGACGCTATTATGTTTGTCAGTCACTCTATCCAAATTGTATTGTACACCACTGGAAAAAAAAACTGCCACAATAATGAATTTCGCTTAAAAATGATAAAGTTTACATATCGTTTTTGGCGTAGTTAATTAACTTTGCAGTTTTCTGGTTGTCTTATTTTTTTCTTCCTTTGCTTTCTCCACATTTTTTTCACATTTACTAGTTTTTCACTCATAATAAAACTATTAAACTGCAAAAATTTAAAATTTAAAAATTTGGCGGCCATTTTAAAATCTGCGAAATACTCGCCTTTTATTGGTCGATTGAGTTATAGCTGATTTCGAACGACATATTCAGTGATATAGCAGGAATGTAGTAAACACCTATTTTTACGTTGACGTCATTTTTTATTTCATTAGTTTATGCTTAGATTATATATGATACAGATACCTAGTCAGCGCAATGAATGTATGTCAACTAAAACTACGCTGAAACAGACGAATTTCTAGTATACGTACACCTACCGATACGCACACCTACATAATACGTAGACCAACCGATCTTCCGCCTCACACACACATATAAAAAAAACTTGGCATACATTTGAATTCGAAATTTGTGCTACACGCGGCTTCTGTACATTATAATTCTATGAGTTTATGTATATTTCCATTAAAATTATTCAACCAAGGAACTACAAGGAACTTTTTTTATTATCGAATATTTTCTGGAAAATATATTGAGTGTTGTTCACACTTTTTAATATGTTGCAACACTATTTCGTATTGCCAAATATCCATTGCCTTCTTTTTTTCGAATTATTTTTATTTGATATGGCTACATTATACTTCAACTACTGAAACGAAAATTTCAACTTGATTACACTATTTTGACAACTATAAAGGTAAGTTAGGTTAGGTTAGGTGAATCGATAAGAGATAGAGATCGATAGAGATTTGATAAGAGATAAAGGAAAGTACGATTTTTTACTCCGCGCTTTTAGCGCCAATTGTGTAATGGACACCAAAGTTTAAGATTAAAACACTGAATATTTTTTGACAAAATCCATTAATTTCTAGTTACTTTTTATAAAGAAAAATTATATTCCTAAAATATTTTTAAGATAATTATAGTTTTCTCTCTTACAGAGAATATTCTTCTTTTAGTGGCGGTATTCAACCGTGTCCACATAAAACTGTTTATAGAAAACAATTCACTTTTATTGACAGATTTTTGGAGTGCAAAATGTTTTAAATTAATATACAGTTTTTAATTAAAGTAACAATTGAGGTCTAGAGCCAGAATACTTTCCTACACTTTTCACTTGGAAAAGTAAACTTATTATCTTATTATTGTTTCAAGAACCACTAATTAGTTTTTAATAACATTCAATAATATTTATTTTAAAATATTTGAAAAGCATAAGAGACATCTATAAATAAACTCGCAAAGTTTTTACCAGAGATGTGCTTTATTTCAAATAAACCCATTTCAAATGCAAAATAGGTATTTTCCATTTTGCATTTTAAATGCTTTTTCATTTCACCCATTTCCATTTCCATTTCAATTTTAAATTCTTTTCTCAATGCATTTTGCATTTTTGCAACAACACTCTTCTTTGGTACCAAACCTAATTTTTTCATAGATTCATTTTATCTTGCGACCACATTAAATCTTGAATTATCATTTTGAACTAATTAAATTCACGTGTTTTATTTTACTTATATGGTTAACTGGTGAAAGAAGAAATTGTAAAATTGATCCCATACATGACGCGGGTGTGGAGGAAAATGTAAAATAAGTAACTGGTCATTCTTATTATACACTCTTACCTCTTACCAACACTTAGCCGATATAACACAATTCTTTTTAAATTATTTTTTTTCCTTATTGCAATCTCCATGAGCCAGAGAGATTTCAAGATTTTTTACACAGTGTCAGTAATAGGGTGCTTCTTATTTTTCGACTTTTAAAAAATAACTGCGTCACCCCCCCCCTATTCGCTTCTATTACCAAAAAAAGTATACCCGTATTTTTTATTATCATTTAAAATAATTTTTGTGGGTCGCTAACGAGCTTCAAAATTTTGAAAAATATATGAAATTTTGTACATATAGCTATCGTCTATGCAACAAGTTAAAATATTTAATTTTGACCCCAAAATGTGTTTAAATTATTGTAAGTTGTAAGGACCTATTGTTTTGATGTCAGCATTGAAAAGTGTAGGATCTGCAGGCTTAGTCTGTAAGTAGATCTCGACCGATAAATGTCGAGATTAACTGTCAAAATATCGACTAATCGATATTTTGACAGTTTTGGTAGTCACTAAGCAGATAACTCGTCGAATCGTTCTCGCCCACTTATTTGACGGCGAGATTGGGTCGACATCGAGTCGAGTGACAAGATCTAACGCAGCCATGTTGAATTGAATGTCATTTTTTACGCAAACAATGCCGAATTTCATATTTATTTTTAGAATAATTATATAAAAGGGTTAAACAACGCCGTTTAAGAGATTCTTCAAACTCCTTAAATATTCCGCGTAATTCTTTTATTGTTAATTACCGCGTAACAAAAGTTTTATATGGTTACATATTTATTGGAAATATGCGTCCGTAAATGTTTTCCGTGGGTATAGATTTGAAATAATTTTTGATTTTGAGAAAGTATTTCTGTAAGCTATTTTATCACTTATGTATTTTAACACTTAACAAAAGAAAATTCGGCGTAGTTTTTAGTAAAAATATAACACGCTGCTGTCATCACACTTGATAAATTGATCGAAATATAATTAAAAATTATTTTTAAAATTACTCTCAAAACATTCAATAAACACAAAAGAAGTTAATTTAATCGTATTATAACTTGCTTTCGTGCTTTAAAATATGACCATATTATATTTATTTAACAAATTTATGTAAACAAATTTGACATTTATTCAAATCATGCGGAAAATATTGTGTATTGCCATAAATAATACTTCAAAAATGTACCGCAACGGCGACAAATACTAATAAGTGCATTTACGAACTCGACAGCGCTTAGTGACTACGAATTGTCGTCACGGGCGTAAACATGGCGAGAAGAGCGGCGATACGTTGTCGGATCTCGACTTTTTTACTGACTTGGCCTGCTGATCCTTATGAATTTGAAATAATTTTTCAACCATTCGTCGTCAACTCGTGAAGCAAAGAAACAATGTAGTAAAGTTATTGAAAAACGAATTATATTAAAATATAGGTACCTCCCACTGTTCATTGAGATAGAGATCTAATAGAAAAATCACAAAACAAGAATCTGTGTATATACCGATTACCCATTTTAGAAAGAAACAATTTGTGGCTCTTTAAAAAACTCAAAAATTATGGAAACAAAGGAATTGAAAAATATCCTTGATCATTATTTTGTGGTACCTATCAATCCAAAAAGCTTATCGCACTTGCATTTTTTGACGAAGAAATTTTTCCAGAAATGGAATCGTATCTGACTTTTGAATAAGATGAAGACTACAGTGCTGGTAAAAATACATACATTGCGAGCCGTGAATGATATTGTAGAACATGGAGTGGCATAATTTGAAGAATACAATAAGTTAATCATCACTAAAGAACAATATCTTCTTCTAATCTTTAAACAACATAAGAAGTACCCTGATACCAAAAATTCTACCTTGCTACCTTAAGTGGTTTGACTGAGCCAACAAAGCGGCTTACTGTGTTCGATGCTTTGGTGTGAATGGTCCTACAGAGTTGAATGGATTGCCACAATGTCACCAAATGTCCACAGTGCATGGTCAAAGCATGACAACTTTTTCTTAAGGACTAAAAAATAATTGTTTTATAGAGCAACATAACACTGAAATATTAGCATAAGTACTTGAAGTGCTTCTGATTCATTAATCGGCGCTATACGATTTTTAAAAGAATAACAATTATCATTATATCTACCCAAAAAAATAATATTAGCAATATATTTCATTTTCTAAATTAATTTGTAAGTTTTCAGGCAATATAAGCAATTTATATTTTTTCATAAATTGCTGAATTTTGATTACTGGTAGCGACCCCTAAACATGACATGAAAAAATAAAATAAATATTTTTTTGTCTTAGAATCGAATAAAGGGGTGGACGCATAGAAATTTCAAAAATAAAATTATATAAATTTTTGACCAAATAAAAAGCACTCTAATATGTAAGTAACTATTATTTGTTTGGAGAATTAAAATTAGTCTGTTAAGAAAATTATTCCACAAGCTGTTCTATTTTATTTTTCATTGTTAAATTACAAAACTGTTTCGTTCTATAATCATTTTAATACAAAACTGTTTGTTTCAACTTTTTCATTTCACCTGAGAAACCATTTAGCATTTTAAAAAGCATTTTGAAAATAGGTATTTTGCATTTTGCATTTGAAATGCTTTTTTAAAAACCATTTTGCATTTTCAAATGGAAAAGTTTCAACCCATTTCCATTTTGCATTTCAAATGGTTTTGGGTACCCAATTTGCACATCTCTGATTTTTACCAATTTTGTTACAATTTATAATGCAATTATTCAACTTTAGTTTTTCCTAAAAGCTCCCTAAAAGTAAGCTAGAAATTTCATAGATATCTCTTTTTCAAAATAATTTGTAAATTGATTTTTTAATAAATTTGTACGATATATTTTATACTTTTTTACAGCTTATACCTTTATTACTGATAACAAAGGTTTGGCTAAAACGCAGATAGCCAGTTCCAGTTCGGTTGTAATAATTTTATTTCAGTGTAATGCAATCGAATAGATACTATTTTTATAGGTTAAAAAATGTGGTAAAGTAAAAATTGAGAGATTTTGATGATTTTCTCAGATCTTGACCAAACTGATTTGGGACCAATCGGAAGATACCACATTACTAATGAAAATTAAAATCGTATTTATAACGTGGTAAAAAGTTATCGCTGTAAATACATAAAAAAAATATACATAGTAGAATTGATAATCTCCTCCGTTTTTGGAAGTCGGTTAAAAATATGAATATTTTAACAACAATTGGAGGTTCATAATAATATTACATATGTATTATTTACAATGTGGTATTAAATTATTTGAGTAAATTTTGTTTTGTTAGACAACACCAGATATAATGCCTGTAGAAGCATATTATCCTTTGAATCCTTTCCTTGCCACTGTCCCCTCAGCGATGTATTTGACAATTGTCATTTGCTGCAATAATTTTGGGTGACAATAAGTGTCAAGTTAAAAAAGGATCAGTACAAGTTTGAAGACCACTGCGTGTGGATGTGTGCACAGAAAAAACAATCAGTGAACCAGGAATAAAGAAGCATCGGTGAGATCGTTTATAATACAGTCCACTACCTTCCATCTTTAAGACCCATCACCTGATGTTTTCTACAATGCCCAAATAATATATTAGTCTATAGTAGACTCGTAAATTATATTGACATGTGTGTCGATACTTGACACCAGACAGAGGAGAAAGAAACAATAATATATGAATGATTGAAAGATACAGGTTAGGGTTTGTTCAATGCTGGCTTTTCAATGTAAAGTTTTTTACTTTTACAAAATGACCGTGTTATAGGTTGATATCTAGTTCCGCATATTGTTAACGACTTATGTATGTTCCATCAACAAGCAAAAAGAGTTCTTAGTATAATTTATCATTAAAGTTACTATGGTGTGCAGCATCTGGAAAGTCCTTCAAATTTTCTGTTACCATCTCGTATGAAGTTTACAATGAGCTGTCCAGGCGGTTTTAGAAGCAGGGGCGCTGGCTTCATTATGTAGATAATTTAACACTAAAGCAAGTAAATTATTACAATGATTATTTTTGTGTGAGGGTATGTAGGTATATGGTTTATATTTATCACAATGTTTACGAATAACATGTTAAAAGAAGGCGGGCAAGATATTAGCACTAAGCGGGATTTTTACATACACACCATCATGCCGAGCCTCTATCCGGGTACTCAAAGAGAACCGAGCGCCATACCTGCGGATTTTTTTATTTATATGATTAGGTAATATTTTGGAATTTCAAGCGCCCTTTTTAAGACAACCGCCCTGACTTCTTGTTCCTGATTGTTCTATGATTTATCCGGCCTTGAGGACACGGGTATGGACATTCTATCATTAATGTAAATGTGAAAATCAAAATATAAAGATCTGGGATAAGTTTTTAATTCAATCACAAAAATATGTTTTCTCTGTTTAAATATGTTTATTAAATAAATAAAATTGGTAGGTACATTTACTATTATTAATACTAATAAAGTCGATATTCATTTATAAGATATATAACTTCTTCTTTGGGATCTACAACATCTCGATGTCAACATTTGACTAACGACAATTGTAACAAATCCCAAAAGGGCACTTCCACCGCAAACATAGGCGAGAATTTGCCTGTAGTATTGAGGGCAATCGCTTTGGTTGTCACATTTACTGAAATTTAAAAGAAATACAATATTATTTGTCATTTTTGTGTGAGCCCATATTTTTGTTGAGGTAATGCTTGTGAGTGCTGAAAGTTGAGATTGTGTACATGTTTAGTGTGGAACGGGAACAATCACCTGGTTCATAATAAAAATTGTAAACTGCTCTAGAACAGGATTTCCTGTTTGGGCAACAGTAATCTACTTATTGTTGTCATTATAAATATGGTGTGATAAAAGGTAAATAAGTAATAAATAAATAAATAAATTGGAAAAATTCAAACATGTGGTTGGATTAAGTTGAACGTTTTATGACAAATTTTTAACACCTCAATAGAGACGAATATGGAATATTATAGGAGAAACAGGAAATCAAGGCATCTAAAGGGTTGCGACCTGTCATTGGCTGGTTTTCGTGTTAACTTTATGCGCATGCGCAACTTTCGCCAAATATGCATTACTGTTGAGTTTCCTATTAATCCAATTTTGTGAAAGATCTATACATTTTAATCATGAAAATCTGTTCGTTTCGTTCGTTCTGTTCGTTCGGCTAGGTTGCGGCCATAGGGGCCTAGCCAGTAAAGTTGAGGGTGGCTGCAGCCCCACCCTAGGATTCTGGGCAACAGGTCAGTGCCCTCTTCAATTCTATACCTATGGAAGAGCAGGGCAGACGCCTTAATGCCTCGCTCGGCGGTGACTCATCAAACGTGGCGATGAGTAAGTCTGCATCATCGGGCGATGGAAATCGAAGAACTGAAAGTACTGTCCGGTGGTGTACCTGAAATTCGCCAACATGAGTACTAAGGGGTGGAGGAGCCCCCCGTGATGATTGGTCGGCACGACCCACTCGGCGGTACCCGAGTTGATGACGAGACAGGTGCAGCTGACGCTGCGCCTGGTGTGGAAATCGAAGAACTGAAAGTACTACGGGTGTGGCGAAGGCTCCTTGTGGCAGTCTGTTGTTCGTGGAGCTGCTGGGAGGGTAACCCCTGCTATGATTCACGGGCCTTCACGAGTGTGGTTGGACTCTTAGTGGCAGTGGTATGAAATATGCATGGTGGTAGTTCTTGTTTCGTTCGACGAGCAGCCGCTCCGGGGATGAACAGAACACTTAGGGTCTATAACGTTCCCTATGGAGTGGGGTAGGTGACTGCGACTTTTCCTCTTCTGTTCGTTTGAAAATAAGTTGAAAAAAACACCGCATAAAGTGATCACGCAAACCAGACAATGACAGGTCGTAAGACCTGTAGGTCTCCTATAATATTCCATATTCGTCTATTGAGGTGTTAAAAATTTGTCATAAAATATCATTTACTCCAATGTTTGTATATATGCAACTATTTTATTTTATTTTTCTTATTGTATTTTATTTTGCTTTTCGAGCAATTAACAGGTAAGTACTATGTAAAATATTAATTTAACACGCACCCAATAACAAGTTGCCACATTCTGGAGACATACGATATTAATCGTCTCATAGATCTAGACTGAAAACACAATTAAAAACTGTGTCTCCACCGGGAATTTAACCCGGGACCTTTGGATCAGCAGTCTAATACCAAACCAACTGAGCCACGAATGCGACTCTATAAAAAAATCGAATTTGAACGTTGTTTCGTTTAAAAAGTGAAAGTTCATAATGAAATTATTAGGAGTATGTATGTACCTACAATAACACAGTTTTAATAAAGGAGAGACATGACTTATTCATACTAATTTCAATTGACTCAAATATACTTCCTAAACTACTAGCTGTCCTAAATTTATTAAAATATTTTAGTTTTTTATTAAAAAATTAAAATTTCTCGATCCAGCGCGGATCCAGCAATTTTAAGAAAATCCGCAAAATCCTGCTGGATTGAACACGTTGCTGGATTGCAATATGTATATTTATTATTTAAAAATGTATATTTGAAATTAAAACGTACTAGTTTTCAATAATTATCACAGCTATTCCAGTTATCAATTTATCTGCAAAGGTAACAACAGAATAAACGACAGCTCCTTGATCTGAATGTGTCCCAATTAGATCAGCTGTAACACATAAACTAGAAACCATAGTTATTGAACTACCAGCACCTGAAATCAAAATATGTAAATTAACTATTATTTTATTCATGAACACCGAAACAAATAAGTCAGTTTTTAGAAAAGGTGTCGATATAATAAAAAATGTAGGTACCAAAAAACATGAGGATTTTTTTGAGGAATCACTTCTACTATTTGCTACAACTTTTCAAATGATCATAGCAAGATTTCTACACGTCCTCCAAGACTGGTCAAATTTAAAGCAAAACCATTATAAAGTGTTTTGATTTATTATGATCTATCTACACACTGAAAAAGTTGTTCTCCAGATATTTTTTCGCTAAGAAAGGATGGTCATATGAATCAATATTGTTTAGGAAGATTTTGGGAAAGGTCAGATTCAGCTTGACTTATAATTTCATACAGAAATTAAGGAGAAATGGCACTTGGTTGCTAAGGATCAACTAGATCAGAGTCATTCTATCTGTAAAATATACCACAGTTGTAATATTATATTCCACTGTAGATAATTCTATGTTTAACTTACCAAAGAACACCGCAACTGTATACAATTGTGCGGGCCCCGAAGTTGGACTGAGTGACAAAGCTATCCACAAACAGCCAACCATGCATATTAAGGAACCAATTGTATATAAAAGCTAAAATGAAACAATGTAGTTACTGAGAAAAGCAAAGATTGACAGAATAATACGTAGAGGAACATAATTATTATATTAATGGAATCAAAAAAACTTCAGTAAATAATTCCATGTTATTGTTACAGAAGTACATATACGTTTTAGAACAATAAAATATGTATATGGTGATATAATGATATAGGTATAAAAAATGTATCTTCTATATGTGTGCCGTCAAATGAAAATCGTCTTTTGGTCTAATTGGCAGATTCCAAAACATACATAGGTAGTATTTTCATATTCAAAGATTGGGATATTGAAGCATTTTCTAGAATTATCAAACCAAATAAACATCTATTACTAACTTTAGATAAGATGGTTGAGTATAGTTATCGTAAACATCTAACACTTTTGGGTTTTTTGGGAATACACTTTTGGGTTTTTCACTTTGTTGTTATGATCTGTCCCCCTGCAGGTCGAAAAGTTTCAAGATGTTTGGCGATAATTATGCATAAGAGCGTTATTTTAGTCCTGATATTTTTTATAATTTTATCAAGCATTTTATCTTATCTGACAATGAAAAATAAAATTTTACCTTGTTGCCTATATAATCATTTCTATATTTTAACAACAAAGATGCGAAAAATGATGCGATGTACGATGCCAGTGGAACACTTGCAATATATTCCACAGTTTCTGTTGTATTCTCCACGTTCAGTCTTTCGTCTAAGAAAAGTGGCATATAGACTAGACTCAAGGCACTGAATAGACGAGAAGCCACGTATCTAGGGACAAAACAAAAATATTACAGGTAATCTTAGCTGTCTTTTTGCGCTACAATAGGCTTTCACTATATTTTGTAATTAAATAAAAATCAACCTGAACTATATTGCTGATTAATCATACATACATACATACATTACATCGTGGCATATAAAGGAAGCACAACAAATGCGTGTATCTCCATACACCAGCATCATCACACCTAAAAAAGCACTACTTTCAGAATGGGTGGTGACTCTCATTGCTGAACAATGTAAGATGTTATTTCCTGTTGTATTTTTGATTACCGTGCTTTAACGGCACACCCTATTATAATAGATTTTTTTTTTATTATAATAGAAAAAAAAGATAAATCCCTATTCTAAGCCGGTACTTCATAATTTGAAGTAATATTACATGTCAAATTAATAACTGACAAACGAATGACTCTTTGGAATCTGGCAATAATGTTTAGCGTAGGTCACTAAAAATCGACATAAAGAACCGAAAACATTTATTATCATAAAAATATAATTCTAGATCAAACTAGACTGCTGAGCTCAAGATTACTGAGCTGAGGATTGGACTAAGATGGGCTGTCTTCGGAAAAACCGGAAAAAACATAAACCCGAAAAGCATGTGTATGAAGCGTGTGTGCTGCGGGTTGCTACATATGGCCTAGAAACAGTAACTCAAAAAAGCTATGGAAAGAACTAGATAGTAAGAAATGAAAGAAATGAAACGGCGAGAGAAAGATCAAAAGTAACTGATGTATTCCACCGTGTAGACTCTGAAATGGGAATGGGCAGGACACGCAGCCAGAAGCTCGGTGGACAAGTCAAAGACATTGCTGACTTGGAGATCTAGTACAGCAAAAATATGTATAGATTGATCACCGCTAAGATGGAGCGATGATATCAAACTTTGAAGGAATGTAATTTCAATATTAATTTGTTGATTACACAAAATAAATATTTCTCATTTATAGCGACAGAGTCGCTGAACTGTAAAATAAACACCAATAGTTAATACCAATGTTGATCAAAAGTTGTGATTTCTTACAGTAATGCTGATTGATACAACAAAGGCGACAGGAAAAAGTTTTTCTTGATGACGATCTTTCCTAATAAACCTCTTGTCTTCTTATCTGGTCCATACAGTGTTGAACTCAGCGGTTCTTTCTTGATACTGCCATTTTGGTGGGATGATTCTAGAACATCGTGGTTGCTTCGATTGTTTTGGATCAAATTACGTCTTGTAATATTATGTTGGTGTTGTAGGCCAATATGAAAGATGATTGTTAGAGCACATCCGATGGCCGTCACAAATAAAGAAATATTCTGAAAAACACAAAATAATAATAGAAAATCGTACATTTTTAAGCAAAGTTAAAATCATAGATTCCATTGTATATTTGCAATTTACTTACTCTAAATTTATAATCGTCTGTTGGGCCTAATGTAGTTTCTTTAGTATTTGCTATTTTCAATACTCCCCATGTCATTACATACACTGTGACTCCGGAACAAACTGATGCCATGTATCTAAAAAAATAACACAATTATTAGGGCATGATTTTTAGTTTAGATGCTGTAAATGGTAATCATACAAACATGCGAGCAATAAAGAGAGCAAGACACGGAGAACACATGAATCAACCAGGGTCGATGTATGTAGAAAGATTCCATAGTTAGAATACCTAATCAAACATCGACTCGTACTTAGAAATAAATTTGTAAAAATTTAGTCGCCTTACAAAATCATTGACTGAAAATGTTATTTTATCGTATTTGTAATTGTTGTTTTCATACTTGACATAATTTTTTTTTATTATTGGTATTTCAGTGTTTTGTATCGAAATATATAGTTTCTTATTTCATATTTTCTACCTCGTGTAAATAGTCAGCAACTTAGTTATCATCAGTTAGGTTGGATTAATTTTCAGTTTCTATTTAGTATAATTCGTTTTCAAAATAAAAATGACGATGAATGACTTCACACCTTACCAAGATGGCGGATACTGTAGTAAACAAGTCTTATTCTATATCACCAACTATTTCTCAAAACAATCACCTTATTGCTGTCAATTCAGATCGTTCGGTGAGATTTTGTGTCAGTTCTGGTATCATTGCAAGATGGGAAATTTGCACAATCGCCCATCCACATTGAAACACAACAATTACTATACTATAGTAAAACGGTTGCCACCATCTCAGGTATGTTCCTGCAGAACTCATCCAGCATCCAAGACAACGAGAGAATATTAGAGGAAAGCTGCATATCACCAAACCAGTTCCTGGAAATATTGAATTAGAAATTTTAGATTTCTTCGTGTTCTTATATTAGGTAGGTAAGTACTGAAACATTGAATTCTAAATAAAAACCAGTTTCTAGGCGCCTCTATTTAATTTTCATTTTTATACACCCTCATACATTACCTAAACTAAACATAAATGCTTGTAATAAAGGTGAAAGAAATCGGTCGTGGAAGAATTCGAACTCGCGACCACTATATTACTGAACCAGCGCGCTAACCGCTCTGCCACTAGTTGTTGGTGCATAGTGTTTCGTCAATATGATTTTTCTATTAAAGAATATCTTAACCGCAGAGTAAATTATTGTTCGTCCAGAATGGGTGGTGAACCTCATTGTTGAGCTATGTAATAATAATAATAAGTTTTTTATTCCAGTCTGTGAACAGGGGGGTGCAATGCTACACAAACCATATTTTTACATACCAAAAATATACACTAAATGTTACAGATAAATAATTTTTACATACCAAAAATATACACTAAATGTTACAGATAATATAACAATAAAAATATGAATGAAACATAAAAAAAGCAACACTGTAGAAATGATATAATTATCGTCTTCTATCATCTAACACTTCTGTCCATCTTTGTGATAGTCTCGGACATTGGTGCCCCTGTACTGCCTTTATGATCGAGTTAGGGTTAGTCCATATCCTCTCTCGGTATGCGGCGATTCGATGTCTGAGGACACCAAGAAATCCTTGACATCGCCCCTCCGCAAACATAGTTGAAGCGCTGCTCTATCGTCGATATCCGAAGATTATTCTATAGGCATCATTATATTGCACCCGAAGTCGTTCCATTGTCGATTTTCTGTACGATGCCCATATTTCGCACGTGTACATACTCGTATAGAATGCATTAAACATAATTTGCCTGTTGCATTTTCGATTACTCTTACGGCCAGCTTTGCCAATTTGTGGGGAATTCCCCAAATTGCGGGGAATCTAAACTCGATTGGGGATTTTGTAGGGATTGGCTTTTTGTGGGGAAAATGTGAGGATTCTAGTATTTTACCATTCATCGATAGCTGATACATCGATAGTTCGCAAAGTTTCAGTGTTTGAAAACTTTGCGAATACAATAATTAATAAAGAATGGCAAGTTCACGCAATGCTGGATTTTACTCTACATGGCCTTGATGGATATGATAATGCGGAGGGTTACTGGTGTGAAATGTTGTGTTTAAAGTGTACCTAAATATTATAATACCTTGTATTTTTCTTGAGATTATAATTATGTGGGGAATTTGTGGAGAATCGGGACTTTGTACTTTCCCAATTTGGGGAACATGATCTAGATTTTTGGAGAATCTGAAAATTTGGTATTGGCAACGCTGCTTACGGCACGCCCGAAAATGATAATAGAAAATAGTGGATCCACTATTCCAAGCCGGTGCCTCACAATTTGTCTGCTTCTTCTTTGCCGTGTTCAATTCACTGCTGGATAAATACCTATTCTGAACTTGTCCATTTGATTCTGTCAAGAACAGTTTGCTGCCATTCACGACCCGCTCACCCGCACGTCGGGCAAAGTCATCTATCTTCCTATGCCTTATTTATTGGTCCAGGGCCTCCACTTTAGGATTCTAAGTGACCGTCTGACATTGCCTTGCCTCGCCACGTGCCCCGTTTACTGCCATTATAGCCCATCTGCTTTTTCTGTAATGTCGTCAAGTTCTTTAATCTCCTCGTTTCTGATTTGATCCTGGAGACTGACGTCCAACATTTGCGTCTTCATTATTTTCTGAACGCATTTTATCTTTTGTAAGCTATTGGCAGTGAGGGACATAGTTTCTAGGCCGTATGTCGTCACTGGCAATACAAAGTCGTAGACTATGGACAATATTTTTTTCAAATAATCATAATAAAGTATTTTAGGTTTCAATATAATACTATCTTGATATTGATAGAATTTCAAGCTAGGTATTAGAATATTTTACATAAAAAATTAGAGTAGGTTATAAATAAATCATTATTTATACCTACTAGATGCCACAGTCTTTTACTTCCCCATTTATCAGCTAAGACTCCAACAACTGGGGTTGCTAGAGCGTCCATGACTTGTCCTGAAATATAGATACAAAAAACATTAATATACATGTATCTACAAATTTAAAATCACAAATTTCAACTCGTATATTATGCTGAGAATCTATTGTTTTTGAGACTAATTTATAGATATAATGTATAGATAATGTATATGTAGATAATAAACAATAGATATACTACATACATTTACTTAGTGTCTTTTTTGCAAAATGTTGAAAAAATTGAGATAGTAAAAAATGTTTAGAAAACATAAAATAAAAAATCAAAATAGATCTTGGACAAATATAGATAACATGAAGCAAAACAAGATATTTTTGTTGATTGTCTGTTGCTATAGAAACGTATCATCTCACCTTGTATCATGTAATAGAAACTTGCTCACCTTACTCACCAAATCATGTTAATATTTAAATTCTTGGTCTTATTATAATTATTTTTTTCTCGATTTCGTTTCTCTTTGCCAACTTTAAATAGATGTTGATGTATGTATATTTAAAGCAATTATGTTATCTATGTAGGTATGCCAAACATCGTTTTTTGTCCTATTCAGGTTTTTTTTATATTCATACTCAATTTTCAATTATTTTTATATGAAAATTAAAAACACTTTCTTGCACCCTGTGCATGAAGCGATTTCAATGTCATATTGCAATTTCTTTATCTGTTTACCATGCATACTAAAATGTTGCTCATTTAAGTAATTTATTTGTTTTATTCCAACCAAATAGATGTTAAAGAAAGATAGCAAAAATAATCTAGAAAAGTAGGTACCTACTACATTATTTACTCGAACTGCAATTGAATCAAAAGCTCTTGTCTAATGAGTCAAATGTTAATCTGTTTGTACAGTATAAACATGTTACAAATACGTATATGTAACATGTATATGTTGTGATTGACTGGCAGAATTTGCTTTCGGGCAATAAATCCGCCACATCATGTTTTGCATAGTAAAATAATTTTATTATTATTATTTAACATCAGTTAACACAATATCCATATATGTTTAATTGACAACTTATAAAGAATAAATTTTTTCAACACATTCTCTATCAAAATCATTTTTATCTTTGTTTTTTATTGCTTTCTATCTGATATTATGGTATATATATATATTATGTACAAACAAGGAACTTCCAAAAACGGTTCATAATATATTGTCGACTTTGAATTTGTTGTAACATTTGTTTATATGACTGCTTGTTTGGTTTTGAAATCAAATAAAAACTCAGATCTTTTGTTTAAATCCTAAAGATTGGTTGGCAGCATTAAACTGATGCATCTCCTCCTCCACTCCGCTCGGTCTTCAGCGACTCTTTTCATCTCCGTGTAAGAGGTACACTGCATGTCGCGGCACACCTGTTCTAAATATTCCCGGCGGGGACGCCCTCTGCCAGTTGTACCCTCAACCATTCCCTCCAAGATGATATGTAGGAGATCCTCGTCTCGCAACACATGGCCTATCCAATTTTCACGCCTTTTCGATATGGTGTTTGACAGGTGCCTGGTTTCCTCAATTCTGCTGAGAACCTCATCATTTGTTATATGGTCCCTTCAAGATATGCCAAGCATTCAGCGATAGGTCCACATCTCGAAGGCCTCTAATCTTTTGCGTTCTCTTTCACCTATGCACCATGTCTCACAACCATATACCAAAATACTCCATACAAATGTCTTCACTATGTAGATCCTTTCGGAGTTTACGGTCCATGTTGCTGGACTCGAACATCTTGGATTTTTTGTTTTGTTTGGCGAGTTTTGCCTGGTGAATACGACTGTCCACCTCTCTACTCTAAAAACTCAGATATAAAGTATTATTTAACACGCACATAAGTACTAACATGGGGCTCCTGTGTGTTGTCAGCACAGTGGTATACTACTGTGAAGGGAACGAACGGGTCTAAATACCAGAGTCGCGGGATACTGGGCACCAGCAGTGTCTAATTAACAACAAGACAACCGACATCTTATGTCTACTGCGGTGCAGAAAGAAAGGGGAAGCAGCTACTGCACTATTTTCCCAAGAGAACCAACCTTATGACTAGCATGTTGCTATATTTTTCTGAATACTATCTATTAAATATGACATTTTAGAATGTACTTTTTATAGGTATCTATAATTTAAAATTTTCTCGAAATATGTAAAAAGAATTACCCAGTAAAAGCATAGATCCTGCAGCAGTTGATTCCATGTCTAAAACAACTTGCAGAAACAGAAGGGTATAAGAGAACCACATGGCTGCACAGAGATCATTATAAATATGGCCGAGTCCAAATGCTGCCTTCTGGAGCCATGTCAGAGATCTATGGAAAATATTATTTAGAGATCACACTTACTATTGAAATGTATTTTAGAAATTGAGAAGAATGATATTTGTTTTAAATGCCAGTTGCTAAGACAACATGCAGATTTGTGCAAACTACGTGCAATAGTCTGCATGTTTCATATTTTGGATAAGTGACATCTGGTTTGACCTTTTAGTCTATGACTTTTCTCAAAAATATTTGAAGTAATAAGTATTGATCGAACATTAATATGTACATTATAATAATATATAAAGCGCCGTTTAGTGATATGAAATTACCAAGGGCGCTAACTGATTATTCAAAAATATTATTTATTATTTTTTGTCGGAAAACATAACAGCTGTTTTAAATAGTACATAATGTGTGTGTACTTAATTGTTGTACATGTGTGCAATTCGCCGTAAATAAAATAAAAATAATATAAAATAGAAAATAAAATAATATAGTAATACATCGAAAAAGAAATAAGCGATTCATTATGTTTCAGTAAGTCATATAAAGATATTACTTAGTGAAACATAATAATTTGATAAACATTGATCAGCAGGGCTACTCATGAAGTTGATTACAGTGAAATTAAGATCAGCTTCAGACTTTAGCAATCTTTGAGGTTAAATTAATTATATAATACTATAGATTCACACAACAATTCATGACAGTTTCATACTTAACGTTGATATTAACAAATTTTCAAGATTAAATGTAGAGAAAGATCAATATTGGATTATGATCGAGTACTGATTTATACATTTTTAAGATTAAGGCAACCTAAGAACGTATTAAGAATGTGTCTTGAGTAGCCCCCCTGGTTAGTGGGTTCAAAGAATAAGATTTAGGATATGATTAGGAAACTGGGAATTGGGAAATGAACTGGAATGACGAAAAAGGAAGTTTCCCTACTCGATGTTTGTAGTCGAATAAGTTTTATGTAGATAAACGGGATTACCATTAAAAATTTTAATAAAAGACTGTATTCTATGTTATATTAATAGTGGTGGGAAAATGATAAAGTAGAATTATAAAAGTAGAATGATTCGATGCAAAGTCGCTGAAGTGATATCTCAAGAGTAATCTCAAAACGAAGTCTGAGGCGCCCAGTTATCTCTCTCAAACCCGTAAGAAACAAGACGTGATGATAAATGAATGTCAACATAGATTGTAGAAAATAAATGACTAGAACTTAGAATACTTCACAACTCATGTTACCTACATCGAATAAGCTGTCAAAGTTGACATTAAACAAGAGAATTTTCAACACAAAAAATAAAAATAAGTATTATAAATCAGACAACTAAGTAAATAATAGTTACTTATGTTGAAAAATATATTTGATCTGAAAAAATATGATCTAATGTGAATACACAATAATCTGATTCTTAATATCAAATGACAAAGGTGTTGAATACATTTTTCCTGCAACCAATTCTCGTTCAATTTATGAAGCAATTATTATCAGATTCGCTATTATTATCAACTAACTGAACTTAACGAAAAATTAATCTGCCACCTCGGTACAGGCTCAGCCTAGTGAGGTGGTATATACCAAATAATCCTATAAAAAAATGTTTCATATAACTTATTTAAATTGTACTTTTTTGTAATATTTTTATTGTTTGTAACTATATTGTTATATTTTGTTTGGTTTCAATAATAATAAAAAAAAAAAAATAATGGCAATGGAGATTTACGTACACATCAATACTAATATTTCGGTGTCGTATTTTATTGCATCCCATATAATATTCGGTCAGGTTAAGTTTAATCTTTATTGATAATTGCATTATAAATTGAATAGAAATTGGTTGCAGGAAAAATGTAATCAACACCTTTGTTAATTGAGGTTAGGAACAAGTTTAAATTATTTAAATAAATTTTATTTCTCAACATATTATCTTCTCATTTAATGTCAACTTTGACAGCTAATCCGATATTGCTGTGGTGTATTCTGAAGTCTAGTAGGTAAATAAATGCAATGAAAATGGTACCTAGATAGAAGAGGACTAAAGTTATAAAGATATTGAAGCAGGGTGGTAACAAAAATTATTCGAATAATAAAAAAATATCTTGATTTATGAATGTGCATGCCTACGTGTAGAAATGGTGACTTTGCAAGTGAATAAAAAATATGTTTTTATAAGTAACATCTTCGTGTGGAGATTTCTTTTCAAAACATTGATTCATTCATAATAATGTTTTATAAACAAATTGAAACAATGCATTGAAATGTATGAATCCTTTAATATAATTATAATATTTATTTATTTTTAAATTTGCCAGCACTCTTGTTTTTGTTAGTTCAGAGACTAGATATTTAAACTATTATATAAGCAAGTATAAGCAAGTATTGTGAAATTATTTAATTTTTAATATTTACTCTGCTGATATAAAAATATTTGAATAAAAAAATAACGTTGAAAATATTACGAATTTTGCAAAAGTTATCAAAAAATTAAATATTTATAATTCAAAATGATAATTTTACGTACATACTAACGTATTCAAATCCATAGACGAGGCTAGAGTAGTCCATATTTTGAAAATCTTTCCCAAGTACCAATAAAAGATACGTCTTTGAAATAAAGAACAGTTTGTTTTTACATCTTTATTCTATTGCAAGAGTTATTTTGAAATTTTAATTTGTTAAATACTCTTCTTGTAAATTAGTTTTAATAAAACCCTTTTGTAATTTTTGTTTCATGTAACTAAAAAACTACAAGGCCTATGAAGTACATAGATTTTTACTTCAGTCGAAAGAGAATATGAAAATCTACTGAGTTTTTTACTATTCTTGTTTTTAAAAAAAACTCTTTTTTTACCTTTTTGCACGTAAAATATTGCATATCACAGTTTGGGTGATATACTTACAATATTTTTTCGTGATTCATACATTAGAAGGTAATTTAGTGTGCATATTTGTGTACAAACGTGTATGTCCAGGATATAATGTCCATACTGGTATTTTACAATCGATTTTGAACTTACTTCCCGACCAGTTAGACTTATGAAATTTTCAGAATTTGGGTATTACCGATAACAATATATTTAAAAAATTAATTTGATATTTTGATAATATTTAACATTTTTGTATTTCAATTTTTACAAAGCAAAGATAATCCAGTGGTCGCGAGTTCGAATCTTGCCAGAAATCGATTTCATTCACCTATAGCACAAGTCACAAGCATATGATTAATTTAGAGAATTTATGAGATGTATATGTGCTTGCTACAAGGACAAAATATTCATTATTTTTAAAAAAATAAAAAAAAATCTTACTTGACTGGTGGGATTTTCTGTACATCATTTTCATGAATACCGTTTTCCGAAGATCTTCTTCTTTGTGTGTCTTCATCATTGCCAATCAAATTTTCTATTTCACTCATTTTCATATGAAGGCTTTGAGAACCTATAGAGACTATTTGTCACCTATATCTACAAACAGTTAACAGAAAATAAAATAAACAAATGGATTCATAAATTTTCTTTAATATAAATAATAACTTCATTAAAATTGTTAATACACAGATATATGATATTGTATATTTGATGCATTCATGCCGGGTTACTTATTACGTAGTATATTATGTAATTGTATACAACAATTCATTAAAACATGGAATACATTGCCAAATTATCACAAAAATATGTTTGAAACAATTAACTGTACATTGACAATATTATTGTTTTGTAAATTTAAAATCCCTATGCAATAGTTAGAAAGGGACATTGGAATAATTAATTGAGGCTAATGAAATGTGGCAAATTCTATAATAAATACCTAATAGATAGTAAAGTAAAGGAACTGTTGAAATTATGTTACGTTTATGATAATTTGACTATCTATTTCCCATCACCCCCCAAATAATTTATATTTTATTTTTATTTTATGCGAAACAATGTTTACAGTGACGATTTTATTGGCATGAGGCAATGTCGTCCAACCAACCAAAGCAACGTGAGACAATAAACAGTGTAGTACATTAACTTCATAACAAAAAAAAAACAAAGATAAAGACGAACACAACATTCTTATATGTAAAACACAGCAACAAAGAAGTTATTAGACAGATATAACAGTTATGGTCTTTTAAATTTTTTATTTGAGTCATTTTAATTTTCTTCTTAGGTTTTATGTAAATTTACTACCCTTCTTCATTTTTATCATGTTACGGTTTATAATAATAATAATAGTAACTTTTATTTAGACGTAAAAAATACAAAATTAATACAATAATAAATTATGGTACAGAGTATGACACTAAATTATTAAAACATGTAAAAGTATGGAGAACATTAATATATTTTAACTATGTGTTCAGCACCTAGCCTACGAAAGGTGGCAAGACTTGTGGTTTCTTTTATGTTTGGTGGCAAACTATTATATATTTTTAGACCTTTATGGTATAAACAATTTTGTGTTCTTGTTAATCTCGTTTTTGGAAGTCTAAATCCTGACATCCTCTCGTAGGGTTGAGGTACAAACTGAAGCAATCTTTACTTTCTTAGATTGTGTGGGATTGACCTACAAGTGTAAGAACCCGCGATTCTAGAAAAACGTCATTTTGTAAATGCTTATTTTTTTATGTAAAAGGATAACACAATGGGTAACAACGATTGGATAACAGGAACCCAGAGCAGTGGTGGGTTTCGGAGATAAAAGCCTTCAAAATTTTGAAATTCGTTGAAAAATTTCTATTTTAACACTTCAGTTATGAAGTGTTATAGAATGAAGCGTGATTTTTTTTATATGTAGGTACTACGGAAGAGTATTAAAAATTTTTACTTCAATTGACAGACACTTTATTTGGAGGAAACTCCACGACAGACACATTTAAAGAGATATAACAATTTATTAAATTTTAAAGGTGTCTGTCAGGGGTTTCTACAAACTAATGGATCTGTCAATGGAAGGCGTGATTTCTAATAGTCTTCCGTAATAAATATATTAAATATTCCAAATCTTTGTCTGTGCCGACTGTTGGGGTCAGCTCTTCTCTTCCATAAATTATAGGTCCTTATGTCCTGTATCACCTAGGCCATGTCTCTGCAGTTGGTTTTGTCATTGCACGATCCAGGAATTTTTCGGTATTCCTCTGGAATTAAGTCGAGGAAGATCCATGGAGATTGCTTGGTTTACCATCTGATGCGTGATCTGATACGAATGCGTGAACGCCTCACACAATAATTTGACATGTTGAATTGGCAAATTTCAACACTTTGAAGGCTATTATCTCCGAAAGTCTCAGATCTCACACAGGGTTTACAATATCCAATCGTTTTTACCCGCTATAGTATCCTTTTACAAAAAAAAAACATCAATGTACTATGACTGGCTCTTGGTATATTATTTATGTGATATTTTTACGTAAAATAATCCGTACCTGTTATATTAACACAAAACAAGTGAAAACAAAACAAAACTATCTATTCGAATAACACAAATCATACGTGATGAAAATTATTATATTTATTTTTTCAACAATCATTTTGAATTAATTTTGAGTTCATAAAAAATCACATTTTTTGATAAACGGAACGATTTGTTCGACGAACCACAAACGGCAGTTTTCTGTCTAATTGATGAAAAGGAACTAAATGACTTCGAAGTAGTAACAACTATACTTACCGATTATTCAGGGGTACACAACTACGTTAAAATATAATATGTAATAATTAATAATCATATGTTTTCATTCAATAAATAAAATATTTATAGTTATGACCCAACGTTTTAGGAGGATTTAGATGTCATTGGAATGGAAATGGGTCTCAGAATAATTTGATTTTATTTATTTTATTTTATTTCATAAAATAAAATATATAACAAGATGTTCACAATTTTGAAATCTTTAACAAATTTGAAAACAGGATGGGAAAGGAGAGAGGTAGGGAGGGGAGTGGGGGAAAGCATCGACCACTGGAAACTCATATTATGATTTATACCCCACGTATCTCAATGTATCTCAATATACTTAATTAAATTATATTGAATTGAATTAAATTAAAGGGGCACAATTAAATAGATAAAGATGCGCACAACGAAATAGAGCACAGATTAAATATCCGAGAATTTCATATTTTTTTTAAATATATATAAACTCCAAGAAACATATCCAATTCTGGGTCACTCAAACAATTTCTGTTGTCCCCAGTACAAGCTCTATTAATATATGAATCTTGAATAGAATATAGTTTGTTGTAGAAGATTCAATGTAAAAGAGAGACTGGTTTCTATTTCTTCTGAGTGGACAGTGAAAACGGAGTGAGTTTAGAAGGGGTCTACTGTCGATCTAACCGTTATTTTGCTAGAACAAGCCAAAGATATAGTTTAAAGTTTCAATCTTTTAATCGATTTGCCGGTGTATCTACATTCAATATTATATACTTACCAATAAAGTATGTTGTCTTATTTTGTAATATAGTTGTTTGGATGAAGTTGCCTAATGACAATGAGCCCTCTAGAGTACCATGTATTTTTTTGAAAAAAAAATATTTGATAAAAGTTTTAAATGAAAAATTTTAATTTTTAATTCGTATAGACTGTCCTCATTTTTTATTTACTTGTTATATTATGTATAAGAAGATAAAAAAATCAATATCTCTGATTTATTTGTCATGCTGTTAAAGACAGGATTCCACTTGTTTCTTTATTATTTTCGGATGTCCCGTGTGAGTCGTGTAAAAATACAAAAAATAACATCTCACATAGTTCAGCAATAAGGTTCACCATTCACAACATACTCGGGTTGTTGCTTTTTTAGATGAGACGAAACTGGTGTGTGGATATTCACATATGTGTCGTGATTCCTGTGCACATCTTCGTTTGTTTCCCCATATTATGCCGGGATCGTATGAACAAAGGTATAAAAAATCGTTTTTCTTCTTTATTTTCTTTGAATCACGTCATACATGCTCAGACGATGCCATACGATAAATTGAGGCCACAACGCGGTACCATGTGACGTAATCAAAATAGTAACCGAGAGCACACGGCAAATAATACACGCCATGGCGCGGTACCATGTCAGGTGATCAAATTAGTGACCGAGGCCATACGACAAATAATACAGGCCACTTCGTGGTACCATGTGACGTAATCAAAATAGCGACCGCGAGAGCACACGACAAATAATAGAGGCCATGGTGCGGTACCATGTAAGGTGATCAAATTAGTGACCGAGGCCATACGAAAAATAATACAGGCCATGGCGCGGTACCATGTAAGGTGATCAAATTACTGACCGAGGCCATACGACAAATAATACAGGCCATGGCGCGGTACCATGTAAGGTCATCAAAGTAGTGACCGAGGCCATACAACAAATAATACAGACCATGGCGCGGTACCATGTAAGGTCATCAAAGTAGTGACCGAGGCCATACAACAAATAATACAGACCATGGCGCGGTACCATGTAACATCATCAAAATAGTGTCGTTTAAAGTTGTGTTGGTTGAGTGCCGTAACACTACTTAACGTCACTACTTTTAAAACGTCACATGGTACCGCACCCTGGGCTGTATTTATCGTATGGCACCTGCTGCCATCGGGCCCTAAATGGAAAACGCCTCTGAATAGTGTTGATTTTTTAAATTAATAATGTTGATAGGTATGTTTATACATTATACATAATACATATGTAAGTACATACTTTTATAAAATACCTATGTCTACATGGTACGTAGGTACTGTAAGCTGATAACACTATATCGTATTTCCCGAGACTATGGAAGTGTAATGTAATTTTGGTAGGGTTGTATCGAGGAAAAAATATGTTTTCATTCTTCATTGTAATATATTATGTATTGATATAAAACTAGTTGCATGTTACACATAAGATCCAAATTTCGATGGCGATAGTATGTATAATTAAAGAATACGTACTAAATTATAAACATGTATGCATGGTCCAATAATAAATCAATGTACGTTGTATGTTTTATAAATTGTGTTGACGGTATAATTATCTATCAACCAATAAATAAATAAATAAATAAATAAATAAATAAATAAATAAATAAATAAATAAATAAATAAATAAATTAATAAATAAATAAATAAATAAATAAATTAATTAATTAATTAATAAATAAATAAATAAATAATTAAATAAATAAATAAATAAATAATTAAATAAATAAATAAATAAATAATTAATTAATAAATAAATAAATACCTAAATAAATAAATAAAAAAAATAAATAATTAAATAAACAAACAAACAAACAAATAAACAAACAAACATACAAACAAATAAATAAATTAAATAAAAAAAAAAATAACAAAAAAATAGGTAAATAAATAAATAAGAAATGAATAAATAAATAAATAAATAAATATATATATATATATATAAATAAATAAATAAATGAATGAATGAATAAATAAATAAATAAATAAATAAATAAAAAAAAAAATAATAAAAAAAAAAAAAAATAAATAAACAAATAAATAAATAAATATAAAATAAATAAATAAATAAATCAATCTGCAAATAAATAAAGTAGACCTCGTAAATAAGTTAAATTAATAAATAAAATTAAAAAAAATAATTAAATATGCCTACAAATAAATTTAAAAATCTTCTTCTTCTTCTTGTGTCATATCAGGTCCGCCCGACGTTGACGACCACCATAGAGAAAGCCTCCCTGTCCTGTGCAGTGCGAAACAGCTCCTCCACGGTTCTTATACCTGTCCATTCGCGGATGTTTCGCAGCCAGGAAAGCTGTTTTTCCGACCCCTCTACGACCCTCAATCTTCCCCTTCATGACGAGCTGAAGGATGGCATACTTTTCACCTCTCAGAATATGGCCGAAGTACAACACTTAACATTCGTGAGTATTTATCATTTGGTGTTGGCTCTACGTAGTACTTCAGTGTTACTGACCATGTCAGTCCACGATATTCTAAACATTCTGCGGTGGATCCACATTTCAAATGCTTCAAATCTAAAATTTAAATTCAAATTTAAAAAATTTTTTTTTTTAAAAATAAAAAAAAATATTTAAAAAAAATTAATAAATAAACAAATTAGTAAAAATAAATTTCTAATTTCAACCCTGCTCTAAGAAATAATATATGTATACAAACGAATCCTTTAAGTTCAAGGCTTTGTTTAGATAACTGAATCTGATGTTTTAAACGGGTTTCTATCATAAAATTTTATTTTCATTGATTTAATAAGATAATTTAGAAACAGTCGAAAGTTTGCTTTATTTAATAATTTGTACAAAAAAACACTTCCCGGTATTATGGACTAGTTTAAGGCGAAAGCAACGTTACGACCACTTTTAAGGTTTCACATGATGTATACATTTCACGATATATAGTCACATGTAGGTAAATTGTAAAGGTAATCTAGATGGGTATTACTTATACTAATACCTACATGAAGTTAGAATTAACAAACAAGTACCTACTTATATTATTATCAAATAGAAATAAATCTCCCTTTCTTCCATGATCTTTTATTTCTTTCTGTGTCATAGTTTTCACCTCCTCCAGGTCAAACAAATGTCTTCCAATTAAATTAAATATTTCTCGATGAGTCTTCGAAAAATTGAGGAGGTATTGATACCTCTACCAACAACAAAAATAAAAGCAAATATGATATGCCTATTCAATATCCATTACAGTTTATTGAATTTTCCATAATTATACTAAAATTGTCATTTCAGCTTGTATTCTTAAAATAAGCAGTAAATTTATGTAGTTAATAAATTGAAGTTTTGGCGACATATATACATGCGCAAAGATGATTTTTGTGCATTCTTATGTACCGTTTTTTTTCAGTATAAATGATCTCAACGCAAGGTCATAAAAATACCTTCATCTAAAGTAATAAAGCAATCAAAATGTTAGTGTCTGTGTGTGTGTGTGTGTGTGTGTGTGTGTGTGTGTGTTTGTCTCACGCCTTCTGAAAAACCAAGAGCATCTAAAAATCTAATTTAAGTGCGAACATGTACCAGTATACCTGATGCAGTGTCACGCTAAAAATAATGCGATAAAAATGCTGAATTTTAAAAATATTTAAATAATTATTTTTTTCATACAAAATTTTCCAAGTCATATCTGTCAAAAAAGTGTACATTTTGCACGCAAATATCTGTTAGTTTAAAAGTTAGAAGTACGTATTTACACAAAAAAAATATATTTTGAAGTATAACTTAGCGTTTAAGTGAAAAACATGGTGAATATTCAGTATAATTATAATGTTTAACTTATTTTTAAAGTAAGCCTTTTGTACATAAACGCCGCCATTTTAATATCTTTTCATACAATATTTCATTTTCCCACCGAATGAATATGTTCTTGAAAATAATAAACCTTTGAAATAAATGTAATTATGAAATAATAAAATGAAACACAAGACATTACGGCAAGTTTTAAGACATATATTGTAAAAATGTGCTTTTTATTAGTAAAGATATAGGCATAATAAAATTGCATAATTTGTAAATAATATTTGATTTTTCTGACAATTTTCATTTTTATGGCATCGAACAAACCAATGTAGGTACCTACATATTCAAAAAATGTATCCGAACCATTCGATATTAGGTACTTACGTGTTCGAATCGTTTCCATGGCTACAGAAAGAATGTGATATTCATATAAAATTTGTTAGGAATCGAATTTATTTAGAAGGTTGTTGTAGGTAGGTACCTACCTAATACTATTTACTTACAAATCAACAATAATATACCTATACTGATTTCCTATAGGAAAATTATTTTATTTATTTATTTATCAACCGTTTGTCCGATTATAATGAAACTTTGGTGAATTGTCGAGCGTATGCCCAGGATGGTTTATGGATTTAAACTTTTTTCTTATTCTTCTTCTTCTTTGTGTATTTGGTCGTTTTACCTATGAAGGGGGAGAATCGTGGGAGAAGAAGGTCCAACTGTCCTTCCATCTCTTCGCAGGTCTTCCAAAACGGTTTCTGGATATAAACTTTTTTCTTCTTCTTTTTCTTCTTCATCGTGCATTTGGTCATTTAACCTATGAAGGTGGAATATCCTGGGAGAAGAAGGTCCAATTTTCCTTCCATATCTTCGCAGGTATCTGGGTTTAAACTTTTTTCTTCTTCTTCGTGTATTTAGTCATTTTACCTATTAAGGTAGAGCATCCTGGGAAAAGAAGGTTCTTTCATCTCTTTGCGGTTCTTCCAGGATGGTTTCTGGATTTAAACTTTTCTTAACCGACTGATGGGACGGGATGTAATGAAGGGAAGGGAGGCACTAAAGGGCCTGAAGGGACGGGAGGTATAAAACTGCCTGAAGGGACGGAAGGTACTGAAGGGCCTGATGGGAAGGGACGTAATGAGGGATTAAAGGGACGGGAGGTAGTGAAGGGCCTGAAGGGACGGGAGGTACTCAAGGGTCTGAAGCGGCGGGTCCTGGAGTCTAATTCTTTTTCTTCTTAATTTAATGTAGACCTTTAGGGCAGTTTTTATACAAGCTATTTCCTATTGTCTAATTCATCTTCTTCTTCTTTTATGTATACATTTGGGTCATTTTTTTATTAAAATTATTTCCTTTAGTCTAATTATTATTCTTCTTCATTTAAGTACGTAGACTTTTGGGAGAGTTTTAATACAAACTATTTCCAATAGTCTTATTCATTTTCTTTTATGTAGACCTTTTGGTCAGTATTTATACAAACTATTTCCAATAGTCTAAATATTCTTCTTCTTCTTTTTTGTAGACCTTTGGGTGAGCTTTTATACAATCTATTTCCAATAGTCTAATTCTTCTATTAGGTATATGTATTTTTACTTATTTTATGTAGACCATTGGAATAGTTTTTTATACAAACTATTTCTTATAGTCTTATACTTATTTTTCTCTTTTTTATTTAGTCTTTTGGGTTAGTTTTAAGTCTTATAGTCTATTGTGCAGAAATATTATCAACGATATGCACACTTGATGAAAATACATATGTAAAAATGAATGGTATGTGGGATGTGACGATGTAACCTGCACTAGAATATTTTCAATACTTTTGTTTAATCAAATTTAAACCATTTAGGTATATCATCCTATTTTGAATAATTTTCAACACCTAATATTTAAAGAATGGGGGGTTGTGGCCATTACTGAACTCTTCACAACGTTTATATTCAAATTAAAAACTATTTACTATAGTTTGTCTTCTTCTTCTTCGTTAATGTAGACTTTCAGTCTAATTGTGCAAAAATATAATGCACACTTGATGAAAAAATATAAAAACGAATGGGATGTGACCAATACTAGATCTTTTCAGTACCTACGTTTGTGTAATCAAATTTTAACCACATCCCAACATCCAAAATTACTAAATTTTCAATATGTACACATTACAATTTGTTTTCGATGATAATATTTAAAAATGGGGGTTGTGGCCAAACCAATCTCTTTACAACGTTGATAAACAGTCATATTTAAAACCATTACGCATAGTCCATGCGAGCAGAAATTGTATAAATATTATACTTCATTCACACTTTATAGCAATATATAAAAAATAATGGGTTGTGGCCATCACTTGAACATTTTACAATACTTAAACTCAATCAAATTTCAAACCACTTTTCATAGTCTGATATTGCAAAATAATTGGGTGACAATATTATAAAAACCATTGCTTTTTCTTTCACAATTTTACATTCTTGGCCAACGGCGGGACATAAAAGCTAGTACAACATAAGAGTGAATTTACGTATGTAGAAAACGAAAAACAAATTTCGTCTCACGAAACTGGATACTTACCTATTATTTGAAACTAAACAGTTCTCAATAAAAATAAGTAGGTAAGTATAGCGATGTAAAAAAAACGATTATCGATATTTTATTTTGATGGACGTATGTAACCAAATATTTTCATTACAAGTGGGTTTTGTCTATTTATTTTGTTTAAATCTAGAATTAGATTGTTGACAACTGACCTGAAAAAGAAGCGGTCACTTTGATACCGGTCGTATAAAATAACTCATTCGTATTAAAAAAATGAAATATAATAAAACATTTTTAGCATGTCCAACAAAGTTAAGTCCGAAAACTTTTATGTGCCTACTAATATAATCCACATTGAAAATCTATTCAAACGTTTTGTCAATCTATTATGACATGTAATAAGGGAGTATGCAACTGTGGGTCTCTTACATACATACATACATACCATCACGCCATGTTCCTTACGGGGTAGGCAGAGAGAACCAAACGCCACTTACTTCTATCTTGACATACATTCATCGCCTCGACAACATTCATACATCATCTTATACATGTTCGTCTGTTGTTCACGCTTCTAACATATCCGTCTTTCAAAATATCATTCACATGGTCGTGCCATCCCTTTCTTGGGCGGCCCCGGCCTCTCAATCCAATCCTATCCGCATTGTATATTTTCTTCGTCAGGCGTTCCTCATTCGTTCTACCCATGTGGCCAAACCATCTCAGTGTGTTCACTTTCATTCTATTAATGATATCTTTCTTCATCTTACATTCTTTCCTTATGTTCTCATTCTTACCCTGTCATGCATCGTTCTATTGCAGATTCTTCTTAGCGATCTCATTTCAACAGCATTTATTCTGCTTTCGTGCGACTTCTGCCATGTCCAGGTTTCACTTGCATACGTCAACGTTGGCACTAAGATAGCGTTATGAATGGCAACTTTGGCAACCTTTGATATGTTGCGATCATTCATAACTGGTCTCAGTGCTCCATTCATTCTGTTTCCGACCATAACTCTTCTTTCGATATCCTTATCAGGTCGTCCATTCCGTTGAAACATGCTTCCCAGATATACATACTCGTCGACTTGCTCGAGCCATTCATTCTCTACTCTTATTTTACACGCTGTTCTGCTTTCACTCTTTTCAAAGACTTTTCTCTTTTCACTCTTTTTTTTTTTTTTTCTTTCACTCTTTTTTTTTCTTTTTCTTTTTTTTTTTTACCTTTGATTTGCTGGCATTCATTCTCAGACCGTTCTCTATGCATCCTTCATATACCATGCTTACAAGATACTGTAACTCTTCCAAACTGTGGAACTGTGGTCTCTTTCAGCATATTTTATCAATTTAATGATAATAACCAGTAATAAATTTAAATAAACTATAGAAGTTACAATTTTATTTATTTGAAATATAGGTACTTGTATCCTTTAAAAATCTCTTTCAAATTAAATTCCTAACCAGTAAATTAATTGTCATTCACAAGTCTATAAATACTATAAATAGGCAAAATATCAAGTAGGTAGGTACCTTGTTAGATATTTTATGTTAAAAACTAGTTATGATGTCATACAGCATAACATTCTATTGAAAATACAGTGTGTAGTTGAAATTTATGTTATACGAAATGGTGCTAAAATTATGCATTAGTAAAAAAAATGTGTAATTCTAGTTTGATTTGGGTAATGAACAAGCCTAGTACTTGATTTTTTGATGCGAATTTGTTCCAATAGAGGTCTCCAGTTTTCATGGAAGGTATTTTTCGCTTTCGTTATTTACAATGAAACGATGCACGATAGATTCTTGCTATCAACGAGTAAAAGTTTTCTGGCGTAGCCCAAAGATGGCAGTGTCTAATACTTTCGTTTTGATTTTCTTATGTTCCTACCCATGAATGAATGTAGATACATGAATAAAATTACACAAAAAATGTTTACAAAAACACACCAAAAATACAGCGAAAATAAGAATGAGTATCCAACTCCTCCCGATAGTAAAAAAATAATAACATTTAATTAATTAATAAATTCTTCAAGTGGTTAATGTATCAGAAATCAATAATAATGTGTGTTGTTTGTTTTTCCACATATTTCTTTGGAAAGAAATACCTAGTAGGTACCTATTCGTTGTCTCTCTTCAGATACAAGTATTAGTAACTTAATACTTAAATCAAAAAATATATAGACTCTTAATACTTTTTTTTTTGTTTCTGATTAATCGATTTGGGTTTCCAGACTATGCGAAAAACCATACAGAAACCCAATATGTTTACATTATTATTATTACATAGTCAAAATATTGGCATATTGAGACCTCAATCAACACAACTCACTGAGCAAGTCCAACGGTCGATTCAGATATAGGAACATAAGTACCTACATTATCTCTGTAGTTTGTGGTATAGTAATTTGAGAATTTCCGGAGGTTGTAGATAACACACAAGTGAACGCGGTTTACACAGTGCTCTCGAGAGATTTAACACTGAACACACTGGGAAATTGACGATGAAATGTATAAAATAAAACTAATATTGTCCGCCGGAGACAATAGTCTCATTTGATACTGATACTTAATGGAAAATATTATAGGTCTTCACAAAAAGCTCGAAGTGTATGAGATTGGACATTTCACACATGAAAAAGTGTTACATGTTTTTTTATTTATTTATAAAAAATAATTCATTTATAGACAAATGATTCAAATGAAATAACATAGCCAACTCTTTAAAAGTGGAGTGTATCAGAATAAAAAAAATATGAGTATAAAAACAAAGTATTTTTAAAATATTTTGTTAATACGACACGGGTATGTTCCCAGTGAAGCGGGTGTCGGTCGCACATAAAGAATAAAAAACAAGTGTAAAGAATTTAAAATAAATAAATATCAGTTATAAAAAAGTATTCATAGAACAAATAATACTTCCCTTAGAACCGTGGTTTAGCAATTATAGGTTACCTAGAAAAGAAATCACGCTGGTATGTCGCTTAAGGTCGGGTCACACAAATTGTCCAGCGCATTTATATAAAATGAATTTACGTGATTCTCCGAGTTGTGCCTGTGGCGCGGAAACAAGTGACACGGACCATGTTTTTTTCAGTTGCCCATCTACACGAAATAGTGACCGTTTCTTGGCAACTTTGGTGTCGAGGGGTGTTGTTTTGCCAACAAAGATGTCAGTTTTGCTATGTAACCCGACAATAGACGTTATTCGAGTGGTGTCTGCCTTTGCAAAGGACAATAATTTGTATATTTGATTTATTTTTATTTTTACTTCGAAACAGAATTGTGTTAAATATTAGAACGCAAGAATGATTTGTTTAATATTAAACTTGAAACTGGCTAAGAACATCACCGGGTGACGAAAGCCAATAAAATAAAATAAAAAAAAAAACAAAAAATACAAGAATTAAATGATTTTTATATTTGTTAACCAATTAACATTATTTTTTTAAAATATATTGTATATATGTGTTATATGTGAATATTATTTCCAATTTTCATAAATATTGAACATCATTTTTTTAATAGTTTTTATCTAATCTTTAAATCTAATTCAAAGTGTTTTTGTTCATCGGAAATGAATATTATATGTGTATATAAATTTACGCCACTAAGCGATGTTTTTTTTATCAAATCCCTAAATCTTTTCCAAACTAAATAAATCAGAATGTGCGGACCCGCTGAGCAATTAACCATTCAGCGTTTATGAGACATTTTCCTTGGAGAATTTAACTGAATGATATTCTTATATCTTCATTTCTCAAATTAAAACCTCAGTCAGAGTAAGTTTAATATAAATGCGCTCACTCAGATGGCAAATATCCTCGAATGAAAATGACTATGGATTATGTGGTAATTAAATTAAAAATACCAACTTTTTTATTACCCTTTGTTGGGACGTCTCGTTGTAATAAAACATCTTTTAAGTGGGATTTGACTATATTAATTTAAATCTTTGCGATGTTTAATCAAGAAATCTTTCTTGAGCCATGTACATCCAGAGGAAGACCTAATAATTCTTGGATACTGCAAAACATTTAGGACAATTTCGTAAAAAAAATACACAGCAATTATCTACCGAAAAGACAAAATTAAAAATATTTATTGCTACTCGTATTCTGCGGGTGAAATCTACATAGCCATTTCTATTTCATTTATTTATTTATTTTAGATTTGGTACATGGTTAATGCACAATACACATTTACATAATATCAAAACAAAGCAACTGTGCACACAAACATCCCACAAGGCACAGCCTGTCTGTGGGTATACCAATTTATTAAAATGTAGACGATTTTATTTTGTTAATAACATTAATTAACAATATAAAAAGAAAATAAAGCAAAGTGGAAGACATATAACTACAAAAAAATAACTTATAGATATAAAACATATATACACATAGATCAATAGGTAGGTATATACAAAACAGCATACCGACAGCGGTCCTACCAAATATTATACTCGAAAGCAACAATATTGGGCAGAATACAAAGATATGCATGTCGCAGTCAATCTACATATTTTATATAAGTTTCAAAAAATTCAATTAAAATAAAAATATCAATAAACATTTGCACAAGAACAGCAGTTTAAGTAGAAAAAGAAAAATAACATAAAAACACTATTCCAGAAAACAAGCATAGGTACCTACGTATATTATTTGAAAACCCAATAAGTACCTAATCAATACAAGTTAGAATAAAGAGATACAGTTTTTACTAAAATTATCAAATTCAATTAAATATAAGAATTTGTTGGCAAAATAATAAAGCATATGCATGCCTAACGCTTATGTCGACTCATATATAGCTTAATAAAACTGTTTTAACAGACGGTAGGACAAACATAAAAAAAATAGCTAATACGATGGAGATTCTTAATATTTAATCATTTATCAAAATTTAATGAAATAAATTATGTTGTTTTTATCACCGAAAGTATTTATACCTTCTTATGCGACCCGAGTATTAAGATCTGAATTAATATATTCTTTAACAAATTGTCAACTGTTCCGCATCTTCGGAAGAGTAAAATGAACCCAATTCATAATAGCTGCTATCCCCTACGTACACACGTTAAAAATGATGACTTATAAAATGAACAATATTGCTATACTAAACTGAACATAAATATATAATCCATAGTTTTATACAGAATGGAAAAACCAATTGAACAGGAAAATATAAAAAAAATGACTGTCCTTGATTTCCATTTTAACAGACGTAGGAAATATTTCGTCTATTTGAAGTTTTTCCAGACAATCTGAAAAAAACTAATTAAAGCTGAGTAATACAATATGTTTGGAAAATAATTTTAATTCTTACATAAAGTGTATTTATTTGATTATTCTTATATACACAGATTATAAAGGTATTTAAAAATGATATCGATATTCTAGTATGTCTGGCTTCAAGTTGGCAGGGATTTTTTGAACTTACATTGTTAATTATAAACATCTCCATTTTTTCATGTTCATTAAAGAGTTTTTTATTTTCTTGCTAAAACAATATACGAGTATACAATGCACACGCATTTCTTGCTTGTCTGGGCTAGAAACTCGTAAGTTGGAAGAAATTTCCAAATAGCATTTAACTCGCCACTTGCGCAGGGTGCGAGGAAGAGTTTATTTATATATTGCTTTAATTATTTATTTATATATTTATTTTTTGATTATTTATTTATTTAATTATTTATTTATTTATTTACTTATTTATTAGTTTATTACTTATTTATATATTTATTTGTTTATTTATTTACTTATTTATTTATGTTTATATTTATTTATTTATTTATTTGTTTATTTATTTATTTTTTGATTTATTTATTTATTTATTTATTTTATTATTTATTTTATTATTTATTTATTTATTTATTTATATATTTATTTATTTATTTATTTATTTATTTCCTTATTTATTTATTTATTTATTTATTTATTAAATAATTTATTTATAATTTAATTATTTTATTCATTACGAATTAATTTTTCTATTTATATATATTTATTTATTTACGGTTACAAACACAGTCACAATTACAAAATACATCAGATAAAATTAAAATTCATTAAATAAGACCCACATAACACCCAAAACCCACCCAAAAAATGTAGCATAAATTCTTTATAAAAATTCATTCATCCTTTCAACAATACAAAAAATCACTCTGGATATTGCAGAGCTAAATGTTGACCACAACCTACTAGTTTTCTACTCATAAGATTTGTTGAATATTTTTATTACTAAACATGTTTGCTAATCTGATAGATTTTCTCATAGTATGATTGTGCTTGTTTAAAATTCCCAACATAAATAATCAATGGGTTTAAATCGGTCACCGAGACATATTTCAATCACTAATTGACAGCTTGAGAAACCTGAACTATTATTTTAAAACAATATTATGCTCTAAAAGGTATTGTTAGGAATTTTGTTTTAAACAGAAGCTTGTTAGTTATTTCATTAATCTCGTTCTTCGCTTATCATATTATTTTACCTCTAAGAAGTATGAAGATAGATTGTCGACCATTACCTACTTATCTGGCCATATAGAATTTCATAATTTTTCAGCTAAAAATGTTACTCATTTACCTTTTGGTTTACGAGTTGTACATAAATAGGTTTATATGATGTTCGTTTCTAAATATGAGATTTGATTTGAAGGTCAAACCTAAAAATAATGCATATTCAGAGAATGTTTATATCAGCTCAAAATGAAATGTAATTTGATTATATTTTCTCTTTAACTGTGTTTCAAGATGTATTTAAAATTAAATTTAAAAAATATACGTTACTAGAAATTACGGTTTATTTAATTTTTGTCGATATCATATTTGAAACCAATTGGAATGTTCACCCAATCTATAATGGAATCTGAATTTAAAAAATGCTAAAACTGATTTATTTGATATAATGATGAAATGAACAATTATGTATTATGTATAAGCAAAGTAAGGGGTTGGCAGAGCGGTTAGCGCGCTAATTTGTTTCCAAGTTGTATCATTTGATATTTTGTTAAAATTAAACAATTTTGTATTTCATGCAAAGTAAACTATAATACTTATTGCTTAAAACCAGGAGTATTTTTATGAGTTTCTCATGACAGTTACATTTCAACGCGAAGAAAACTTTAATAGGGTGTCCTCAAATCATTTTTTGAATTACCTAATTGTTATTTTCGAACTGTCGATTTGTTCTCTCTTCCTTAGTGCCGTGTGAGAGAATTGTATGCAGTTGAAACTTTCAGAATTAATGTATTCTCGATGACAATGCACGTTAAAACAGTTAACATTTGATATTTTGATAAAATTTAACGATTTTGTATATCATACAAAAAAAAAACTATGCGTTTCCGGCTGAGCGTTAATAAAATTTGAATTTATATAGTTAGATGCAAGAATAATATTTTACTGTTCCAAAATAATTTCAATTTAAAAATATTTAAAATAATAATGAAAATTAAAATTATTATTATTTACAAACATAATTTAACTTTCAACTAAATTAAAATTAAGTAAATTTAAAAAATTAAATAGTAGGTATTATTATTATGTGAGTAAAAAAATGTAACATTATTTGATTCAGTGTTATATTCATAACGAATAAAATTTGTTGATAAAAGTTAAAAATTAAGAATTTTTATTTAAGAGGACATATAACACTAAACTTAGTGAGTGAGAACATGATATTATATTCAAACCGCCCAATGCACTATGAAGTTACGCGTTAGTAAGGATAACTATGACGTGCGTTAAAAAAGGTTTATACGTGATTTAAAAGGTTTGATATCGGAAACCGCAAATTGGTAGATTTTTGCATTTTAAGAATAAGCCTTAGTTGGAATGAAAAAACTTTATCGGTCATTCACTTTGATCTTATGCACTCTTTAAGCATATACAAGATTTATTTCTCTACGACACATAGTTATGGAGTACTTAAAAAAATGCTGTAAAAAAGGATATTTTTAATCATTTTTTTATGGGAATTTAGGCTGAATTTTAAAATTGTGTGACGAACATTCACTAGAGAAATGTTGAATACACTTATACTATTTTTTCTAGAAACAAAGGACTTATACTATTTTTAACATATTTGAGGGATTTGATTTGAAATTGAGGTGTTTAGGTTTATATGGCCCCTTAAATACTAGCGAAACCCGACAATCTTAGTATTGCCTGTCTAATAAAAATGGTTCCTTCCGTCCCTTCATTTCCCTAGGTCCCTTCAGTTTCTTCCATCCGTTCAGGAATTTCAGTACCCCCCGTCCCTTCAGTACTTCCATCCCTTCAGACTATTCAGTACATCCCGTCTCTTCAATGCCTCCTACCTCCCTTCAGTCTCCTCCATCCCTGCAGAGAAAGAGTCACATGACATTCAAGTTCGTATTCCTATGTCGATCATTTTTCATAAATTTCTTTGTGAGATATTAAATAAATAATAAAATTTAGTTCAGTGTTCGTTTTTGAAAAGTCAACGTCAAACTTATGGACGACATTATAATTCTCGAAATTTTAAAGACAGAAATAACCAACAGATGGCTACATGAATACCTGCGAAGAGATGGATTTGACTTTTTCTCAGGATTTGACCTTCATAGGTCAAATGACTGAATACTCGATAAAGAAGAAGAACCCAAACCCCAAGAAAATGTGACGAGTTTTTTTTTTGCCATACATCAGTTTCTTACGACTAACCAGTGCTTTCGTCCCACAGAAGCAATATTTTCGTGAGAAATGAATTTAAATTTATTTCTCCTCTGCTGGGTATCGAATCCTGAATGCCCGCACATAAACCAAACGGCTTACCAACTGTGCCACAATTTTTCTTCTTAGTACGATTCTATTTACAAATTATTTTCATAAAACATTGCGTAAAATAAACAATAATAGGTACTGCCTATCTACACCGAAGTTCTTTTTTTTTTTATTTTAATCAATAACAAAATTTTAATGTAAAATTCTCGACTATCATATGTCAAATGACTCGATGAAGAAGAAGAAGATGAACAATATTTAAATCCAGTAACCGTCCCAGATAAACGCTCGACAGTTCTCGTCAAGTTTCATTGCAATCGGATGAACGGTTTAGGAACGCATAACGTAGTTACATACAGCCATACAACCATTTCACCAACCATACCAGCGTACAAACATTGAGATTTAAAATATAGATATTCAATTATTCGTCATCGTATATAAAATTTTAAGTTGGCATCGGTATTTCTATTTGACTTATCTACGTCATTATAAACCAACCTTTTCTCATTTAATCATGATTTGGAAATGATCCTTATCAAAGTAGTTCCAGTTTATTTAATTTTCTCTTAGACATCACGAAGTTTGATAGAGACATAAATATTCTTCTAGATTTATTTTATTTCAGGGTCACCGAGGAACTTTCTGTATCCATCAGAAACTTTTGACATATCAGCTCGAACTTTTTTTTGTCAACGTTTTCACTTACGTCGATCAATGTGGATTTTTATTTCCTAACCCTTTGGGTTGCTTTCAGCTTCATCTGGAAGTTCTTTAGTTGATATATATATTCCCATATGTATTGCCTTCCTTATTCAGTTGTGCTCTTGACAGTGACAATAGGAACAGCGCCAAAACCTCCTTTGATTATTTTGTTTATAAAAAAACTATATTTTTATATACAAATTTCAAGTATTCAAACATTCAATTGAATGGACAATGATGACCTCAAAGAAGACTATTGAATGCTCGGGAAATTTAATGCAAAGCGATTTATTTAGTAAAATTAAACCATAAGGAACTAGGTAATTTTTCAATAGGTATATTTCTATAGACAATTTCACAACGATAGCAGATTAATTTATAGTAAGATAGAGGAGAGACAGCTGAGATAGTACGGGCACGTTAAACGCAGACCGCCAGATCACATGGTAAACCAAGCAATCTCCATGGATCTTCCTCGACTTACATCCAGATCCAGACGAAACCAACTGCAACAACATGACCTTGGTTACATAATACAGGACATTACCTACTTCGCAGTCTCTTGCCCCACTCCATAGGGAACGTTTTAGAACTAGTATAATAGCGCGATTCATCCCCAGAGCGGCTGCTCGCCGGATAAAACAAGATACCACTACCACTAAGAGTCCAACCACAAACGTGGAAGCCTGTCAGTCATGGTAAGGGTCTCCCAACCCAGCAGTGCTCGGTAACATGTGACTTTACAGCAGGGGTAATCAACAACTGTTGTACGCATCACGTTACTTTATGGATCTAGATTTCTGGGCATTGGTTTCCAGCGAGAAATATCCATGTTTGAAGAAATGTGTTGAACAATTGCATTCGTGTTTGGGTTCAATATATTTATGTGAGTCAGCATTTTCCTACTTAAAACAAACAAAAAATAAACACCGTTCTCGCTTGACAGACGCTCATACACTGTATTGTTTAAGGTTGGCAATTTCCAACTACAAACCTGATTTTGCTAATCTAGCGGAAGATGCTCAGATGCAGTTCTCACACTAATATACATAAGTAGTTACAAAGAATATTTTTCAGTTTTATGTTTTCCCTCTTAATAAAATATAAACATACTACTTTATTGTGTACTGAACTATACTGTTTCATTTAAAATTTCAAGAAGTATGTAATTGATAGATCGCACAGGGCTTCCTCAGTAATCAGTAGATCTTGGATCTATTCAAGTCGACCACCCCTGCTATACAGCAAACATTCACCGCGCATTGACTGTTGCGGTTGGACTCTTAGTGGTACGGTATTTAATATGTTTGAAGGTAGTTTCTTGTTTTGTCCGACGAGCAGACGCTGCGGGGATGAAAAGAGCTACAAGTTCTAAAACGTTCCCTTCGGAGTGGGGTAGGAGATTGCGATATTCTGTGAAGGACAGGAAGACCTATAATTTAAGGAGAGCTGACCCCGATAGTCGTCACAGACAAAGAGTTGGGATATAGCAAGGGAGAATAGAGCAGATTGATTTAAAATTTTGATATTCAAAATACGTAAACTTTCACAAAAAACAACTACAAACTTGATACCGGGGAGCCCTGGGTGTCAGGACCGCGAGAGAAGCCCACCGTCTACTATTCGAGTATGATGTGGCTTACTTTTTCGAGGTACTTACGCAACTTGTTATTTTGCTTTTCGTCTGAATTTTTTCGGGAGATTTATTTAACAGTGTGGCAACACCGGGTTTTCACCTGCTACATGACTTTCAAATTCGAAATTTGAAAAATAAAGTTTTTAAAAGAAACGAATCGACAATCGGTCCTGCCACCGACGGAATTTACGAAAAAAAAGAACCCGGTTCCATAAAGACGACAGAGAAAGCCAACAACTCGGTTCCGTAAAGAAGACATCTCCGCACTCCACGCGGGCCTAACTGAACATATAGTATAGCTTTTTTATATCATAGGGAAATATTGTGACTGTGGAGGCCTTCGAAGAAAAAGAAACCCTAAGGTTTAGGATTTTCCCAACCCCTGCACGTCTCTCAAAGGTTTTTTTACTATATTGACATTTCTTTTATTTTTACTTATCTGACTTTGACATCCTTGACGAGGGACGTCGGCGATTGAGGAACGGTGACCTACACCAAGGTAGGGCTTTGTACCGCGTGGAGGAAGCTGCTCTCGCCCCTGCATCTCCTGTCCTCTGATTGGGACCAACACTGAGGACGTCGCCCGCCCGTAACTCCCGCTGGCCAACGTCTGGGTGATCTGCTGAACGTCTCCCTTAGCAGACGGTCGAAGAGGAAAGGACCACATCCTTGGGGTGAGTGCATTCAAGTTCTCTCTCGATCCAAGACCGAAGCTGGTCACATTGTTTAACCAGGACGCCTTGTGTTCATAGAACTGACAGCCCTCCTCTGCAACCGCAGAGAGAGAGCTGGCGTCAAACTCTCTCATAAAAAAATTACTTACGTAGGTATACAAAATGAGCAAACTATCAAGTTATTTTTGTATTTAATGTTATAAAATTTTTTTCTAATAAATATTTTCAATGTTGAAAAAGATACATGTATTGTTTATTAATAAAAAACATCATATGCGTATAAAGGGTCATCGATCCTGAATCAATAAACGCAATATAAATTCTATTGTGGAGTATTACGTATAAACAAACATCTAACTATAACTTAAAACGTTAAATGGTTCGATATACAACTATCGTTATAAATGTACCGCACGAGTTTAGCGATCACTATTACATAGCATTTATGCAAAACTTAACCAGTTCAGTTGATTGACACGATAACCGGGATTATATCGATATGTATTGTAACTTAACGATTCATAATTCATAGACAAAATATAGGGTTGCTATAACTTTCGGGGAAAAAAACGATAGGTAGGTATGTGTATCACTTTCCATGCCTAAAACGCACAGAGAAAAATATTTTGATTCAAGAACCAGAATTTTGATTAAGAAATCTTGATTTTTAACAGAATGTTGGTTTTAAAAATTGTTCTTTTTTTCAGCTCATCAAAATATGCAGAGAGATATTATATTGACAATTTCAAGAGAGATCTTGCCATATTCAGCAATTGTTTCAGAACGTTTATTGATTAAAAAACACAAAGAGTCCCCGCAAATATTGTATTTTCTGCCACACAAATTATATGAAACGATGTCACTACATACAATTTTTAAACAATTTATAATTAAGCAAATTTTTTTATAGAAAATTGTATTATCTAGTTGATGTGATTGGCGTTCTTTGATATTATAAAAAAATGGAAATATAGACAGTTAAACACATAAATTTGTCATAAAAATGTTTTACTTAGTAATTTTTTAATTTTTTCGATCGACAATACTTGATGAAATTCCATTATAATATATTGAAATAAAATACTTATTTAAATTCATTAAGAGAGATAAATTCTCTCGAACAAATCGACAGTTGGATTATTATAAGGTTCGATACTAATATAAGAGGTGGTGAGGTGTTGAAAAAATGAATAAAAACAGAGAAATTAACGGCAAATTATTCACTTTATAGGGATATTGAAACTGTATCCTGCAAAATTCATCCAGTATACTCGAAAGACCCTATCAACTTTTGAATATACCTACTTATTCAGAGTAAAAAATAACCCAAAATTAAGGAACCGATACAAACATTATCGTCATTTACAAATAATCCAACTCGTATTCTGTTATGGCAGAATAGAATAAACGGAGCACTCAGACCAGTAATGTCCGATACAAGCATCTCAAAATAAGCCAAAATTACTTTAACGTATGCTAGTGAAACATGGACCTGATAAAAGACACATGAAAGTAGAATAAATGCTGTAGAAATGAGATTTATGAGATCACTAAGAAGAGTATGTAATAGAACCATATATGATCTCCTTATGTCCTCATTATAATAAAAAATGAGGACATAAGGAGAGAATGCAAGATAAAGAAGGATATTATATGTAAAATGAAAGTGAATGCCTTGAGGTTGTTTGGACATATTGAAAGAATGAACGATGAACGACTGACCAAAAAAATATACATGGGTGCAAGAGATGGAGTGAATATCAGAGGTCGCCCCAGAAAGGGATGGCATGACCATGAGAATGATATTTTGGAAGAAGGAAACATAAAAGTTTGAACAATCGATGAGCATGTATGAGACGATGCATGGATGTTAAGGAAGCCAGAAATGTGTGCAAAAATAGAGAAGTATGGCGCTCGGTTCTCTCTGCTTACCCCGTAAGGGACATGGCGTGATGGTATGTATGTATGTATGTATTCTGATTGCCAACGCGAAAAGACCGATCTGGTTTGATATACTCACCTTAGAACCTTTTATTGAGTAGGTATAGCACACCAACTTATATGTCGCTGGTTACTCCACAATGTGGAATTATGCCTTATGGTATGATTCTAAAAGAGACTTATGACAACCCTAACGATTTGTATCGGCATGGATTTGTTTTGCTAATAATAGGGCGGCTGAAGTCCAAGGCAGGTCCCATTAAAGACTATTTAGAATTTATCCGCACAAGATGTAGGTACTGTATCCTGCAAGAACAGTTATATTGGAGTTATTATAAGTACCACCTTATTCCGTTGCTTGAACTAAATGACTGCATTGTCTTTGAATTTCCTTATCTGAAACTTTGCATGTAAAATGATAAACAAAATTGTAATGTTCTTTGACACGACAATAAACAATGTTTAAATTGTTTGTAAGTACGATACGAAATGGTATGTCAAGTGGATTTATTAAGGATCACACACTACAACGAATGAAACGTCAACGTATTTTAAGCTTCCTTTTATAAGGTAATGCACACCCGCAAACCCCACATTGTAGGATATGTCGAAATGGCGTGAATGAAAGAGATATTCAAGATGATGTATCTAAAAAGATTTTATTAATATGGGATAAATAGAATCTCAGAGCAATCTATTAGTAGATATGAACATAATATTGATCATTTCCTCAGCAATATCCGGAATGATTTTGAATACTCTGAACCTTAATATATTCGTTGATATTTTAGATTAAATATTATTACGTAGCAATACGTTGACAAAATACATGAAAGTAAATATATCATGAAATATATTGCTTATGAATTACTTATAGAAACTGATAATAGTAACATATCAGAAATTCCAAAAATATATAAATCTGAGGGGCACGTCTGGTCAACCGGCAAAAGTACCATAATATCTTAAGATGTTATAGAACTCCATAAGACTAGTTGCATGTGACACATGAGATCCAACTGTCGATATCGATAGTATGTATAGTTGAAGAATTAGTACCAAACTTAAACCCATAAATACAAATTATTTAATATTTTAAGATATTTGGTTTCCTATACAACACATTGTACCTAGGTATGTATGTCAAGATAGGATAGTATGGAGGTCAGTCCTTTGATCATACCCAGAATATGAAAACAGCATGATGGTATGTATGTATGTTTGGAGATTAGTATCAAACTATTAAGTCTTCTTAGATATTGTGTGTAGGCTACTGCTATACAAATTGTATGAAGCAATGTCGTCACTAAATTCAATATATGGAAAAATAAACCAAAATTTCAAAAGTTGAACCCCTGACTGAAACAAAAATTCACAATTCTGAGTATAAAAGTTTTATGGGCTCTGTTTATATATTGTGAAAATTTGGGCTCTGTAAATTGAGCGGATCAAAAGTTATAAGAGGGGGATGGACACACACACACACACACACACACACATACACACAAAACTCACATAAAATGTTCTACTCCGAATTCTGAGTAAATCCATTTATGGAAACATATATGCTGCGAGGCCTCTAGTTGGTGTTATTAGCATGCAAAAAGTCCACTACGCCAACAAAATGTTCCTTCGTACACGCATCTTGGCTCAATAATGTCGATTCATTCAGAGAATTGAATTCTCATGAACGAATCGGCAGTTGGATAATTATATCTCTGATATGGGTAAACATAGATATTTTTATATAATATTTTTTTGCAGGTACCTACTAAAAGGGATCCAATAAAGTAGATACATACCAACTTACTCTATTCAAATTGTTGTTCTTAAATAAATAAATAAAATTTGTTTGTTTTTAAACAATATTCCCCGTTTTAATACCCTTAACAATATATCTGTATGTACCATCTTGTAATTGTTTAATTTTTATCCCCGTAAGAAATTTACATATTATACGCAATTAATTAAATGAAATTAGTTGCGCAAACGCACTAAGTGATCAATGTTAACCAATTAAAAAAAATGTGCCTTATAGTTAACCCGAAAATAACAATCATTAGACAAAAATTAGTTTATAAATTTACACATTAAAAACTTAAATTATTATTTTTAAAGGTTGTAAATTGACTACGTGAAGAGTAATCACAATAATCATCATCATCAACAATGGCACTACAGGCCATCGTGAGCCTTGACCTCCTCAATAACTTTTCACTATTCCAACCAGTCCATCTTCCAATCAGTTAAACTGATTGCTTTCGAGTCCTTTTCTACACCATCCATCCACCTTAATTTGTGTCTTCTCACGTTTCGCCTCCCATCTGGTCGTGTTTTGAAAATCTTCTTCGGGACTAAGGCGATATTTTTTTATGTACTTCACTATGTTGGGCTCATTGAACATACGTTCAAGCTCATGGATGTATCTTATACTCCATGTTCTTTTTCCACAAACAGGCCCGAATCTTTTCAAAAACCGGAAGCGCATTTTCGTCTAGTTTTGAGGACCCAGCACTCCGTTCACAAGTACTGTTTGTAACTATGTACCTTAAAAAGCCAGTAAAGGTATCAATAAAATCAATTAAAATATAAAGCAATTTGTCTCGATTTTGATTAAATTGGAAGGAAATGATTTGATATAATTGAAAATAAATATATTATTTGCACAAATAATAAGTTATTATATTATAATGTAAAAGGCAAAACAATCACTTCGAAACAGATTTGTGTTGTATTAAGTAAAATTAGAACGCCAGAATGATTTGTTGAATATTGAACAAATTAGGTGCATTTTAAATAATTATTTGAATATGTCACAATATAATGAAAAATACAGCTATTACAAGTAGGTATAACACAGTTTTAATAATAATGTAATACCATCATCTTCGGAGGCGACAATCCAATGAGGATGATGATGTAACCATCGAAAGCGCTCAATAACTCATTATAACGTGGATTAAAACTGTGCCATATTTGTTATAATTTCATTTTGAATACCCACTCTGTGAACGAAACAATTTTAAACTTAATAAAAAATACAGATCAAAAAATACTTAATTTCACAGAAGAAACAAATCTTAAGGCCCCTGTATACCCTGGGTATACCGATGTACACAAAAAGGCACACTAAATTATCTTGTAATGTATGAAACACGAAAAAATATTCTATATCACCTAATATGTTATATAAGTACAACATTTTTTCGTAAAGAAAGGGTAAAATTTAGAGTTTTTTTTTAATACCAAGAACGTTGATTAAAATATAAAAATAATAAAAAACTCAGCCGATAAATTTTCATAAAAAAATCTCTATAGATTGAAATAAAAATCTACTTTATAGGTCATGTAGTTTTTTAGATTCAATAAAAAAATTAAAAAGGGTTTCACTACAACTAATTTTACAAGAAAAGTATTACAAAAATTAAAATTTCAAAAAACTCATTCAATATAATAAAGATGTAAATTCTCATTCAAAATAATAAAGATGTGGTCTATGATAATATAGGTATATTGTGTCATTGGTATATATATTATCTTTCTATGTGTTGTATTTTATTTTTTTTGTCAAACAATATATTTTATATACACTGATTTTACATGTTATTTTTATGGAAGTGTATTCTTTTTTTCCCCTTAGCGCTTTTTGTCCCGTTTCTATCAGGGTACGCTTTGACCATGATCCTGGAATTGGCGAGTCTGGTTATTACATTGAAGCGACTGCCATCTGACCTTCGTAACCCTTAGAAAGGGGAACCAGACAAATTGGATCATGGCTACACATAGCTAGTGATATAAATCCGCACATAGATTTTTTAAAAATCCAGAGGTGCGTGCCCCGCCCGGATTCAACCGTCGACCTCACGCATATGAGGCGACGACCTTGCCACTGGGCTATCACCGCTCTTCTTTTATGGAAGTGTATTATTATATTTTTTTCATATTGTTATTATTGTTTTTTTGTTTATTGTTAATCATGTGGTTGATGTTTATGGTGGTATTGTTTTGATGTGTGCGTATGTATGTGCATATATGTATGTGTATATATGCATGTGTGCATGTATATATGTATAATGTATATTATTGTATTGTCTGAATAGCCTCACCTTAAGACAGGCGTAGCCGTTTAGGTGAGGTTATGATGAATAAAAAAGAGAGGAGGAAGTTACTATGTATTATGTTTTATTGACTTTTTAGTTTCTTTTCTTTCTTTTTTGTACTTGCATTTTTTACTGTTTAAATATATAAATAAATAAATAAATACAAACTGTTCTTTATTTCAAAGACGTATCTTTTTGAGGGTACTGGGAAAATTATTTTCAAAATATACTATACAGCCTACTATAGCATCTTAAAGTTTTACCACATTTCATGATATTTTAATGAAATTAACGTGAATCTGAGGAGTTATGAGAATTAACGCAAATAAGTATTTCATATAAATAAGGAAGAATTAAAAGGATTTGGTATATGTATTTAATATATGTATATGTTATTTCTTAGTATACGTGGGTGAGATATGCTTTGTTTCTAGAAATTTTGTATGTACTCATTCAAGGAATGTTGTTTAAGCTTATTTAACTCTTATCCAATTTGTAGTATGCATAACAATTCAAGCAAGTTATAAAGATAACAGTATTACAAACAGTGAAAATATCAATCATCACGGATAATTCTTATTTATTATTGATTTACCTACCACAATAAACATTGTAATAAGTTGCTGAACATTTTATAAAATAATCAATTCAAAAGCGTTTGATGTACCTATTTCAATGAAAATGGATAATTTTGAAACAAAATAATAGTTTTCAGTATTGCCTCCTTTTTGTAACGATTGAACAATATTGATAGTGTCATACCATCATATTATAAATAAAAACACTTTCAGAGAATCCATAATATAAATATATTTCTCTATAGGTTGTAGTTGGTGAAAATGTGGCAATTGTAAGGTTCACTTTGTATTTTTTAAAACAGCTAGTAAAAAAATGATTCATGGTGTAAAACTTGTCTTTTTTCTTCTTTTAAACATTAATCGGAAATTCCTTTGTTTGAATTTGTTTTATAGTTATATAGTACTAGTAAAACCCAGCAGACGTTGTCCTGCCTGTTTAATTATTTACCTCCAAATATATAAAAAATGGTTGTTCGGTATGTTTCCTTTTTATCACTTAACATTCTTATTTAGATTCGCTAATTATAATTCCGTATTTTTTCCCTTCCATCTCTACCATTCATTTAAATTTTATTTCATTATTCAAACAAATATACTTACTTGAACCTTTAGCAATATTATAGTTTTATATAATATACCATTTTATGTATGGGTATATAGGATTTTTGCTGAACAAACCCACTAAGAATCAATTCAATACCAACTTTTTTTTTCAATTTTTTTGTGAGATATCAAATAAAAAAATAAATAAATTATTATGCATAAACCTTCTCATCGCAATCGGATGGTTGGTTTAGGAGTTCATCGCGAACATACAAACAAGCAAACAAATATACGTAAATCAATTTTTATATATATAGATAGATACCATTTTATGTATGGGCATATAGGATTTTTGGTGAACAAACCCACTAAGTATTAATTCAATACCATTTTTTTTAGATATCGAATAAATAAATAAATAAATTATAATGGATAAACCTTCTCCTGAATGCGCTGAACAAATTCCCAAAGTTTCATCGCATTCGGATGGTTGGTTTAGGAGTTCATCGCGAACAAACAAATATGCGTAAATCCATTTTTATATATGTATATAGATAGCAATAAAGACTATCACACAAAGATGGAATATTATAGGAGAACCAGAAACTCAAGGCACCTACAGGGCTAACGACCTGTCATCGGCTGATTAACGTGAATACTTTATGCGCTTGCGCTACGTTCACCAAGTATGCCTTACAATTGAGTTCTCTATCAATCCAATTTTTGAAAGTTTTGTAATATGTATATATTTTAATTATGAAAAATTTTCGTTTGAAAATACGCCGAATAAACACAATCGCCATCTATGAAGTAACGATGAAACCTTTTTTAACGCCATCTATTGAGAAATTGATTTGTAAGCAATGAAAGCAACAGTCCTTATACATGAGGTGACAATGCTTTCGTACAGATGTCTTCCCTGAACTGCATCAGAATTATAAGTTCATTTTTGGCTTGTTCAATTGCTTGTACCAATGTGTATATATTTTTTTACAATTTTTATTTGGCGAAATATCATTCACTAGTTCACATAATTTTTGCGCATAATTTGGATAATTTATAAAAGCCTTTGTTGCTGGGTAAACAAGCTGAGTATCTTTGTGCATCGCCAGAACTTGTAATGAATTATTTGCAATCGTTAAAGTTATGATTGTGTTTATAAATTATGATAAAACGCCATGAAAAATTAATGCTTTTAATGATAACAATGCGCATGTTTTATAATAATAATTATAATAATGGTCGGTACAAAGGTAAAGGATTATAATTACATATATAAATAAGGGGATTTCAAAGCATTTATCTACGTCTATTCTTATTTATATGGATAATAATATGTAAGTTTTCATTTCTTCTCATACAATGAAACGAGCTAATGTTATTCCATTATTGGAATGCCAAGAAACTACTTTATTAAGGAGAAATATTGTACGACTGCGCAACTGCAGGCTGTCTCAAAATAAAGTTTACATTTAGTGGATCGATTAAAAAAAAAGCAAACCTTGTATCGAAAAAATGTTTATTTATTATTAAAGTACACAATTTGGGAATTTAATTCTTCAAAATAATATCGTCCAAATGTAGACCATCGCGTTCGCAGCACTCATTTAATCGAACAGTATAATTTGGACTCAGTGATGGCTACCATTTCGTGACGGATATTTTCTTTCAAATGCGCCAGGGAAGTCGGTTTGATGGCTTAAACTTTAGATTTAAGATAACCCCATAGGAAAATAAATAAACCCCATAAGTCCATAGGGGTTAAATCAGGACTGCCTGGAGGCCAATTTATGTCACCTCTCCTGGAGATCAATTTGCCTGGGAAAAATTCACGAACTCGTGGCAGAGATGTATTGGACGTGTGTGACGTTGCTCCGTCCTGCTGGAACCATGTTCTTTGGTTATAGCCAGGAAAGTTTCGCAGTTCAGGCACCAAGAAATCGTCTAACATCTCCACATAACGCTCTGAATTCGAATATAAACTTTCTTTTGAGACACCTTGTATAATGCATTCAGATAAACTTTATGATTTTGTGTATTCATACACAAATTAAAGGTAGATTTTTGAACAAAATATGGAGCATTTCCCAATGATATCAACTGTGTGATGTAATAATTTCAAGAATCCTTGTATAATAATTTTGCAGCAGTTTTTACTTCCCTGGGTTGGATATATTAATTAGAACTATTGTTTTCTCATCGCTATTGCGGATAAGTTTTACTAAGGATCACTAAAGTTGAAAGAAATTGCCTAACGAGCATGATTCCTAACTTATACGGAGCGCTCCGGAAAGTCGTTTGGCTTCTGAGCGGACGTTCTGGGTAAGACTCCCAACAGAAGAGAATTTGAATAAAAATTGTATAATTCCTACATACCTTGATAGTGACCGATACTCATCATCATCATAAGCTTGACAGCCATTGGTGGGACTTGGCTCAATAAAGAAATCTCTTTGTTTCCAGTTTAGCGACCGATACTTGTAAGTGTCAAAAATTGAATTCGTGAATTGAAAACTTATCGTTATTTACTAAACAATTTTTCAATAATATTTTATCGCGTAATTTCATTTAACTTTTTACCTTCAAAATACACAAAACAGGCGCTTCTCGAACTCTTTTATTGAAAGAGCAGCCCGAATATGGAACGATCTCGATGTGGAAGATGTCCGCAGTGCAAAAAACAAGAGACTTCTCTAAAGGAATAAAAACATCTTTGATTCGTAAATTTTCCCTTCTAAAAAGCCTGGTCTTTTTAAGGTCCGAATAAATATATTCTTGAGCAGATTTCAAATATTCCGCAACGCTACATAGTGCGCTTCTTTGGAAGATTAACATGGACTCAAGTCCATACGTAGCTATGTTAAAAAAATGGTCATTTCGACTGTTTTAAATATGTGGTTCAAGTCCCATAAAATTCCTCGTGAAATTTTCACACCACTGTAAAAAGCCATCTATCTGATTTATGCACTATATCTAGGTAACGTGATTTGACTATATGCAATATATCTCCTAATTACATAGGCATTTAAATCCCTCCTTAATCAACAAAAATTCCTAATCAAAAATAAAAAAAATAAAAAAATAAAAATACTTAATTCTAGTTCCATGTGTCGATATAAATAATTTATTACACTTTTGGCTTTGGTTCTTACAACGTTCAGTTGTCCTGGGTGTTTGTATTGATTAAATTCTTCAGATTGAATTCAACATTCCGTTTGCGATAAATGAATTGATTATGCAATATTAGGTACATAAATCTCTTTAAATCTACATAAATCTACCTAATTTGCATAAATGTACATTGTATTTCTTGTATCAAAGATAAAGCCACATATATTAATATAGATATACGCCTATATTGACTGGAGGAGTGGCAATATCCACACATTGTCACCGATCACATATTCACATGTGTAACTGTACTTTTTTGTAATTTGTTATCGAATAAAATGAAAATATTACATTGCATGGAGATCTCTTATAAATATAAATACCTAGGAACTCATAAACTTAAGTACATTTTATTAAATTTATTTATTTTATGCAGACAATAATATTTATATTCTCTTGGCTAAAGACGCAATAATATCATTTATACATAATTTAACTTGTCTGATCCAAGGAGTCTAGTATGAGCGAATTGTGGAATGACTTGTCAAAATAAAGTGAAATCCTATAACTTGTCACAAAAAAATTGCGATATGCTATCTTGTCAAAAAATGTGTGTTTTTTTCAATGTCTGAAATTGTCACTTTATGATTGAACTCCATGATCTCATAGAATTGTGATGAAAAAAAAATAGATTTAATTATACGTTCTATTGAATATTGTTCAAATTCTGACAATACTCAACATTGAGCGATAGATAAATGTTAATGGGAGTCGCGTTTGCGAACAAAATTAAACATAATTTTATTTCATAATAATTATATATGAAATAATTGAGTAGGTATAACATTTTTTTGCCTCAAAACAGCTCCCAGAGCAAAGATTTCCGTCGGAGTTTTTTTACTTCAATGGGTCGTGTTATTTTTTTTATTTTCTCCTTGAACGACAATTAAGCGATTTATTATGAAATTAATAAATCACGCACCCAATAACAAGTTGCCACATTTTGAAAACTGATTTCACAGTCAAAAACTTTATCTGCTTTGGAATGAACCTAGGACTCAGGAGTCAGATATCGAAACACTACATTTAAGTCGGCAACGCCGCATATTAAATGTAGTGTTTTGAGTTTATCAGTTATATTTGTATAGTGGATTTGTTTAGTAATCTCTTTGGAGTTGTAGTTGGTGACACTATAATTTCTATTTATCTCAATACATCCAAATTACCAGTTTAATGTACATAAGTCTAGATTTCCATACAAAAGTCACCGTGAAGTCTTCTACGGCTAGATTGGCACTATGTTAATTACTACATGCGATGCACATGATGGAAACAATGTCCGATAAACTTGCTTCCTTTCATTCAGAAATATCTGGGCAATTTTAATATCATGTAAAATGTGATTACATTTTAAGTACAAAAAGCTTCTTCAATAGGTATTCGATGAAAAGAATATGTAAAAACATTCACTGTTTATCCCCCTCCACCACCACCAGTTTTGCTTATGGGGACTGATAACGGCCTCTTGCAATACTCTGAAAAAACACACAAAGAGTCCGGAGAACTCTAAAACCTTGCAGACACTGCACTTTAGGTGCCAAAGAGAGCTAATTTTGACAAAACAACTGGTTCACCGTTCACCGAAAGTGAAAATAAAAGTGAACCGTATTTTTGACAGAAAGTCATGAAAACCTTCGTTGCTCTTCGTGGCTGCAAGGTTTGCATGTCCAATGGGTCCAAAGAAATTTCTTCGGACATCTTTTGGTATAAATTCACTAAAAAAAATATTTTTCTTTCTCTATTTCCACTACTATTTTCGAATAAAAAATGTAATTGCGATCATAATTGATAAAATTTACATATCCACATATTATGTGATAATATGCATTTTTCAAGCTATACATAATATCCTTTTACACAGCCTTTTTGTATAGTTTTTTTTAATAGTAAAAATATAAAATAACAAAACAATGGCGTAAAAGAAATGTTATTTGTTGTATACCTAATAATGTTATTTTATGATATTTTTATGTGTGCGTGTTTTGTATTATTAAAAATTAGTATGGTTGGGGAATGTACATATCTTAGCATATCAATAGGATTAAGCCTTATATAATTGTGTTAATAGAAATTATGTATATAGTCAAATAAAATAATGTGGTTTTGCAATGCGACATGTCGTAAACCCCGTAGGTGCATTATTTTAATAGGAGAATAAAATAAATTATTTTTATATAATTGGTCTCTATCGAGATATAAATCTTTTGAAAAAAAAAAACAATTTATCATTTTGAAATATAGGTATATATCGTGTATAAATGAAATGAATAGATTATATGCAATTTATAATAATTTATTAAAGCAGTATGCAATAACAAAATATATATCTATATTTTCATCTCGATCAGTAGTTGTATGTATGTAGTTGTAGATCCTGTCTTTATTTCCGTCAGGTGCAAAACACCTGCTAATGAATGGGATAAAGCTACAGGTTACAGGACCAGCAGACATTACTCTTGGGGATATCAGATTGTACGAGCCTTGTTACTGAATGTACTTAAGACTTTATTTGATGTTTCTCTGATGCTAAACACCGACTACATTTGAATATAAACTGAGTCTTGTATTTAATAATGCAAGTTTGTATGTAACTATTTCAAGACAAACTTACTCAAATGCAGAGTTAAACTATTCAAAAATATCGTTGTGAAAATTTTTAATTTAAATTAGTTTCAACGAGAAAGGACATTGAAATAAAAATACAATTACAATCCAATTACAATTACATTAAAATAACAATTACAATTTTAGATGGGTCGATGGCAGAGCGGTTAGCGCGCTGGGCTAGTAATCCAGTGGTCGCGAGTTCGAATCCTGCCTCGACCGATTTCGTTCACCTATAGCACAAGCATTTATTTGCTTATTTTAGGGAACGTAGGAAGATGTATATGTACTTGTTTAACAAGGACATATTCATTTTTATTTAAAAAAAAAAATACAATTGTGTATAGGTACAATTGTGAGTCACCAATTTAAAGTAGTGATTCCACTTTTTTTCCATTATCATCATTTTCGGTTGCTCAGTAAAAGCAGGGTAAACGTAAATCGGCAAAATAAGAGTTCACATAGTTCAGCAATGAGGTTCACCATCCATTCTGAAAGTTGGGATTTTTTTAGTTGATACTAGACTGGTGTGTGGGGATACGCTAATCTGTTGTACTTAATGCACACCATGCCATGACGGAATGAATGAATGCAATTAATAAATGCGATCCATATTGATTTAAAATAAATTTGTTGTTTTTTCTCTTTTTTTTTCATTTTGAAAATTGATTAGATATAGTAATTATCAATAATTTTATATACCTTTATCTAATTATTGTAGACTATTTTAGTTTACTGTTTTTATTTTTCTTATATGTAGGTATTTGATTCTTTTCTATGATTTCTAATGTTAATTTTCGTGGAAACCAATAATTGGCTTCTCTTATATAATATAATTGCTGATTGTATGTAATTTTTGTGATATATAGAAAATTTTTGTATTTCCCCTAATAAATTTAAATAAAATAAAATTAATACTTGATTCTATAACTATGTAGGTACTTACTTCATATATCGATAGAAAAAATAATTAGGGATACTTAAAAATTTTAATATTTTTGTGTTAAAAGAGTGAAAATCCATTTTAAAATCGACAAATAAAATGGAACACAGTATTTTTCCACAGATTCGATTTATTATGTAGGTATAATGTTCAATCTAATAATTGGAGTCTTGAACATTATGAATTCATTCATGATTAATTCGTCTTAAAGAGGTTCCAGTAAGTACCTACACAATATTATAATAATATAAAAGTTATCTAGTTAGTTGAAACCGGCAAACCGTGGCAAAAGCCTCAGGCTCTGTTGCATAGATGGCGCCATAAATCGCTCTTTATGCATTCACCGCACACAACCACTATAATGCACTATACCACTGCTTCATAAACCACTAACAATTATTCTACTCACCCTATATATAAAAGTGCTTCTTAGCCTTTTTATTCGTATCACCACACTTGCTTATTCCACTGCTAAAACAGGCTCAACGTCATGAAGATTCCAATTCGTTGGAATTTTTCTTCTTTATGTAAGTGATTCAATGAAAGTTGTCTCTTGTATATCTGTGCATGCATCACGTCAACGTCATGTTTATTTATTAGGGTAATTCTATTAATTTCTAATAATATACCTAATCAGTGAAAATCACTCAATGTTAAGAATTGTTCATGTTTTACCCAATTTGTTGATCGCATTATAAAAAATACATCAATTATTGTGTTACTTAAAAGTGAAATTGTTAACAATTATGTACCATAGAACCACTGTTGTACGTACTTACTGCAGATTCTATCCTAAATTAAAATTATGGTATTCTTCAGGCGACGTTATAAAATACGTGTATTTTTATATATACTAACCTAACATAACAAATATGCAGGGGCGTGCCTAGAACTTTCGGACACCGCAAGCCCCGAAAAAAAATTTAACATATTTTAGCATCGTCGTTCAAAGTTAGTGGCTTCGAGAAATATTTTTAAAATCTCATGCCAAAATAATGTCTTCATTTGTGGCCCTGTAAAACATCATTCAATTTCCAATCTTGTAGAATGGTTGCAATAAAACAACCAAAAAATTATTTAGTGTTGAATTTAGGCAAGCCAAGACTTTCGTCTTCTATAAGCAATTCCGCTACTGTAAGTATGTATGAATAAAAAAATTGTAAAAAAATAAAAAATGTGTATAAAAAAATTGAAAGAAAAACGGGCGAGTACCATAAAAAACGTTGAAAAATATAAGTCATTTGGTTTATATGCAAGCGTCCTGGGTTCCATTCCCAGCAGGGGAGAAATTTAATTAGGTTTTAATTAATGAAGTCAATAAATGGATATGCACTCCCTTAAATCTGCATTCCGTGCTGTTGCGAATGGTGTTGTTAATGTATACGTATATGTATTTATTTTCATATATTTATTTATTGCATAACAGTGTGATGATGCGATCGTACAGTTTGATATCACGAATTGTTTAGTTGTGCGCGGGGGCCGACATACTATGCTCGTCTCTCTATCCTACGTTCTGTCCCTGTACATATCCTTCTCCAAAATAAATTTTGTCATAGCAATATTATTAGTAATATAGCAGAGAGAAACTACTGCATGTCCCGTTGGAATAAACATGTTAAATGCTCCCATACCTACACATAGATGTATATTGGTGCATTAAATAATATATTGAATTCTGTAATTGGCGATATAAAATAAAAACTTACTCTACTGTAGGTACTGTCGGTAAACAAATCAAAAAAATTGTTTCTCATTTTTGGTCTGGACACACTGGTTTATGGGAACGAATCACGGTTTTGCAATAAACTCACCACTTGCACAAGGTGCAAGGAAGTGTTTATTGTTATCTGTAAAAAACTAATTTTGCTTCAAAACTGTAATTACTTGACGAGCTGAGCCAATGGTATCGTGAAGATGGCCTTTTATTCTTATTGTATTACTTGGCATAATTTCACTTGAATTCATTGTGAATACTGTAAGGTTGCAAATAAACGATATTATTAGTTATACACTTGTTCATATTCTGTAAGTGGATGTATTCATTAATGAATAAATAAATAAATAAAGAATAAAATTTTTGTTTACTTGATCTTGGTAACGCATTTTTGCAAGATCAACACCAGTGACGTACGTTAGTAAGTTAGAGATACATACTTTGTAGGCCAAACAATTATAACAAGTAAATAAAAAAATAAATCAGGACACCCTTTTCTAAGTTGCCTTCACATAGCAAATTTGATCGATTTTTCTCTTGTATAACTAATTGGTAAAGCAAAGTTCGGTGCATACATATACACGCACACACGCAGGCTTGCACGTTCGCACGCACACACAGACCTATTACATAATACATATATTCTACACTCCTTTCCTATCCTATTTAATCCCTTGGGTTGAAATAGACCCACTTACCTCCAAAAAAGAATAAGTATTACAAAATTTTCTCTCTTATCATAACTGTAATCTTGACAGACGCACCGCACCGTTCTTACCGCACTTTATTAAAAATATATCTTCTCGATTTCCGCATAATTTAATTAACTTCAGTGAAGTGAAAATTAAAACTATCGAACACTGAATGTGGCTCTTTTCCACCACTAACTTTTATTCTCAAAAAATCATTTAATTCAATTTATTAAATTTACCTTGTATTTTATTTATTATGTCACACTTTTTATTATCCACATAACCACAAATTCACGTATTTTTCCCTTTATCCTTCTATTCATTCTCCTATCCTATCCCCCATCAAATAAACATAGTGTCACTATCTGGTGTAATTTTTATTTTGTTTTTTATTTATTTTTATTTTTTGTTGTTATTTTTGTTTTTATATTTATTTTGTATTTTTAATTTATTATTTTTTATTTGTATTCTTTTGATTATTTTTCCTATAAATGATTGAATTTTCTATAATGGTTGACTGGTACAAATTGCCTGCGGGCAGTAAGTCCGCCACGTTATTTATCACAATAAAAGTTTTTAATTATAATTAATTATGTTTACCTTAATTTTAATTTAGTTAACAGTTGAATCATCTTTGTATAAGTATATTATTTATTTATTTAAGGGACATGTACAGTCTTATAAAATAACCGAAAAAGTACACTATGAAATGAAAAAAAGACAGACCAATTACTTTTGTCCACAATTGATGTACAAAATGTATATTATTATGATTTTAACTTATTTTACAATTTTAAATGCTTTTTCATTGATTTTAACTGTTTTTACAAAATATGTAAAAGAAGTGAAATGTTTTTGTTGCATCTGTTCTAGTTTAATAAACGCTCAGTTTGAAACGTATGGCTTTGTTTACTTTGTGTGAAATACAAAATAGTTCAATTTTATCAAAATATCAAACGAATCAAGTTCAGCAAAATATTTTATGTCAATCCATAGATTATTTACATTCATACTATCAATGCCAAAAACATAATGTCAAACGCAGTTATTTAATACAGCAAAGCAATTCAAATAATATATATTTTTTTTGCTTAAGGCAATTCACCCTGTAAAGAGTGCTATGTGCCAATTATTTCATGTCAGAGGAGAAAAGTTAATTTTATTATAAATTTATGTCATTCAATGAAAGGAATTTTGAAATAACGGACAGTACACGTGAATTATTAAGAGACAAAAGATGTTGGATATTAAGTGGAGATTGGTGAGTGATTTTAATTAATTGTTTGTATATATTTTTGAAGGCGGAATTATTTTTACAGTTAAAATACACGATCAATTGTCTCATCCTTATCACCACACTGACAAAGTGGGCTATTTAGAACTCTAATTCTATACAGATGGGAGGCAATTGAACAATGGCCAATTCTCATTCTAGAAATACATGATATTAATCGTTTAGATATGTTTCTATTATAAAACCATGGTTTAGAGGAATTTTTTTGTTGGATACCTGCATGATAAGCACCCTTATATTTTTTTGTTTTGTACCAATTTTCATCCCATTTGAAAAGCATATTTTATTTAAGGCGGGGTAAAAGATCTGAGATTGGGATTATAAAGTTATATGGAATTGTGCCCGAAGTAGTTCCCAATTTCGCAAGTTCATCAGCCTTTTCATTGCCCTCAATCCCAAGATGTCCAGGGACCTGTGATAGAACTATGTCAAATTCGTCGTTTTTGAGATAATATAGAAAACTTTTAATGGAACATGTGATTCTGTCCTCTGGATAATTTAGAGGATTGGATGAAATTTTTTGAAGAGCACAAATAATCTATTGTAAAACGATATAAATGGTAGGTAATACTTGAACAATTACACAAAGTTTGTATGGAATACAAAATTGTTATATTTTATCAAAATATCAAATAAATTAAGCGGTTTGTCGGTTTGACACAAATTCTGAGTTTCAGAGCTAAAACTGGTCGGGAAGTTAGCTAAAAATCATATGCAAAAATTCTAGTACAGACAGACAGAGGCAAGTGAAGTTTAAAAAAAGGGCTTCTTTTATAAAACGAGTAACATTTGATACAAGTGTTTAATAATTAACTATAAAGTTATAAATAAATAAATTATAAGCGTTAGAAAAGTAGGTATACCAACGGAGTTAACAACATACAAGAAATTTTACTTTTAGATTGCCTCTGTGCAGAACAATGACCAAAATTTTCATCCAAATCATCATCCAAAGAGCATGTAACAATTATAATGTTTTTTTAATGAATGTTGATATATTTAGACAAACTAAAATAAAATAAAGACTTATTATTATTATTATTAAAATATAAAAATGCCATCTCTGAGACCCTTAGGGTTTACAATAGCTGATTCCTCCTTTGTTCATTTTTGACTGTGAATGCCACAACCTTCCTTTTCCTCTTTTTGTCTTTTTTCTTCTGAATTTTGAGTACCTACCTACTAATTTTTAAAGCAATTGTTTTACACTGCAGATTAAAAAGATAATGTAATACCCGCAAACAAAATTGGTCTATTTATAAATTGGTGTTAAAATTGAATTTGTAATAAAAATACAAATACCTACCACAAGACCAATTCATCTAAAATTTTTATTACATTTTTTTCCCGGTTCTCCCTTAATATTCCAACATCGTCTCTATTGAGATATTAAAAAAAATTGTTACAAAAATACCAATAAATCTAATTTTCTATTCTATCTCCCTACTCCAAATCAGGAAATAGATTTTATGAAAGACGTTTTATAATCATTTAAATTAATTATCAAAGATATTTTAATTTCAAAATACGTGTCTCGTCATTGTCAAATACGAAACATAACACGCTGTGTCTAAACAATCTTAAACATGATGTATTGGTTCCGGCACGCCCGATCATTGAACCTAGAATCTTTCGTATGAGTAGTTACCTTACCTGAACCGCTTAGCAATATCAAGCACTTCAATTCGTTGCCATACGTAAGACGAGATCCATATAAAGATTTGAAGGTCTTTATAGTTGCGTCAGTTTATTAAAAACAAGTTCATTACAAACTTAGATAACATATTCAACGTGTAAATTTCGATACAAAGCCATTTGGCTTCGGTGCCAGCATCCAGGGTTTGATTTCCGCCAAAGGATTCATTAATTGTGTGAAATATATGAATATTACATATTCATATATTTCACACATTTTCTCGTGACGGGAAAGGAAGCGAATGATAAAAGAAGAGAAAAGGACTTGATTTGTTACTGCTGTGAAAAATAACAGAATCTGCTAGATAAAAATAAATATCAAAACATTCAAAATATAAAAAAAGAAAACAAAATATATTATGTTATGCATAGTTTGGTTCGTGTTCTTCAACTATGCCTACTTTCGTCATCGTCAGATGAATCTCATGTGTTACATGCAACTATTTTTATAAATTAATATCCGAAATTTATGTAAATCGAATATTTTTTTGATTGTATATACGCAAACATTGGATTTTTTCCCTTTCGGGAGTCAAATGATATTTTTATTGACAAACTTTTTAAACATCTCAATAGAGACGAAGATGGGATATTTTCATAAGCGCATAAAGTGATCACGTAAACCAGCCGATGGCAGGTCGTAAGCCCTGTATGTGCCTCTAGTTCCTGGTTCTTCTAAAATATCCCAAATTCGTCTCTATTCAGACGTTTAAAAGAGTTTGTCGAAATTTATGATTTTTGATACAATAAATCATGATCCAATTGCATATAACTAACATCCTAATTATTTATTTTACAAGTCGTAACCTAAAACAACTTTTACCATTGTGTTAACTCGGAAGTAACTTTGAAGAGGCATTGTGTTCACGAATATCAAAGAAAGAGAAAACAATAGAATCAGACTCCATAGCATTCCTAGTGAAATGACACATACATATCTCACATAATGTTAATTCATACTTACTTTTCGCATAATAATAAATTCATAAAAAATAATATCAGGTTTTAAAAACTTTCCCACATAATTGGAGCTGTGTGAATTATGTCTCTTTGTAGAAAGTGTTTTGACTTACTCAGTAGGTAAATAATGTTAAAAAATTGGTTGCATAAAGCTATTGTTATATTATTTCGTCTAGTACTGATTTACTTGTGCTTTAGAAATATTGTTCTTTTGATAACCATCTTCTTTGTCATCATTTATTTATTTATAAAGGAAACATACAGTTGTTTCAATGTTTGAAACTGTCACTTGAATAGAAAACAGCGGAGACTTATAATTGGCTGTTTTATTATTATTTTAAATGTTAAACTGAAATTCATAGCTATTAGTCTCCCGAAAAATTGAAAATAAAATAAATAAAAACAGAAGTCACCCCTGAATTGCGCCAGACTTATAAGGACTTATACACATTGGTACAAGTAGGTGAATAAGACAAAAATGACCTTATAAGTCTGGCGCAATTTAGGGGTGACTTCTATGCGAAAAATGCATTGTCACCTCAGGTATAAGAATTGTTGCATTCATTATTTACAAAAAACCAATTCTCTCAATAGATGGCGTTACAACAAAAATAAATAAAAATAATAAGAATGTTGTTCATAATTTCACACATAGATGGCTGTAGTAAAAATCCTTATTTCCTCAAGCGAAAAGAATTTCAGTATTGCAATATATAGAACTTACAAAAATTGAATTGATAGGGATCTCATTAAAAAGGCATAATTGGTGAACGTTGCGCAAGCGACTAAAGTGATCACGTAAACCAGCCGATGACAGGTCGTAAGCCCTGTAGGTGCCTTGATTTCCCGGTTCTCCTACACAACTTCGTCTCTATTGAGATAATTAAAAATCTGTTAAAAAAATAACCTAAGTATATAATGTATACAAAAATATAATATATTTTTTTATAATATCTAGAATTTATAAAGCCCCGTTTTCAGAATCTATAAACCGAGAAGAAAGTTTGAATTTAAAGACAAGAATTCCGTTTGAAAAATATTTATTCTTGATAAAAAACCTTTATTGATTTAAAAAATTTGTTTTTCAAATAGTATGTTAGGATATTATTGAACTCTTTATTATAATTATATCATAATTATCATATATTTTTATTGTCAGTAAAAATATCATTTTGACACCCGACAGGAAAAAAATCCAATGTTTGCGTATATGCAATTAAAAAAAATCTATTCGATATGGGATATCCATGATATGGGTAATCATGTGGGTTTTGGTTTCACCGTTTGACCAGATATGCCCCCCAGTATTTTTTCTTACTTTTCTCTCTGTGTACTTATGTGTTGCTATGTGAAACAAAGTTGTTTAATATTTTATTTATCTCTACATTTTTTGAATAGGTACTCAAGGCTGACGTATTGATATTCATTTTAATGCTCGAAAATGATATAAATTTATATAGTTATTCGAAACCGACATTTCATCAACTGTGATGAGAATTTCTCATCATTTCAAATATTCATTTCCTTACATTTATGACAACACATAAAATTATACGACAAAATTAAGTCTGATACATATATTGAGTGGGTTTTTATTGTTCGATATAAACTGTTATTTTGGATTTGGTATAATAAGATTTTATTGTTTATCTTTAATTCTAAAAGAGTACTTGTACTTGTAAAGAGCACCAACCATACGTCACACAATGGTCTGTCTGTATATTTGTACATGTAGGTATTTTTATTTTACTTCACATATAAATTATTAAAAAATACTTTATTCCGCTATATGTTATGTTTGCGACATAGTAAAATAAATAATATTTGTTTTCTGTTCAAATAAACGTTGAATTTTTAACCTCGAAAGGGTTCATTTTTAATGTTCGATTACTGACGGTATTCCTCAAAAGACCGTTTCTTCGTCGTTTTTGAGCAAATGGAATTCAAAATATAATTCAAATAGGTACATATATGTATTAATCTTCCGAAAATATGACATCAAATATTATATGAAATACATATCAATAACCCATACTAAGTGTTATGAAATGTATAATATTGGCGAGTATAATCCAACTGTCGATTTGTTCAATAGAATTTATTTCTCTTAACATACCGACAAAGTATCAAGCCAATATATGCGAGATTTGTAATGTCAGGTCTATATTTTTTATGGTTCTTTCAACTTTGAAGCCAAAAAACACATCATCATATACCTATATCCCATAGCAAAACTTTTACACTCAGGATTTCGAATTTTTGTTTCAGTCAGGGGTTATCAACTTTTGAATTTTCATTTATTTATTTTATTTTATTTATTTATTTATTTATTACAAAAAGACATATTTTACATAAAAAAATAATACATAGCAAAAAAGAAATTAATACACTTTATAATATGACTTCCTTCAAAAATAGATATACTCGTGCTTTGAAGGGAGTTGCAACTATTTACATAATATAGAACAAAAGCAAAGTAAAATAATCATAGTAACAAAAAACATACTTAAAAATAGACATTTATATGTTATAATAAAAAAACAACATTTAAATATCAATTATGATTAATAAAATAAGTGCATAATAAGTACCTACATATATAACAACAATGAATAAATAAAACCAGTTTTTATACACAAACCCTCTTTATATCTACATAAAATTTCTTTAGATCGATAATATCCGTATGTCTCTGCTCAGGCAACAGTTCGTTAAACCACTTAACGCCAAGATACGTATAGTGGTTTTGTGCGTAGGCCTTTTTTTTTTGGTATATTGAGTATCACATTAAATCGACGAGTGGCTCTTATACAATCCGAAACATGTACTCTATCGACGAAATACTCCCTGTAGATCTGCTTCAATGCATTTCTCATATATATAGCATGCAATGATGGGACATTTGCCTCGGTTATTTTTCCATATATCTCAAAAATCATAAAAGGTAGCAGTATAAGTTATGTTTAAGAATATTCAATGCACTGACTAGCACTGACAAACTGTTTCTACAGTTCGGTGTAAAAATATTTTTTTTCTCAAATTGTTTTCCCTATGACCGTCCTGTCCTATACGGAGGGTGGAATTTTAGTCGAGTGATTGAATTTGCTGTCGCCATCCTTAGTCATGAGGTCAAAGAGAAAGAAGAAGATCAATCCAAAGATAACATTGGGCGTTAATATGCGCTCAAAATTCAATAGGTATATACAATGTACATGGTTACAGTGTTCTTAACCTCGGTAGACACCTTTTATTTTTCTTGACGCTAGACTGTTGTAATGCCGTATCATAGTTTACCGTTAAGGATTCCTCAGTATGGGGGCTTTGTATGTAATATGAATGCATTACTATTTACATGTCTACGTGGTAATGTGCAATTCTCTTTACACCCTCTGCGCTAAATTATTTCAGAAACGACATCTGAATGCGCAGTTTACAATTCGCCTTTATAGTTTTGTTCACAAATAAATTTCGTGTTCTATTACTGAATTAACTTTAAAAGTAAAGTTTTCTAGATTTATTACATTTTTAAGTAAAGTAGATCTTATTATTTTTTCACCCATAACCACCAAGTATCGCTAAAAAAATTAACCTATAATCGGCTCTGTATCAATTGAAACAATTAAGAATGAGGCGTTGTCATATGAATTCTAAAAACTCAAATATTATTTTCCTTCTAAACAATCTATCACAGTAATCAGTGATTTGTTTTAACGATAATCTTTTTCTTCTGTAGTACACGTTAAGCACAAAATTATCATCGAACTTCTTGTTGAGATTTTTATACAATTATATGTATACTAGGGGCTCTGCCCCTGGCCGCTATCGCGGCCCAACCCCCAACAGCCGTTGCGCGGCTTTGCCGCTACGCGGCAGTTGCGGATTGACCTTATAAGGCTAAATGTCGTCAAATATACCATTTAGGACATTACACAACATTTAAAAACTTTATATCTTTACGTGAAAACGTTAAAATCAAGTAATAAAACAGTATTTTTATAGTAAAAATGCGGAAATTATAAAAAAAAATATTTTCGACAATGTTTTGAAAGAAATGCGTAGGTATATGAAATGCGTACGTTTTAAATTACAAACATTGATAATTTGAATGTACATTCGAAATATCATTTAGAACAGTACACAACAGTTAAGACTGAATATATTTTTTATAATAATACAATAATAATGATAAATTATACATAATTAAATAATGCGATTAAATGAAAACATTACCTGTCATCTTTTGCGACATTTTGCGTATTATAATGACATATTGAAAGCAATGTTGTCAGTATTCAAAATGGATATAATATTGTGCTACTAAATAAATAAATAAATAAAATAAATATTCCGCAGATTATTACGGTTAAAACTTATTCTGAATGTTTAAAATTCCTTTTTAAACAATAATAATATCAATTTATACAGAAAATACATTTTAAACGATTAATTTGTACTTTTTCGCATCAATTTATTTTTTATTTTAAATAAAAAATTCGAACGTGAAAATTGTTTAAGGAAAAATTATTTCACTGGCGATCCGTTGAAGGACGAAAAAAGATGGCGTACAGTAATTATATTATAGATTATAGCCCTTGAATGATCCAAAATTCGAATATATAGTTTTGGTTGTTAATTAGTGAGACTATAATCACATTTAAAATGCAGAAACTTAAAATACGAGTTAATTAAGAATCTCACTACCAAGACTTAAAGTCACTTCACAAAGAATTCAAATTTTGCATGAAAATTTTCAGCATATTCATAAAATGAGTTAGTAAAATTATCTTTGATTTAAATATTTTATTACGAAAAATTTCTAGCATTTTGATAATGAAAATATCAATATTTAAGTCCTGAGCTTGGGGACACTGACATTTTTGACAGTTTAAAAAATTAAGAAGCAGTGCCGTGTCACAACGTGTCATTTAGCTCAAGAAAAGAAACAAGAAAAGATAACTCAATGTAAGGATGTGACAGTTATCACGTGACTGTGTGTATGAGTAAAATAATATTGGTTATATTCCAATATAATAATTGATTATTTCAATGCTTCCAGCATTTTTATACATATACCTACGATGAGGCTACTTGTATGTGTCAATAACTCAAATGTTGAATAATAAAATAAAATGGCATTGGAATTGGCAGAGCGGTTAGCGCGCTGGGCTAGTAATCCAGTGGTCGCGAGTTCGAATCTTGCCTCGACCGATTTCGTTCACCTATAGCATAAGCATTTATATGCTTATTTTAGGGAACGTAGGAAGATGTATATGTACTTGTTCAACAAGGACATATTCATTTTTTGTAAAAAAAAAAAAATTGTGTTGTATTGTGACTTAAATATGCACCAACATTATAAAAAAAATACAAGAATCTTTCAATTATTACGTCGCAAATGTTATCAGCTCAGAAATACACGAAATTTGTCTTTGTCCTTATTACCGGTACGAATTACATTTGAAGGTCGTATTACAGGAGTTATTTAAGAATAATGTAAGAAAAAGTTAAGGTCCCGTAAAAAGTATTTTCGCAGTACGGTACCTTACCCTTGTCTTACGTTTTTTTCCCAAATAACAACTCGTGTAATACGACCATGTTGTGAGACTACTGTTTTCGTATGAACACACCAACAATCTAAAAGGAATTTGTGCAATGTAAAATATATCTTATTTTAGCAATCGTGGACCTTTACTCCATCAATCTGATGTGTTGATATAATTTTCCATCCACACAATGCAGAGCACAAGTATGTTTGTCATAAATTATTTCGACTTTCTATCTAAATCCTACTAGGTACATTCACCACATCAATCAGAAAAAATATTATATGATAACTGCTGCAAGTTTTGATCAACACAACACTGCAAATGGCTGTTTATCAATATGCTAATTTAATAATTCAATATGAATATTCATAATCAATCTTATTGTCGAGTATTTGCAATCGCAGAATGCATAATTCTGAATAAATTTATGAGAATCGTAAAGAGACAGCTTATTAGTACCAGTTATATCTTTAGGTATATCCACCACCCATGTCTTCACTTTATGAGAAAAATAACTGTCAATAAGGAACGAACTTTTCTGACGTTCGAAATAGTGATAAATGTTAATTAGGAAAAATTGTGATAAATTATGCTGCAGCATAATCCAATGTCCAACCAAATTTCGCTGCAGCATAATCCAATGATTTTTTCAAGAGAATTTATTTCTAACATATCGACATATTTTCAAGCAAAGATCTATATTTTTAACTATATTTTACACTTTGAAGTCAATAATGAACTTCTTTGTGCCTATAATGAAAAACTAATTTGGACAGAGAACAACAATAAACTAAGCAAATGGAAAATAGTCATGCTTTTAAAACAAAAATAAAGGAATGTCTTTTAGTATCAGGCAGACCCTATGCAGAAGAGATTTTTCACCCATAGCTTTCGAGCCCATACAGTAGTGCAATTTTTTTATATTATATTTTTTGTAATTTTTTTTATTTACATTGTTGTTTGTGATATTATCACATTTTATATACGATTGATGTTGGCATCAACTAATACAGTGTCTCTGTCTTGAGATGCATTGGCCCCGGCACAGGTATTTTGTCTAGTGGGGTATTGCAGAATCAATAATTATTGTAATGTCATCAGTGTTTGTATGAATAAATGAATGAATATAATTATAAAATAAACACCAATTTAGAAGTTTCGCAGCATACATGTCTAATATATCGTTGCACTCAGAATTCGGAGTAAAACATTAAATGTGTGTGTCTGACCCCCCCCCCTTATGACTTCCGATCCGCTTGATGCACAAAGCTCAAAATTTCAGAAATTATGGAAAATTTAAATCGTACAAAACTTTTATACTAACTTTTCGTTCATTTCAGGGGTTACATTTGAATTTTTATTTTATATTTCCATATACCTCAAGAACCATAAAAGATAGAACACTAAAAATTTGAACGAATATAGACAAATACAATATCTGAAAATTAATTCAGGGTTTCTCAAACTATTTTTATTAAGGAAAAGATTTTTTGTGACTAATTGTTCAACCGCCAATATTTTATTACCCCAACTGGATAATTAAATATTCTATGAAAAAGATAAATATTACAGAAGTATCTACATCTCAAATCTTTTAACAATTTTTATAATAATTGAATTTAGTGACGACATTTTTTCATACAATTTGTATGGCAGATTATCTAATACGGGGACTCTCAGTAGTTTGATAGGTACTTAATCTCCATACATACATGCATACCATCAAGCTGTTTATGTATCTAGGTAGGAAAAAAGGACTGATCTCCACACTATCCTATCCTGACATGATTTTTATGTATAGAAAACAATTTATCTTTAAACATCCATTAATTTGGATTTAAGGGTTTATAGTTTGGTACATATTCATCAATTATAAATGCTATCGTCAATCCTCTTGGCTTAGTTCCGGACGACGTGGTAAAAAATATTATTAATTGCAGACGACTTTGCAAATCGAACAGTTTGATTTTTTTTTCTCTTGAGAAGTTCCATCATCGGAACTCGATGAAATTCATATGTGTGATCATCTGAAGCACTCCCTTCCAATTTAACAATGCATCTTTAAAATCGGACAACGTTGTAAAGATTTCTTAGCGCTGAGGTGCAACTTGAAGAGTTTGATGAATTTCTCGTGGATATCTTGACCTAATTGAAATGGGACCAATCGAAAGATATCCCTTTTCTAATGAAAAAAGAATCATCGAAAACGATCAAAGTGGTAGAAATAAATCGCTAAACACATGTCGAATCGATAACCTTCTCCGATTTTGGATGTTGGTTAAAAATGAGAATACTCGATATCACCTTTTGAAGTTTTCGAGAAATTTCGATAAATAAATAAAATCACTAACTAAAATCGCTAATTATCTACATATTTTGTACCTTTTATTTTAAAGCATATGTATGTATAATAAGCAATTTTAATGGCTTTCCACTTGTATTGTTTAAGATTCACAATGCGAGTGATTTCAAGATATTTACCTGCATATGTTTACTTTGTTGTTAACCACAAATGATTATTTGTTTTTATAGCTTGGCAACACAGAAGCGGTCAGTGGTAAACAGATCATTTGTTCATATGGCAATATTTCATCTTCGCGCGTCTCAATTTTTAACACAATATTCAGCTAAATATTTATTTATTTATATAAAAATTATATTATGTATGAAATATTTTAAAGATAATCATCTCACTAGACAGAGTCTGTTCCGAAAGAATTACCTGATTTTTTTGTATTTTTGTATATTACTTATAACATTTTATAAAACAACATAAGTTTATTTATTTATTTATCTGAATCTTCTTATACACATATTTTATACACTGACGGGTTTATTGCTAAACGGAAAATTCTTCCAACCATCCATCCAGCGTAGGTACTATGGCAATAAGGTTATGACATGTCAAAAATAAATAAAATATATAACGAAGATAACAGAAGAAAAGCAAAAATAGAAATAAGACAAAAAAAGATTATATATAATACCATTTCATAGAAATGATAGGAAAACAAAAGGATAAGGAGAGGAAGAAGAAATGAGGTTAGATCAGAGAGATATTATATAAATAACACAAAAAAGATATTTCATAATTAAAATGACAACCAAAAGAAAATATATATCTACCAAAGCAATAAAAAATGACAAATAAAAATATATCCAAAGGAAAGATATAGCTTAAATTATTATTGTTGATACATTTATTTCGTTTTGAAATCTACTTATTTCAAGTAGCCTCGTTGTTCCTGATATTTTGATTTTTATTTTATGTGTGGTCTTTAAATAAATATAATCCAATTTTTGATTCGTTCAAGAGAATTCAATTCTCGTAATGAATCGACTGTATTAAGCCAAGACGCATGTATGAAGTAATTTTGTATGGTGTAGTGGACGCCAAAAACATCAACTCAGAGGCTTCCTAGCATATATCTTATATGGATGAATTCAGAATTAAAAGTAGAACATTTTCTGTTTTTTGTGTGTGCCCCCCCTTATAACTTCTGATACGCTGAATGCACAGTGCCTAAAATTTCTTTAAAGCTTTTATACTCAGAATTTTGATTTTTTTTGCAATCAGGGGTTATCAACTTTTGAATTTTTACTTTATTTTTCCATATCTATATCTCAAAACATATTGAAGCAAGACGCTGAAAATTGGTATAAATATAGACAAATACAAAAACTCATTTTTTTAAAACGTTCCAGAGTTACCTACTCATTGACATTTTTTTACAGTTATCATTTTTAATTAAACTGTAAAAAATATTTTTTTATGTTAAATTTATTTATGTGTTTATTTGAATAATTATTAGATAGTAATTACATATAATTATTAGATAGTAATTAGCACACAGTTAAACATACATATAAATTTTATGTGTTTAACTGCCTATATTTCCAAAGTTTTTAAAATATCGAAAAAAGCCGAAACACCCCAACTAGATAATTTAATTTTCTATAATAAATTTGAACATTGTAGTAGTACATCCCAATTTTCATAAAAATGAGTTTAGTGACGACATCGTTTCATACAATTAGCAAGGCAGCAAACGCTAAATAATATGTCACTTGATAGTTTGATACTTAATCTGCACACATACATACATACCATCATGCTGTTTTCATATTCTGGGTAGGAAAAATAGATTGACCTCCATACTATTCTATTCTGACATATATACCTACATATTTTATATAGAAAACAAAATATCATAAAATATTTATTAATTTGTGTTTAAGTGTTTATTGTTTGGTATGTGCATATTCTTCATTTATACATAATATCGCCATCGACACGACAGTTGGATCTCATGTGTTTCATATTATAATTAAACATTGGATTTTTCTTTGTTTGGTTCTCCTTAAAATAAGTATATAATTTTACCTACCGCTATGACTAGTGATATTTAAAAAGTCAAAAAAATAAAATTTATTTGTTTGTATTACTTGAGTATTACAATAATGGTTTGTTTAGTCATACATATATTATGTATATCGAAAGCAATTAATTAAAATATCAATTGTTGTATCTCATAGTGATTTAAACAAAGATTGAATTAAATATGACGTCCGGAGTTTGTTTATTATGTGTCAATATTGACAATTGACAAGGGATCATAAAAATGTAAATTATTATGTAAATTTTATTTAATTACTAGAAACACAATAACTTTATATATATACATATAATCTAACCTACAAGAGTTAGCATATAATGTTATTTATTTCTTTATGTAAATAGATATCTACAGGTGATACATATTGCAACAGATTTTTTAGAAACTTTTGATAAATTCTGTTAATTTTTATAACTTTAGTATAACAAATATAATTGGGGTTTTAGTGCGTTTTATGTATATTTTTTAATGAGACTAAGAATAACATTAGGTACATATTAAGATATGAACAAAATAATTGCTCAAGGGGGCATATAAATCTAAACACCCAAATTTGAAATAAAATTCGGTGAATGAAAATGAAAATGTTCGTCACACAATTTGAAAGTACAGCAAAAATTCTCCGCACTTTTAATTACTCCATAACTATGTATCGTAGAGAATTAAGAAGATAATTAAATTAGGAAGAGAACCACAGTAGCGGATATCATGCCAACGGATCTTTTGTACTTTTCATGGACTAAACCGACTTAAAAACTATTTACCAGTTAAGACTAAAATCACTCTAACTCAACAACTCATGCTACCATTACTTGACTACGCTGACGTTGCCTACCTGGATGCAACTGAAGAACAAATTAACAAACTCGAACGGTTACAAAATGTCTGCATTCGATACGTGTTTGGACTCAGGAAGTTCGACCACGTGTCCGAGAGCAGGCAACGACTGAATTGGTTAAAGATCCGTCAACGAAGAGATTCACATGTTCTTTCCCTACTCTACCAAATCCTTAATAACCCTCTTACACCCACGTACCTCAAAGAGAAATTCGCCCACTTATCCTCACATGGCACACTTACAATACCAATACACCACACCTCTACTTATACTTACTCGTTCACAGTTCATGCAGCTCGGATGTGGAATCTATCCAGCAGCCGGAGAGTATCAGAGATGCCACTAATTTAATAGCATTCAAAAAGCGTCTGAAGTCACACTTTCTATCCACATAAACACAAATTCACGTATTTTTCCCTTTATCCCTCTTCCTTTCTCCTCTCCTATCCTCCATCCAATAAGCATAGTGTATCTATCTGATGTATTTTTTATTATTCTTATTTTTGTTCTTATTTATACATATATTATTTTTTGTTTCTTATATTTGACTTTGTATTTTTAAGTTATGATTGAATTATTTTTTTTTATTCATTTATTATTATTTTTTTTTCTATTTCTCTATTTGTATTCTTCTATCCCTGTTACTGGCTGTATTTACCATGGTGGTTGACTGGTAGAGATTGCCTGCGGGCAATAAGTCCGCCACGTTGTATAAAACAATAAAAGTATTTTATTATTATTATTATTATCATGGATCGCGTAGCAAGCTTGAAGAGGCAATGGGCGGGCCATATTGCAAGGCAAGACCCCACAAGATGGACCCCTAAAATATTAAGATGGAGACCTTGGGAAAACAAGAGAAGACCTCAAAAAAGATGGTCCTATGACATAGCCGCTGTGGGCGGTGAAAATTGGCTGCAAGCAGCAATCGACAGAAACAAATGGAAAGGTATAGAAGAGTGCTATATCCATCAGAGAAGGACAGAGGGCTGAAGAAGAAGAAGAGCTTAAAGAGTGCATAAAATCAACAAATATTGGGTTTCCAGTATTTTAATCAATTTTAAAGCCTTTTTAACACACGCTATAGTTACCTTTACTAACACGTAACATAGTGCATAAGACAGTTTTAATATATTATCTTTTCAGTCACTAGATTTAGCGTTAAAGGCCCTGTGTATGAAAAACTGTAGATGTAATGTTTTTTTTTATTATTTTTCAATGTGTTAATTGCAGTATTCATTATTTTACGACTTATTTTAATAACTTCTTATATATGTAGTTACTCATATAGTGATTCAAATTTTACGATGTGGTATCGAAGCTTATAATAGCTTTTGTAGAAACATGTTGTAACAAATATTCTACAAAACATTATCTTCGGCATTTTTGTCTGTCTGTCTTGTACATTATACTGGTTTAAAAAATACTTAAATTCATATTTGGGGCATTTTTTATTAATAATAATAAAAAAAACAGATCAGAAATATATTTAAATTCAAATAGAATATTTTTTAGTTGCGTATATGCAAACATTGAATTCTTTCCCTGTCGGGAGTCAATAATGTTTATGTGACATTTTTTTAAAAATGTCTTTAAAAACGATGTTGGAATTTTAAGGGAGAACCGAGAAATCAAGGCACCTGCAGGGCTTACGACCTGTCATACTTGTCGGCCTATGACTAACCTAACCTAACCTGTAGGTGCCTTGATCACCCGGTTTTCCTCCCTTTTTCAACCAGTGTCGATTCAAATAGACATGATCTTTGTAATTTATTTTTGAATGACTGAGCGTATAAAACACTTATTTCTTGTTTATGGTATAATATTATTTGTTCTCTGGCAACTCTGATTTTATTTCGCTAAGTTTGCGGCACTGTTTCTCAGATAAATGTCAATAAAGGGAAAGGGTATGCTGTTTTGACGGATGTTGTTTTATTTGGTTTTTACATAGGAATTTTGTAATGTAAATTTTTATTGTTTTTTTATGCATTTTATTTCAAATTTTTGATAACATGTAATTTATTTTGCGTATATTTAATAAATCAATGCAAAAAATGTTATTTACAATGTTTCAAATAACCCTTTCAGAGCCAGTGTCATTTTTTATAGACCTGTAATTTTTCCAAAACTATCCATGAAAAAAAATTTTTTTTTCACTAAAATGTTTTCAAATGTTGTGAGAACATGTTTCCCTATGATATTTATTTTTTTTTCCAACCATATTAATTTGGGTGAGAAAGGGTATTCCAAGCTCGTTTCTATTAACATATTAAAAAAATATCATAAAAGTATTTAAAGTAATTTCTCAAGCAAATTATGCTTCTTTAGACTTGAAACACTATTTGTAACTCAGAAGTAATCAAAATCAATTAAAGCAATAGTTTAGTTTATATAATTTAATTATGATAAATATGAACGAATTTATTTGACTTCCGACGACCGTTTCGGCTTACAAGAACATAATCAACTGGTCTAATCAATGGTCTTCTTGTAAGCCGAAACGGTCATCGGAAGTCAAATAAATTCGTTGTGGAATATGTGTATTCTACAGTTTGTGGAATATTCTACAGTTTGTGGAATATTCTACAGTTTGTGGAATATTCGACAGTTTGTGGAATATGTGTATTCTACAGTTTGGAAGCCATGTCAATTGCAAGATTGAAAACTGCTGATATTATATAATTTAGTTAAAAATGCAAATAGGGTACAACCTATATGTCTCCCGTGAAATATTATAATAATATGTACACTGCTAGCCCAAGAACAAGTATGCCTAGTAGGGAAGCAGTTATCTATTTTTAATGAAGCACATATGAATGGTATGATAAAAATATATATAAAAATTAGCAATAAAATCGCCATTTCACAGCGTATAAATAAATTAAACTTTTTACGTACTTTAATTTATAACATCTATTTGTAAAAAAAAACATAATATATTATGTCTCAAGTAGGTACCTATATGTATGAATAAGTACATATAATGAGTTCGATAATATTAGAATAGTTTGATTTCAAGGTTTTTCAACTTTGAAGTCAAAAAACACCAACTTAGAGGCTTAGCAGAAATATGTTATATACTTGGATGAACTCGCAATTCAAAGTAGAACATGGGTCGTATAACAAGAGTTATTTGAGAAAAATGTAAGAATAAGGTAAGGTCCCGTACTGCGAGAATACTGCTTACGGGACCTCAACTTTTCTTACATGATTCTCAAATAACTCTCGTAATTCGACCGTAAGATTGTCTCTGTTTGTGTGTTCCCTTTATAACTTATGATCCGCTTAATGCACAGAGCTCAAAATTTCAGAAAATATAGTAAGTTATAAGCGTACAAAACTTTTATACTAAGAATATTGAATTTTCGGTCCAGTCATGGGTTATCAACATTTTAATTTTTACTTTATTTTTTCATATATCTCAATTTGTCCACTTATCTCAAAAACCATAAATACAATATCTCAAACCAGTTTTTATGAAAACTTCCTAGGTTTCTCTAACATGTTCGGGGTAGGAAAAAAGGGCTAACCTCCACACTATCCTAACTTGACATACCTACATGTTTTGTAGAGAAAACAATATAACTTAAAACATTCAATACTTTTGGATTTAAGGCTTTATAGTTTTGTACGTATTCTTCTACTATACATATGTACTATCGCCGTCGACAGTTGGATCTCATGTGTTATATGCAACTAATTCATTAGGATAATCTGACATTATGCATAAGTTTATTGAATAACAGTGTGTCGAAATATTCCACAATCTGAATAATCTGCACAAATTAAAAAAAAACCTTTTAAAATTCTAATATTTTTTTAAATGCATACCTATACGCAAACATGTTTGCGTATATGCATTTAACAAATATTCGATTTACTTACACATTGGAACAAGTAGGTAAACAAGCCAAATATGAAATAATATTTCTGGCGCGGTTCAGGGGTGACATATGTGCGAGAACACTGTCACCTCATTTATAAGGACTGTTGGTTCCACTGTTTATAAATAAACCAACTTCTCAATAGATGGCGTTACAAAAAGGTTTCTTCGTTACTTCATAGATGGCAATAGTAATAATGTCCTATTTTCAGGCTCATTATTATTATTTGGTTCATCTATAATATTCCAAATTCGTCTCTATTGAGATGTTAAAAGTTTGAGAAAAAAAATAACCTTTTAAAATTGAAAACTTGTTGAAATTAAACTATGTAAATTATTCTACATCCGAAGAACGGGTGGAAAATGATATTAAGTCGTAAATAGATCTAAGAGGTTGTAAGTGCATTAAAGGTTTTACTTATTTACCCTCAAGATACCTGTTTGTTCTTGTATCGTAATTGTTACCATCTTCAAGTTATGAATATTGAGTAGGTACATAAGTGCATAAACCTTGCAACGTTTTAATTTGAAATCATTGACCTTTTACGTAGTGATATTACAGAAACAGGTATAAAATAATTATTGACTTTCATGTAAGAGTTAATAGTTTCAATGAATATGCATATTACAATCTTCTAAATATATTTTATTTTGCATTTCCCTAGTATTTTGTAGTTTGATTCTAACTCGTCAGCTATACATACTATCGCTATCGACAGTTGGATCTCATATGTTACATGCAACTAGTATTATCAAAAATTTCTTGTCGTGTTTATAAAACATATCTCTATTTTAGTACATGGAACAAAAAAGGAAAAATATGATTTTCCTATGGTTTTTGATTGACCGTTGGATTATTCATTCAATTTGTGTTAACAATTCTCTACACAATTTCAATTATATGTAGAATTATTATTACTAGTGATCGCGCAGAGCTCAAAAGGGGTCCGCTTCAGATTCATAATAATTTATTTAATAGTTATATTAATTAACACTCCTTTGTATCCCGCGAAATGACTAGTTCATTTTTTCCAATTAACCTAATAGAGATGCGAGAAGTACCTACGTAAGAATTAATACTTTTTTGCCTTACTGAGAATCGAATCCAGGACTCTAAAACAAAACAAAACATAGTAAATCAAAATACTATCGGTACTATGGCAGACGATTTATGATAGATCGTCAATTCAATATAATACGAATCGAATTGATGTAAAAATTGTGTGCATTTTTTCCTTTCCCATTATCTCCTCCTTTTCCTATTTTCCTCAAATTCCCACCAAGCAATGACAACTTTGTGTTCTTTTACTTCTCTTTCTTTTTTATTAAGATTTTGGAATTTTACATACATATATATGATAGTGTTTGTTTATAATTGTTAAAGTGAACTTCACTATTTAGTAATTAGCTGTAAACAGTTTTTGGTCCTTGAATTATTTTGTATATGTAATTTATTATACTCTGTTATGACTGTTTTGTTTATATTGAAATAAAATAAAAATAAAATAAAAATAATTAAATGACAACTACACGTACATACCTACTTCGATTGAAACGAAAACAATAGGGATCGATTTAAGTTTTGGCAATTCTAAGCATCCATATTATTTTATAATCATAGGACGGTAGTATATTCCGGTTTAGAAAACCTCTCTCTCTCTCAGCCGATAATCCAGATTTCAGCTCAATCGACTTAGCAATTTCGTGCCTGTCACCACCATATTGTAAAATGTTAGGCTCATCACTCGATAGCATGTAGTGGTTCCGAACGGAAAACCGGGAACAATTTTCATTTAAATTTTAAACTCGTTTTTATTTTTTATCGTGTACACACGTATGGCATGTACCATTTTGCCAGGTTTATAATGGGGAAAGCAGAGTCATTACTCGATTACAGTGTAGATTTTATCTCCAAATGGCAACTTCTTCCAACTAACCAGTGATTCTAGTCCAAGTTGGGATATAAAAATAAATGACACGACCGATTTCGATCACTATTATAGTACAAGCATTAATGTTTAGTTAAAGTAATATATGAGAAGTATATGTTCTTGTTTCCAGATAGCCATGGTTTTATTTAAAAAAAATCTCTTCCAGAAATCAAACTAAAATAGCCCGAACATAATTTATACGACTTAATACTTTGCTACAAGTTTCGGCGGAAATATGAAAATTTAAAAAACCTTTATCCGTCTCATCGATATGCTTAAAATATATCAAACAATATGTTTCTAAATAAATACCATTAGTATTTTCACCATTTCTCTTGTGAATGTTCGTCACATTTTAAAATTCAGCATAAATTTCCCTAAAAATATATTAATAAATATATCTAAAAATATCAATTTTCACAACATTTTTTTAAATTACTCAACCATATGTTGTTGGCAAATAAATATGTTATATGTGTACTTTAAGGGTGCATGAAGAAATGTTTTCATTTCGAGCCAGTTTTGTTGATAAAATTTAATTATAGTCACTATGCCCTCTTAACGTACTACACTTCTTATTCTCACTCACGTGCTGAAAGTTTTTATTTCTTCTCTTCGAGAACAATGTGCTAGACTTGGGATTGAATTGTGATTTGACGTATGTATAAAGACTTATCGACGTATAATCAAATAATTCTCTAACGATATTGTGTTTTCAATTCTAACAATTATTTAAATATAATTACCAGATCTCCGCGCATAGGTACCTCAATTTAAGGAATCACTTGTTCATTATATGATTTTTTTATGGTAAAATAAAACTACAGTTTTAAGTTCTACTAGTTATTTAATGACACAGACTAGTTTCGGTCATCCAGTGACCATTTTTAAAGTGTGCAAAACAAGAGATGGTTGGTGCTTATATGTATTATGTCAAGTTAAGGGGTTTGCAACTTTTTTTCCTTCAGTTCAATTGCTAGAAAGAACTGACAAAGAAAACTAGCAAACAAACACAAAAATACATTGAAAAAAAACACAAAATAGAAAAGAAAACTGAAAAATATTCGAGTGAAATGAATGGTTTAAAGCATCTTCGATTTTATTCATTATTGGGGATACGACATGATGGTATCTGTATCTATTTTTGAGCATGTATGACCAATGGTTGACTAAAGCTAGTCAGTGTCATTAAATAACTAGTAGAAATTGAAACTGTAGTTTTATTTTACCATAACAAATCCATATAAATCCTGATATTACGTCGTCTTTCTCATTAAACATCTTCAAGAAAAGGCTAAAGCAAAAATATTTATCTGAGAACACCTGATTACATCTTCCTTTCCTCTTCCTTTCCTTGTCCTTTAGCTTTCCTATCATTGCTATGAATTGTTCTTATATGCTATTTTCTTTGGTTTTTTTTTACTTTTTTCTGCTGTATTTATTTATTTTGTAATGTAACTAACTGATTGCCATAGTACACATTGTTTTGTATACTTAACATTTACTCTGGTTGGTTGGAAGAAATTGTCATTAGGCAATAAGCCCGCCAGTGTACTTATTATATGTACAAAAAGATACAAATAAATAAATATAATTTTCATTGAAGTTCTACCAAGAATTGTCCGTAGAAAAGTTAAATAAAAAAAATCACGTGTTCATTTAGAAACAAAAAAAAGGTCGAGAAAGGAACTGAACCCGAGTCCCTCTACTGGATGACAATTGCAGTGCATTAAATGTTATGTCACCTATTCACCTCACTACGAGTTAATATATTTAGTAGATAATCATGAATCTTCGTGGGTAACCATTAAATTACACTTTGGAACCATGTTTGCGCGGTAAGTAGGTATGTACGGATGTAGCGTACCAACATTTGGCAACCGTGTCCAACTGCAAGTAAAGTTAATGTAGACTATTTATTGGCAATTGTGGTGAGAATATAGCCACCAAAACAACAACGTTTTTGGCTAAGTGCCATATTTTGACATACATACCTACCTACCATGTATTATACTTTCTTACGTAAATCCTATGCATAGTTTGAAATTCCACGAGCATTTTATTATGTGTATAGAAAATGCGATTTAAAGTATGTTGAAATATAATCTACTACATATTCAAGACGACATTTGGGCCAATTTCACTATAAAATTAAATCTAATAAGTTATTTATATATATTTTTACATTATACAATAAAAATAAATACGCACAGAAAGGACATAAGACGAGTACCTACTTTAGACCAAACATTCAATTGTTCACTTCATAGTGTTACATTTTTTCATCTTCAAGGTTGACAATCCCTGCCATCCATTTTTATAAAGCACATTTCTATTGTGTACATACTTTAATAAAAAAAGTGACAGTATTATGATTCTTTTACAGATAAAATCATAGAGAATATATTTAATGAACTGTTCAACCCAGTTAATGCATATTACATATTTTTTTATCATACCAATATGAAGTCGTACGAAATTGTGGTTGGAGCTGTACAGAAGAAAAAATTCATCCAAATTGGCACGACAAAATTTATAGCAGCTTTGCACTTTACACATGATGCCTGTTTATATTTTATTTTTGTCTTTTATTTTTAAAAGAATGAATATGTCCTTGAAAAAAGTGTATGTACCTACATCCTCATTCTGGAGACTAGATATTTATCGTCTCACAGGTCCTGACAATTAGAAACTGTGTCTCCACCGGGAATAAAACCCGACAGCTTTGTTTCTGCAGTCAGATATCTTACTACCTGAGCTACGAAGCCCGATTCGTTGATAAATTGACCTAAAAATACCCTTGAAAATTGTGATATCATAACTCTCTTACTCTCTACTATTCCATGATACTTAGTGGATATCTCCATTAAGTAGAACTCGACAAATAAGGGAATGCGGGTGACAGTTTTATACAACATGGTTGCACATGTATGGTTATAAAGATAGGACAAAATTACACGACGTCGAAAGTCAACTGATTTTATTGTTTGATTCAAGTCAGAGTATATTCCTTTACTAAAATTTGTTTGTGCACAGGTGACGTCACCTGCGTTTTTTCGCTTGGCGAGCTGTACTCAGTAGAAAGTAAAAAATTGCAAGCGCCTAAATGACATAGAAATTATCAATCATCTTAAAACTGGTTCACTATTGAATAGTAAGCAGATACTTGGTTCTACCTTTGTCATCCTTTTAAGTGTCGTACATCTTGGTGATGTGTTTTATACAAAACACACAGATTGGAATCCGGTTTGTTTCTATATAAGTGACTTCGGGATAGAATCGAAATAAAATAGGCGATGATACTGGATCATACTAATTAGCAATATGTCCTTAGCCGATGTCTCCTGTAAAGCATTCCAAAGCGTAGATATCTACCAACGGTCGAGAAGTAAGTTTCAACTGCTTCCAAGTTTGGTATAGAAAACAACTTGCTACACAGAAAAAAAAGTTTTCTTCAGTCAAGAATATTTTTTCATATATAACGAAAATAATATTCTCTCAAATTAAGATTTTTTTGTTTTATCTCAAAACAATATTTTCTTAATTCAAACAAATTTATTTGAATTAAGAAAATACTGTTTTGAGATAAAACAAAAAAATCTTAATTTGAGAGAATATTATTTTCGTTATATATGAAAAAATATTCTTGACTGAAGAAATTTTTTGAAATTTTTTTTTCCGTGTATAATTAGGGATGAAATTAAACGAATTTGTTTTTTATTTATTAATTAAATATTATTGTAAATAATGAAATACGATTTTAAGTACTAAAACCTTTTTACCACCTTGGACACACACATAATATACAATACACATTTTTTAATTATCTCAATAGAGACGAAGTTGGAATATTTACTGTAGGAGATCCGGGAAATCAAATCTAAAAATCTGTTAAAAAATATCTTTGACTCCCGACAGGGAAAAAAATCCAATGTTTGCGCATATGCAATCATAAAAAAATATTCGATTACAATACACATATATTTTAACATGATTAATAACGACATAATAACTATATATTGTTTGATGGCTGACTAGTCCACCCATTTTCATCAGCTAAATTGGTTGATGAATAACGGTAGACAAGGATCGGAAACAACTTACATTCTAAGTAAAATTTTCAAATACTATATGTATTACGCTCTAAAATCGTCATATTAAATGTAAATATAAATAAATTATTATACATTAACTTACATATATGTTTTTTTCACTAGTTTTTTAGATATGTACATAAGGTAGGTACACAAAAATGCACATTTTACAAAAATTCAATAAAAAATATTCACCTAGATATTATAATCTTTGAAAATATCTTAAGAGTTCTACCTCAGAATAGGCATTCTGCAATTTCAATAATGTATATACTTTTTATTTTTTTAAATTAGAAATAAAATTGATTATATATTTATTTATTTATTTATATAATTTATGTACATGTGTACAAAGGCAGGTTTATTGCCATAAGGCAATTTCTTCCAACCAACCCGAGCAACGTGAAGCCTCTTAGTTAAATTGGTACAGTACTAATTAAGTGAGAAATAAATTGATAAAAAATAACACAAAAGAGTAAGAAATATAAAAAAAAATACAAAGAGAAAAAAATGAAAAGAGAGTTTAAAAATAAAAGAATAATAAAAATAACACTGATCATAGCAATGAGGAAAAGGAGGTTACGGAAGGATATAGAAGGAATTTAGGAACTATTTGACAAATAAAGTTTTTTTAATTTACCTTTAAATATTTGAATGGATTGAGATGACGTTACTTCATCACTTAGGCCATTCCATAGTCTAGCTGATTGTACTTGAAAACATATATAAACGCCTTAAAAAACATATCATCGAAGTATTGTAAGATGAAGTAAATAATTATATCAAAGTGAAAAGTATGAAAATCAAAAATTGAAAAAATGTTATTCCAAAAAATTGAGTATTTCAATTGTACATACCTATACGTTTTGATGATATAAATAGATATACAATCTACATACTGTCTAATATTAGTAATAATAATATTTGTTATAATATTAATTTTTTTAAACCAAGAATCTAAGAAGTTGTGATTGTGAAAAAGCTGTCGTTTAGAAATCTGTGAGATTTTAAAATGTAAAAATTGTTCAGCCTCTTATTGAGTGGACTTTTGGCGTTACCAGGGGCACAGCGCGTGGAGCTTGTCTACTTTACGTGCCCGAATATATGATCATATCTTGTTTATATTTTTTTTCTTTTTTTTTATAAAATAATGAATATGTCCTTATTAAACAAGTACATATACTTCTTCCTATATTCCCTAAACTAAGCATAAATACTTGTACTATATAGGTGAAAGAAATCGATCGAGGCAGGATTCGAACTCGCGACCACTGGATTACTAGCCCAGCGCGCTAACCGCTCTGCCATCGACCCATCTTTGTGTATTTGTTAATTTGATTTTAATGTAAGTAGGATTGTAAATTCACTATGTCATACGATAAATAAATAAATATATATAAGTGTATATTTGATACGATTTTTTACATTTATTCTTATTTACAAGATTTAATAAAATATCGATCAAGTATATTATTCAGCTAAAATAAGACTACTCGTATGAATATCTTGAAGCGTTGCAGTACTTTTAATGCGTCATTTGCATAAATAAAAAATGAATGAATTTTTAATTAAAAAATAAGTTTTAAGGAAGACATGAACTCTCGAATGAGGTCATATCTTAGTTAAGATAGTTACTAAAGATGAGCTTTGTAACTGAAACTTTATCAGTGTTGATATACATTATTCGATCGTTCATACCAAAAGGATCTTAAAATTATAAATATGTAAAGTTGAATTATTGTATTTTGATACTTTTTATATTAGGTACCTACACACATAATTCATAGTTCATTTTTCAACATTTCATCATTCCATATTTAAATATTTTTTGTTTTTTATAATATTTTAACATTAGCTGAGATGCACCGGCTTAGAATAGTGCTTCCACTCTTTTCTATTATTGTTTTCGAGTGTCCCGTAAGAGCCGGGTAATCGAAAATATAACAGGCAACAATAACATATCACATTGTTCAGCAATGAGGTTCATCACCCATTCTGAATGTAGTGCCTTTTTTGGTGAGATGAGACTGGTGTGTGGATATGCACAGATGTGTTGTGCTCCCTTTTATAAGACAATGCACACCCACACACCTTTCGCTGGTTACCCCACATTGTGGGATATGCCGTGATGGTATGAATGAATGAATGAATGAACTGTTGTAAAAATATCATATTGTGAAAATAAAAACGTAAAATGTCGTTTCTCAACAAATAGAGCAACACAAACGTAATTTTATTTCAATAATAAGAATTGACATTATAAATATATAAAAAATAAATGATGATATAAAACTTCACAGGTTAACTATCTTTATATATATAATTCTTCCGTACGTGTGTATGTCACTGAACTCCTCCTAAACGGCTGAAACGATTTTGATGAATCTTTTTGTTTGTGTTTATGTGAGTCCCTGAGTGGATTAGATTCACAAAAAGGAATTCAATAAAAGAATAATAAAAATGGGAATCGTTAGAAATATTTTCGGAATACGCATTTTGAATAATGGCGACATTGCTTTCGATATAAAATTAATAATAATAATAAATTTGGATTATTTTTATAGCGCCGTTTTTGTGATAACCTCACCTCAAGGGCGCTTTGAATATATTAGGGGTTTTTGTAAGACTCGCGGAAGAAGTGAGTTTTTAGGTAGATATGTCATAATATGATGCAATGTTGGTTATAACATTTTTTTTTTTTTTTTTTAAATGAATATGTCCTTGTTAAACAAGTACATATACATCTTCCTACGTTCCCTCAACTAAGCATAAATGCTTGTCCTATAGGTGAACGAGATCGGTCGAGGCAGGATTCGAACTCGCGACCACTGGATTACTAACCCAGCGCGCTAACCGCTCTGCCATCCACCCATCCAAACTTGATGTTTTTCTTGACATTAAAACTTGATGTTTTTCTCATCGCTGTCTGCGGTATTTGTTTTCATATTTTTAATATTTTTTGAAATTATTAAGTTATTTGTATATTTTTTTAATATTATTGTATAAATCTATTTAGTTTTTCTGTTTTAAGTGTTATTATGACGATAGGTATATCAAAGTCATCATCTCAATGTAATGTTTCGTAATATTTTCGTTTAAATATTTCAATAAATTTATGAATATTATATTATTTTATTAAAAACCTCCGTAATGTAAAGTGAGGTTATAAATATATATTTTGTGATTGAAACGTCAAGATCAAACAACAAACTTAGGTATATTAAAGTGAATTTTCTATAGTGAAAAAAATGTACAACTCCGTACTATAAAATGAAGTTATAAATATATATTTTGTGTTTGAAAGATATATACATAGATACTCTTATCGCATAATTCAAAATAGACCAAGATTATTCTTTGAAGTCTTTCTCCAAACTTCTCAATATCCAACTCAAATAAAATAATCAATTATTAGGGGATTCTGAATCTTCGATATTTTTGTGACTAGGGACAGGGAGAGAGAGAGTGAATATTAGTGTGTATCCCATCAGGGCCGGGTAATCGAAACTATTACAGGTAACAAATGCATCTTATATATACAGTTCATTACCCATTATGTATTTTGCCTTTTTCATGTGAGGCAAGACTGATATCTGGGTATACACGCATGTGCCGTGCTTCATTTTATAAGGTAATCCATCCTTTTAATGTTTGTTAAACCAGCTAATAACAGGCAAGCCAACGTTCGTGCAGGACAACGTCTGTCGGGTCCGCTAGTAAAGAATGAAAAGATGTAAAATTGTAACAGTTATATTTATTTTATAAAATTTTGTCTTTGTTTTAAAATGTGTTTTAAATAATTTAGTGTTTATTTATTTATTTATACATTTTTGTAAATATATTGTGATGGTAAAAAAGAATCTTCTAATTTTTTGTGGTAAAACATTTGCAGCTTTTAACCCACATAATGTAAGTACCTACACATTTCAATGTCCGACATTTGTGTATATTTCATTTCCTTTTTTTTGTTTTGTGAGTTTAAAAACAATATATTATAATATAATATTTGGAATGATCTATGGCTGTGAATAACAAAAAAAAGTGTTTCAAGATTGAATGAGATGTACTTGCGTAGTTTAACAGGGAAATAGCATGATGTGTGGATGGATGTATGAATACAATACATAATAATACTATCGACATTCAGCACATCTTTTTTAAATTAGGGTAATTATTTTATTTCACAAACAAAACAATCATTTGAACAATTTTCACAAAACAAACAACAATTATATCCATGACGTGAGAAACTAAGGCCCGAATTATAGATTCGTTCTCCAGCTTGAGACTGGTCTTGAGAACACGTTCTCAACCAAAATGGTATTAAAGAAACAAAAGTCACTGAGCTTGATCTCAAGACCGGTCTCCAAATGTATAGAATAATTGAAATTGCTTCGAGACAGCTATCCCGCTGTCTTGAGAACGGTCTCAATGAGAGAAAAAGAGACAGCGCTTTACACGAAAAAGAGACGCATATAGACACGGACGAATTTCGCATTATTACTATTTTGACGTTTACATTGTTAGCGGTACTAAAATGGATCGAGAATCTTATTTAGAACCTTCTGGGAGTAATTAACGTACAATCATTCATAAACTAATCATGTGAATTATATTTTGTAAGATTTCATAAAATTTCCGGTACATCCAGGAAATATCATGTTGTTATTCTATGCATGTTGTATCATATTTTGAAATGGCTGCCTTTCCTGGATCTATTCACTGTAGGTACACATATTCCCATAATATGCTATATGATAGATAAACGAAGAAGTATATCATTTCCTCTTTCGAATAAAATGGTCGATATTTTCACTATTTAATCACGTATCATAATATTATGATGCATAAATTTCTCTACACTTTCGAAGATTACCAAGACAACGAATTGTCAAAATATCTATAAATAGATATTCCAATTCATTGCTACCAACATAACAACGCTGAAATTATTGTCATTCACGAGAAAAAGTACTTATTTATAGAGCTGCATGCACATTTTTTTCGAGTACGCTTTCTCGAATGAGACGGCGTACGTATTTTACTTTTAATACGGATTTTCGAGCATGATCTCAAGATGGTCTTGAGATGACACATTTGGAGAACGGTCTTGAGAATTATTCTATAATTTGGGCCTAAAAGGGACATTTCAATTAAAACTTAATCTTCTTACTTTATTTGCTATGCAGTCGTGTCATTTTGATATAAAAAAATTTAGATAATATTTCAAAAAGTTGTATAAAGTATCAGTGATTTTTTAACATGAAAATATACCAGAAGATGTTCTCTTATGAAGATTGATACATGATATCAATGTGAAGTCGAGTGAATTATAATTTTAGGATGTACATAACACAAAAGTTCATTTAACCCTTTGAGAAAATTGGCTTAAAAGTGTAAAACAATAACATTTTACTACATATTCCACCACCATAGATTATCATATATTTAGTCGTCCTCCGTGGCATTGTGATTATCCGGTGGCTTCTGTCCAGGTATCTTGAATCCGATTCCCAGCAGAGGAGAAATTTATTAAAAGTTATGGCAAATATTGGATTTAGAAAATGCTGGTTAGTTTAAGAAATTACAACTTGGTGCTCACTGCACATATTATTTATTCGTTCACGGCAAAATTGCCTTTTACATACTTACAAACACGAAAATACACAAAGTTAAATAACTTCACAGCATAAAGAAATACAATTATTAAACACTTACTTTATGAAACAAAAAAAAATCGACGAAAAAGGTAAAATAAATAATATATCTTAAAAAAAATAAGTAGGCACAATAAAATCCAGACATCAAATAAAAAAATAATATTAAACATTAAATAAAAAAAGATACTTTACATTGAATTAAATTAACATTCAATAAAATAAATGACAGTAAAAATATATATTTTTTATACAAAAAATAGCAATAGAAATCACATTTTAGTAAACAAGGTTCTGTGGATCTCACTCTTACAAAAGCCTTACAAAATTATGTTATGAATAGAAAGTAAAATGTCATAAAATATACATATTGAGATGTATATTATAAAGAATGAGTGCAGATGATCGCCTGCGTGACGAGAGAGAGGTTATCTCTACCTTCCCAAGTAGGGAAATGGCGTGATGGTATTGGAGAGTAAAAATGACTTTGCTTACGAAGCGCGGGTTATTTTGAAAAAGAAGATAGATTGGATAATCAATACATTCGATTAAATATTCGATAAGATTGTAGAGAAATTAATTATCTGCAATAACCCGCAATATATCAAGTGGATATTGAAAAGGAGTGCACCAACAGGTTTCTCAGGAAGTGGCGAGTATAGAGGCATGACTCGACTTGAAGAAATTGCAGAACGTATAAATTAAGGTTCTTCTACACGACCATTAATAAGGCTTAATGAATTATATTATTACTCCAGTAGTTCCAATACTTCTATTTTTTTTTCTCCACTACTACAAAATATATGTAAAGAGTACATACGTACTATGAATAGTCTCATGACGTTTAGTTATGTATGGTTGTGGCATATTGCATATGACATACAATGAAATATCGTATCCAATTGTCACCCCAAACTTCATAGTGATATCATATGTGCGATATGCATTTACTTTGAGCTGATTAGTTTTCTATAAAAATACATCCATGCGTTTCTTCTCAATTCAACTGTCAAAAATCTCAAAAATCGTGTTTATTAATTACTGTTGAATGAATGTATACACGAGAAATTTATCTACTTTATAAAGTTCTCATAATTTGCAAAATAGCCAGTGGATTTGTCATTTCAGTTCCATTGATTCCTTACGATAAGCTCACTGTGGAAATTTTAAGTGTCTGCAAAGATTTATGGTTCTCTAGACTCTTCTGTGCTCTTTTAGAGTTCTGTTAGAGGCCACAGTGTTTTCACAGTGACAGAAATGTCAGGATCAATCTTTAAGTATATTTACTATTTATTCATTTCCGACGTGTCCTTTATCCATTGCACTCGTTGAAAATCCTACACAAGTGTCTTATTATTTGCCAGCACTTCTCGTTAAATTATCAACATTGGACTCACGTGCAGGCATTTCATTAAACGCGGTAAAATCCAAATTATTACTGGCAATAATAGTTAGTCTCTGTAATATGTAATAGTTAATCAACATAACAAGACTTTGGAATGTTCACAATATTAAACTCTACCATGAAACATTATTGAGTATTTCACTTTTGTTGACATTAAGTACAAGGTATGTGCTTTTAAATTTATTAGGTTGTGGTAATTACAGAGAGAATTATAAGATTGAGTTATAAAATTCTACACATTGATATATTATTGTATTTATGCTGTAAGGTACCGTTTAAGAATAGTGCTTCAATTCTCCTCTATAATTATCTTTTTCAGATATAACGTAAGAGCCGGATAATCGAAAATATAACAGGCAAAAAATAACATCTCGTATAGTTCAGTATTCTGAGGTACCTTTTTAGGTGAGATGAGTATGGTAGAGCAGTGTAGGGATACGCGCAGCATAAGTCGTGCTTCCTTTTATAGTGTAACGTACACCCGCCCACCTGTCGCTGATTAGCCCGCATTGTGGGATATACCATTATGGTATTAATGAATGAATGAAATATATCAAATTGTGAATTATTGGTATATATTTTTACATCTAAATAAAATATACATAGGTACCTACACACACACTTATTCTATCGAATAAATAATAACTGTTCTACTGTTTGAGGGACATAAAATTGCGTTATTTAAACCATTAGCTTTAAAATAAACATTATATTTTGCATTTTTAAGCACATCTTTTTACATGAAATGAGTTTCTTCTCTAGATTAAATATTTTAAGAAGATATTTATATATTGAATATGTTTTTGAAATGTATACATGCTTTTAGATTTATTTTTATTTATTTAGCATCCTTTTTTAATAATATTACAAATAAATTTATAAATACATAATGATGTACTATGGTAAAATTGTTGCATTACCTCATCAAAAATATTAAAACCTTGTGCTTGATGAGGGAATCATTTAACATTACATACTACAATAAATACATAGTTATACAATGGTGAAAAAAATAAATAAAAAACAAATATACAAAAAACAATAGAAAACAGGCAATTCGAAACAATTTTGATATTTAAAATATTGTACTTTCATATGTTTTGTTTGAAATAATAATATTGCAGAGCAGTAAATCAATATAATATTATCTTAATATATCCAATGTAGTATATAATTTACGACGGATAGGTTCAAAATAACACAGTATGGTAAACGTTTCCTTAGATAAGTCCATTTGACATTGTGGAGTAGAACAAAGGATATCAAGATTAAGTGAGATTCATAAATAGTGTCTACCGCCTTCTCTTTAGTCCCAAGAATACCGATCTGCCTTCCTTGCCTCGCTATATCAACCCATTATCCACCTTGTACACATTACTTATACAAGCATTCACAGGCAAATTTTGAGGAAGCCTCAGGCCTTCAAGGTACCTTGAAGGCGATATCGTTATTCAGAGTAAATGTGATGTCACATACCTCGAATCGTGGCCTACGATATACAGGCCTGCGCGCGCTTTTTACCGACATCGAACTTAGTGCTGTCGTTTCACCTAGGTAGCGCAGGCCTGTTATTAATATTTAATTTACTAAATAGTTATAAAGTATTTTTTTATTATATTTTAATACATTTAAGTAGGTATTTAGTAAGTGGTAAAATGAAGCATGTAGATACATTTAATAGTGTTTTATATCTCATTCCGCTACTTTTAAAATATTAATATCCATAATACTTATTTCTGTTATTATGTATATTGATGATATTGAAATTAATTAGGTTAAAACGCAAATATTTTTAAAAATGTAGTAGATAAAGAAAACAATATAAAATGTACCTAAGTTTGCATTCGCAATTTAAAATACTAAGAAATTAATAAATACATACAACACAAATCAGCAAAGGATTACAACTAAAAATATATGTGCACCAAACTTTCAAATTGCAAAACATAGATATTATACCTATTAGTATATTGACAATTATTATTGAATGAAAAAATAAAAGATAGGTATGTGTACAATATAAAATAAACCTCATTATTAGGATTATGTAAACAATGCTATTTCAAATCGACTATGTGATACAATAGCAATGATTTAAAATGACCAGTTTTAAGGCCTTTATTAGACGAAATAGTTGTTGTTCTTTGAATTTAATATCAATGTATAAAGTTATCTTCGCAGAGAAACGTCACCCGGTTGAAACAACTTCAATACTAACTTGGTAATGTGTGGATGGACGGCACTAAGTTCGTATTTTGTCAACGGAGATTGACCAGCGCGCTCAGCGCTCAGGCCTGTATATCGTAGACCACGCCTCGAATAATCCTCCATAATTTGAAAAAAAAAATGTGTTCCTTGACCTTTTGTGATGTAGGTATAGATAAAAATGCCTGTTCTAAGCATGCTCATTCTGCTTATTTGAAAGTGCTTACATTTCTTCAGATAGTGTCAAATCTGTATATAAATAAATTAGATCTCATTAATAATTATAATATCCTTATTTAGGGTTGTAGTAGAGATTTATGAATTACTCTGGTTTCTTCAATATACATATATTAACAGCATGATATACCTATAATCACAATGGCACGACAAAATAGACAATATACGATAGTGACAGCCGTAATAATAAAGATGGCGGTGTTCCAAGAATTTATATACACTCATTCACTCATGCTGTCTTGCTAGCACTTGTATTTTCACATATCTCAACATAATAAAACAAAAGGAGAGCGGAGACAGAAGATTTGGAATACCTACCAAAAAACGAATGAAGAATACACTGATACTTTGGGTAGAATATATTTAAACAATATATCGCATTGTTTCCCGATTGTATATCTATCCAATAAAATATTTCATCCATTATAGATTATTCGATCAGTTTTTAAAGTAACGGATATGCAGATTATCTTTGTATGACGAAAATAAGTAAACATGCCGTCCTTGAGGTGTAGAGTTTATTTGAGGGTTCCTCAAGGTCGACATATACCTTCAAGACACCTTAAAGGCCTGAGGCCTCCTCAATACTCGTATTTTCTCTGAATGTAGGCATTCCTTACCTACCTCTCCTCTCTCACATGACCTGTTCTCGGATACCACACCATGGGATTTCTTAGAATAAGAAAACCAGATAGTTCACCTGTTTTGTTGCAGGTCGTACTTATAATACGTCAGGCTATGTCTCTCGAGTGCGGTAGGTAGGAACAACTGAACCCCACACTATTCAAACCTGGATAACATCCATCATGATGTTAATTTTAGTCACAATACTTATATTCGCTATTGATCTTTTTTAGTTATTATTAATTATTTTGATCTCTAGAATATCATTTAAAACGTTTTACTTTATTTCCCTACTCGTTTCATATGTCTTTTTCGATTTATTATAGACTTTCGCTTTTAGTTCAAACAGATTTCGCCGTTTTTATTTTTAATATCCTCGTTTGATAAAAAAAGGAAATCGATTAAAACTATACATAGGAGAGGGTCTGCTTTTATACTTATCAATATTCGAACCAATTCAGCTGTGTTTTTTTTTTCATTTATTTCCATTATACATCTAATTAATACAATATAATTAAACTTAAATATTACAATATAATTTATTACCTCACTAGGCCAAGCCTGTTCTGAGGTTATACTAACAATAAATACGCAATGCATTTTTACTACATAAAATCTCAATAATCTTAAATGTGTAAAAGTATAAAAAATACTAAAGTATAAAAGACTAAACTCATAAAAAACAAGTGTATTTGTGTGTATAAGGGTATATTTGCATGTTTAAGAGGACGATGTGGGAATATGTGTAATAAAGGATGTATGAGGGCGTAATAAAAGATTTGTTTCTGAGTGGAAATATTATCTTGAAACAAACGTCCATTCTCTCTGTGACCCTTCAAATACAAATAATTTGTTTATTTCAAAAATTAAAATGGGTTTTCTATCGATAAAAATAAAACCTGTTCAAAAAGGTTTACATGATATGATACTTACTTACTTTCCGTGTCCGGAACACCATCATATTGGTTGGTGCTCCGGTGGTGGAAGGATTGGCCGGCATTCTGCCGTTTCCAGGGACGCCCGATTGCTTTTCCGAAGTTAACCGAAACTCAATCTACGTGGAGGCTCCTTCCGTGTCCCCACATGATATGATTAAATTTATATTGATAATGTGAATAAAGCGAATTCTGTTGGCATTTATTTCTGTCTACCTACATAATTTGCAAAGCCCATGGCGCAATGGTGTCTGCCGCACTGTAAAAAATAGTCGCTACATAGACGAAAAACATACATGGCACGAGTAAGTTTAGGTAAATTTCTTTACAAGAAAACATACTCTAATATTATTATTATTATAGAGTCGGCCTCTCAAAGAAATAACAAATAAACATGGCGCAAATGAGATATCCAGTTATTATTGCATTCATGACACGAACACTTCTTCGTCACTTAACAATTTGTCTACATCCGCATTTATATTACCTGTTAGGTATACATATTATAACAATTACTCTCCTAAGCCCGCATACGTGAGTCCTCATTGCAATGTAGCCACAAAATTACCTCTGCCAAGATTTATGGACACTGTTGGGAAATTATTTCTAGGAGAATCCACAAACAAACAATAAGCAACGTAAATTTGTGTGACATTTAAGACATCAGTGAGTTCCGGCTTTAATATAGAAGACATTATTTCTTTACATCAGTCGGACATCTGTACATAAAAAAACCTTTTCATATTATTTTGTTGTTCAAAAAAGGTATAGAAAGGTTGTTTCAGAATAGTTAAGATGTAAGGCGATACAATAAGAAGTTTATTTTTTTTTTCAAATAAAAATATGGTTGACATTTTTGAAAAATTTGCATGATACAATATTTTGTAATAGATTATTATGAAATTAGTTTTCACTAACACTATAAAAAAGTCAATGTTTTAAGAAACCATTTATCAAGAAACAATCTTCAGTCGCTCTACGTCAATAATTGAGTACCTAGCTATATAAATGAATGATCGCAACATATCATAGGATGCCAAAGTTGCCATTCATAACGCCATCGTAGTGCCAACCTTGAAGTATGCAAGTGAAACCTGGACATGGCAGAAGATGCATGAAAGCAGAATAAATGCAGTTGAAATGAGATCGTTAAGAAGAATTTGTAATAGAACGATGTATGACCGGGTAAGAAATGGGGACATAAGGAAAGAATGTAAGATGAAGGAAGATGTCATTACTAGAACGAAAGTGAACACATTGAGATGGTTTGGTCACATGGGGAGAATGAATGAGGAGCGCCTGACGAAGAAAATATACAGAGCGGAAAGGAATGGAATGAGAGGTCGGGGACGCCCAAGAAAGGGATGGCACGACCATGTGAACGATATTCAGAAAGATGGAAATGTTAGAAGTGTGAGCAATAGACGAATGCCAATGTATGAGACGAATGTGGACGAGGCGATGGACGCGTGCTAGGATATAAAAATGTGGCGTTCGTTTCTCTCTGCCTACCCCGCAAGGGACATGGCGTGATGGCATGTATGTATGTATGTAGCTATATAAGTCATCAAGTAAAGGAAATTATCGTTATGGAAACTCATAATATATTTAATTTATTGCAATTTCATGTTTTTTTAGATATGTAAACTGTACAAGTATTATTAAAAAATATATTCTATATATAGTGTATATTTCCAATGGCAATTGATGCAAATGCGAAGTTGATATATAGATCTGAAACCTTTCCTTCTCAGATTGCATTGATTTGATAAAATTGTCCTCAACTTATTCAAGAAATGTTTCAAAATAATATACCAGATAAATATTTTACGTTGAGTTTGACTATATTACAGAGTATTTATAAAAATTGGATACCGGTCCCAAGCCCGGGTGAGAAAGGAGGAGGGTTTCTAGGTAAGGCCAGCTACCTGCCTAGTATAAAAAAGACTCAAAGCTCACAGCACAGGAAAAGAAGCCTCGGAACCAAAACAGACCCCAAATATGACCAAAGCAAGGACAAGGTTAAAACGATTCAAAAAGCGAACAACTACTAGAATAGCATGCTGGAATGTCACATCCTGGAATAAACGGGATCAGGAAATTATATTGGAGATGAATAACCACAAGGTGGACATATGTGCTATATCTGAAACTAAAAAGAAAGGCAAAGGAACTACCAAGGTGGAAAATTACATTCTTTTATACAGTGGAAAAGATAAGCACTCCAGAGCCCATTCTGGAGTCGGCCTACTCCTGCATGAAAAATATGAGCAACATATTGAAGACACAAATTATATAAGTGATCGATTAATTGAGGTGTCACTTAAATTTGATAAAACGAATATACATTTTATAAGTGTCTATGCTCCAGACATCACCAAACCTAGACAGGAAACTGAAGAATTCTATGAAGGATTACAGGACACTATCGACAGGATACCATCAACTCATCTTGTAGTACTTTTGGGTGATTTTAATGCTAGGATAGGAGATAGCATACTAAATGGAGTAAAACAGCGATTCAATGAAGACATACAGAATGAAAATGGCGATCAACTAATAGATTTCTGTGCACGTAATGAGTTACGGATTAATAACACATTTTTCAAACATAAAGACCAACATACCTATACATTTAACAACACCAGGAGAGACAAATCTGTGATTGATTACATCATAACAAATCGGAAAATACACCCTATAAATATTCTTGATGTCCGCACTCTGACTTCAGCAAATGTCGGAACTGACCACAACTTAGTACTTGGCAAAGTTCTGCTAGAACAACCCAAAAAACAACTCAGGAAAGCCAAAATATTTGTCGAAAAATACAATATAGAATCTTTAGAAAACGAAAGCACCAAAGAATTGTATAAACAAAGGCTCAGAGAAAGATTGGAAAACAACTTAATTCTAGATGAAGATAATGTTGACCTGGCCTGGAGCAAGATTAAAACTAACATCACCAGCGCTGCACTACAGGCCATAGGAAAAAGGAAAACAAATATCCACCCATGTAAAAATATCAAACCATGGTACTCGGAGGATGTTAAGATCTTGGCTAAGGAAAAATGGAAGAGCTATCTAAAATATAGAAGTAATCCAACGACTGAGCAATATGAAGAATACAAAATTGTAAGAAATAGAGTCAACGCTCAAATTGACAAGCTGAAGGAAGAATACTGGCAAAAATTCACGAAAGATATGGAACATGACTTATATGGAGCCCAAAGAAAAGTGTGGAAAATGCTCAAAAATCAAAGAAAACCAGTGAATGAATATAACCAGACCAACAAAATATCAATAGATCAATGGGAACATTACTTCTCCGACTTATATAGAGGAGAAGAACAAATTCCGAATAATAACATTGAAGTAAACACAGCAGAAGAGATATCTACAATAGTTATCGAAAATGCCATAAAAAAGCTGAAAAACCGAAAATCTCCTGGTATTGATGATATAACCAACGAAATGATCAAATATTCAGGTACACCATTGGTCACTGAACTACACAAAATGTTTAATAGGATCCTTAAGTATTGTGAAATCCCAAAAGAGTGGAGAATAAGTATAACAGTACCGATATTCAAGAAAGGTCAAAAAACAAACCCCGAAAATTACAGAGGAATATCACTATTAAGCTGTGTACTTAAGTTGTTCACAAGTATCTTGAGGAATTTACTCCATCGTTATATTGAAAACAGAGAGGAACAACAAGGCTTTCGTAATAACCGCTCAACTACGGATGCTATATTTGTGCTGAGACAACTGAAAGAAAAGTCAATAGAATATAACAACCCAGCATATGTATGTTTTGTAGATTTGACCAAAGCATTCGACAGAGTCGTGCTGAAAGACGTTGTAAATATTTTAATAGAGAAAGCTGTCCCACCATCTATAATTAAGACAATAGAGAATATCAACACAGATGGAAAAACAAGAATAAAAGTAGATGGGAAACTAAGCAAAGAAATATCAGTCACAACGGGAATAAAACAGGGAGATAGTCTGAGCCCTTTCTTATTTAATTTAATTATGGACAAGGTGATAGAGGATGTGGTTTCTGTGGGTGTGGGATACAGAATGGGCAAGAATCTCGTCAACATTATATGCTACGCAGATGATGCAACGCTCGTTGCTGAAACGGAGGATGACCTGCAACAGCTACTAAACAGATTCCATACAGCAGCCAGGAGATACAATATGATATTGTCCATATCAAAAACAAAGTGTCTAACTATATCGAGACAATCTCTGATATGCAATCTACTCGTAGACAGCGAACCAATCGAACAGGTCACAAAATTCAAATACTTGGGAGTCGACATTTCCAGCAGCAGTGACTTATATGAGGAAGTCAAATCGCAAACAGACAAGGCAGCGGTCGTTGCTGGCTGTTTGAGAGATACTGTCTGGAAAAACAAACACATGCTAACAGAGAGTAAAACCCGAATTTATAAAACATGTGTGCGACCCATTATGACTTATGCGATTGAGGCCAGAGCGGACACCGTTAGAACAAAGAGCCTGCTCCGGACGACAGAGATGAGAACCCTACGCTCCATCGCGGGTTTCACCCTTTTGGATCGGATGCGGAACACCGATATAAGACAGATCTGTGACGTTAGGGATATTGTCAGATGGTGCAGGAGCCGTAGACGATTCTGGCGGGACCACGTGGCGAGAATGGGAGACAACAGATTGCCCAAAATTATCTCCCAACAAATAAACTTTGGCAATCGACCACGGGGTAGACCACCCAAGAGATGGAGAGATAGCTGGAGCTCGGCGTCACAAGAGGCCTTGAGGGACGGGCAAAGTTCCTGAAAAAAACAGGTGTCAACCTAAAATAAGAAGAAGAAGAAGAAGAAGAAGGATACCAATCAACTGTGCCACGGCGGTCGGCAATATAATGTCTATCTATTAATATCAAACTGTAAGTACTATCATCATTAAACAAATTAAATAATATAGATCTGTGGAGTAAACAAAGTACAAAGTATTTTAATATATTGTCTTGTTCTGAACTGTAGTTAGGTGCAACATTGTAGAAATCAATGGTAAGTACGTATTGAAATATTATGCAATCAATAATTATTATGTATAATCAAAGTTCCTAACGATGAATACCACTTGTGTTTAGCGATAGTATGCTCTTTGAAATGGCAGTACACAATGTAGAAATTTTATCAATGTTTTTGATATTACATTGTTTGATTAAATACATTTTACATTTCACTACTATATAGTATTCGATAGTCATATTATAGCAGTTTTGTGACATTTCTTAATGGTTGTGTGTGTATTGCGTTCTATCAAATTTGGTGCCACTGTAGAGCTCAAAATTCGTACAGCTCACCTATGGAACCAGCACATACTTATTTTTAGGGAAAATAAGTATTTCTTGTTACAAGAACATATTCATTTATAAAAATGTCTTCTTTTATAATTTTTAAGTTATTTATGATTATTCGTTAAGGAAAGTGTGTTTTGTTTAACGCAAAGCATGATATATTACGTAAAACCGCCTAATATGTACACTATGAAGTTACGCGTTATTAAGGATAACTATCGCGTGCGATAATAAGGTGACGTGATTCAAATGAAACCCAAAATTTGTTGATTTTTTGCACTTTAAGAACAAATCTGACTTGAAATGAATAAACTATCGCAGACATTCACTTTGATTTTATGCACTCATTAAGCACATAAAATATTTATTTCTCTAAGACACACATGTAGTCATGTAGTTATGGAGTAATTTAAAAAAAATGCTGTTAAAAGGGTTTTTTAATAATTAATTTTAGGTGAATTTAAACAGCATTTCAAAATTGTGGGACGAACATTTACTAAAGAAATATTGAAAATAATTATTATATTTTATTAGACACATACTGTTGTCTAGGATGTCTAGGTTTATATGCCGTCCTAATATAATTAAATAAGACATGTTGCATTCTATCATATGAAAATCAGATTGTTTTCATATACGATTTCTTATTAAGTGTAAAATTAGATAAGAGGAACTTAATTTGGGGATATGGCAACAATATTCAGTTTATTTGACAGACTTACAGTCGTACCGATACGTAGTGCACATTTATTTGCAGTCATACCGACATGTAGTGCACATTCATTTGACAGATTTACAGTCGTACCGACATGTAGATACACATTTATTTGACAGACTTACAGTCGTACCGACATGTAGTGCACATTCATTTGACAGATTTACAGTCGTACCGACATGTAGTGCACATTCATTTGACAGATTTACAGTCGTACCGACATGTAGTGCACATTTATTTGACAGACTTACAGTCGTACCGACATGTAGTGCACATTCATTTGACAGACTTACAGTCGTACCGACATGTAGTGCACATTCATTTGACAGATTTACAGTCGTACCGACATGTAGTGCACATTTATTTGACAGACTTACAGTCGTACCAACACGTAGTGCACATTTATTTGACAGTCGTACCGACATGTAGTGCACATTTATTTGACAGACTTACAGTCGTACCGAAATGTAGTGCACATTCATTTGACAGACTTACAGTCGTACCGACATGTAGTGCACATTTATCTGACAAACTTACAGTCGTACTGATATGTAGTGCACATTTATCTGACAAACTTACAGTCGTACTGACATGTAGTGCACATTTATCTGACAAACTTACAGTCGTACTGACATGTAGTGCACAATTAAGTGGATCATAACTTGTTCCACGTTCCTCGAAGCAACACCAATTTAAATCAAAACGAATTTATCGAAAGGGATTGTCATTTCTATAATGTCAATCTCTCGGGCAGTATCCCACATTCTGATGTATTCACTGCTAGTCATGATTGCTACAAGAATTTTTTATATAGATGTATAGCGACGTAAACCTGTGTATTGTTGAAAATTTTAATTTGTGTACTTATTTTGATTTTTGTTTTTATCTAGCAGATTCTGTTATTTTTCACAGCTGTAACAAATAAGGTCCTTCTCCCTTCCTTTTTCCTTCTCTTCCTTTCCCGTCACGGGCAAATGCGTAAAATATATGAATATGTATGTAATAATTTTAAATATATTTAAATTTATTTTTTGTTGTATTGTAGGTACATACTTCTATGACTATTTTAATGTACATCAATTGTGGACAAAAGTAATTGGTCTGTCTTTTTGTTTATTTCATAGTGTATTTTTTTCTCTTTATCTTATAAGACTGTATTTGTCCCCTAAATAAATAAATAAATGAATACTCTATTACACTGCAAGGAACATACTATCACCAAACGCAAGTCGCATATAAGTTACGTTCAACAATATTGAATGCATCTGATACGATATTATTCACTGTGCTACTAATGAATGTCAACGGAACATACTATGCAGACCACTACCATTTAATGTATGTATAGTTTATGTAAGTGCATAGACAAGGCTTCTCTAGATTTCTATACAATGTTATTCAATAAGCTTACATCATTCATGTAATAGTTGGCCAAGGTTTTTTTTTATTTATTTATTACCTTTAAACATCAAATTAATACAGTATAACTAAAGTTAAATATCACAATGGAATTTATCACCTGACTAGGCGAAGCCTGTTCTGAGGTAATACTAACAATAATTACGTGATACATTTTTGTTACATCCATTCTCAATAAGGCATCAAAGTATAAAAAGTACAAAATATATAGGACTATAGGCACCAATAAAACGGGTGGGTTGTGGCCAACGCTATACTCTTCACTACTAAGTCACTCCACAAAGTATTCCAATTTTGGATGGAAAATTTTCATAATTTTTATGAAATGAGTTTGTTTAATATTTTTTTATTTAAATATTTTATTAGGAAAACTTGGTATTTCTTCAATGACATTTTATGAAAGTGATGTGTATTTTTACCAATTTGAAAATAAAAATTTCAAAATTTAAGTTTCCTGAGCTTGAGGTCACTTTTGAAGTATTTGACAGTTTAAAAAATTGAGTAGCACTATTCAGATATTCTTCAAAATCTAATGGGGTCTAAGTGAGTATACATAAGATATACGAATTCGCAAAATTTGAAAAAAATTTAATGAGTACCTACTTTAGTCTATAATCGATAAAATAAAATAAACTCGCCGTATATAGCACACAGCACATAGCACGTAGTACACAGCACACACACAGATACATTGTGATGAAACTTTCAGAATACAATCTCAGCATGATTCTAGTTGATAATCTGCATTAAAAAAAGCCTTGTGAAAAAAATTGCGAAATTACTACTCCCCACTTGGGTTAGTGAGGAGTAAAAACAAGAGTATTTGTGAGTGAGGGTGTGTTTGCATGTGTTTGATAACGATATGGGAATATGTGTAATAAAGGATGTATGAGGGCGTAGGAAAAGATCTCTTTCTGTGTGGAAATATTATCTTAGAACAAACGTCAATTCTCTCTCCGACTCTTTTCTCCCTTCAACCAATCAAACAATCAACTCCCTTCAACTTTTCTACATATCAACCAATCAGTAACCAGTTTTCTTAAATTATGTCCACTTGGCTATGTATATAAGTATTTTTCAAAGAATGAGGAATATAGCGAACCTCCTTATTCTTGACAATTACATCTTCTTTTTCTTCTCGTGCCCCATTATGCTTCCCCGAATCATCGAAGGCTTTTCAGTTTTATGTCACTTGGAACTAATTCTCCGTCTATTTTTACGGTCTTTTCTCTCATGTTGAGCAACGACGATGTCTATCTTCAACCAGGAACATGCTGGAGTATCTCATACTTAACCCCATGCAAGGACCCAATACAAAGTCTTCCAGATCTTTTATAATTCCCTGCTGCAGTTGGCTCTTCTCAGGACCTCTTTAGAATAAAAATATTTAAATTCAAAGGTATTATAACTCATCATCATCAAGACTCTTATACAAGTGGCGGATCGCTTCAAAATGGCAATTTCATTCCACTAACCAGAGCATAGAAGCAACATTTGCATGAAAAACAGTTGAATTTCTGCTCAGCTGAGAACGGAACCCAATAATTTAACATAGAATTCAATCGACTAAGCAAGCACATACGAAACAATACCATTTGTTATTGATACTTATTTTATTTAAAACTCCGAATTCATATTTTTACTGTGGATTTTTTTGAAGAATTACTTTGACGCGTATAGTGGTTTGAAAATGAATTTGTTTAACCACAACAGGGGCTCGTTCCCACTGAGTAAATCATAATAAAAAAACGTTATTTCAACATTTAACATTCCTTAAATTAAAAAAAAATGATCCATCGTCCTTAGAGTGATTCTGTCAAATTACCTTGAATACTCTAATGCAGACACGAGAGAGGATAATTATATTTTATTATACGAAGACCACACATCCAGCGTTTCCCTTAGGGATGTGCCTACTAATGAACTAAGTAACCTTATAATATTATGTTGTACTTTGTCTTAAACTGTATAAGGGCATTTGAAGAAAACGGTACATATTATCATAACCTCAGGGCCAGCAGTAAGTACCTACAAGTCGCCAAGACACGCAGTACTAAAACTTTAAACTGTGTACTCCCATGTTGTTGGTGTAACAGGATGACAGCAATATGTAGATACAAGGTGGTCGCGTTGTAGTTAATGGAAATTCGGTGTGCCTTTGAACGAGACCAGATAGGTGCGTTAATTTGTATTCCGGTTAATTATTATTTGACGAAGGATATTTGCATTCACGAAGCATATCATGACATTGTGTCGAATCGCTAAATAGTAATAAAGTACCTATCAACTGTTTAAGGCTAGCGTCCGTACAGACGCAGCGGTCGGATCGGACGGAGCGCGCGCATCGGATCGTCGGAATGCTGACGCCGTAGCTATGAGAGGCAAAATTCGATCGGATCTGTCATTATTGTATGTGCATTTTCTATGGTGATGTCATATCGCCTTTTGATGGAAAATTGTCATTTTATTTTTTTATAAACTATATTTTATTACTTTGTATAAACCACGGTTTAGGGACTAACCGTTCCCTCGGGCAGAAGTAGGTATCTCAAAAATATTATAAATTCGAATGTTTGGATGTATAGATGTTTTTTACTCAATCACGCGAAAACGGCTGAAAGATTTTAGATGAAATTTAGCATTAAGATATGTATATTCTAGAACAGGCTATGGGTTATAATCTTTTTTCATTTTCATTTTCATTGAATAAAATCATGAACCTACGAGCCGAGCATGCGATTACCAATCCGAATAAAAAACCGAATATTTCAAAAGTTGCATATAATCAAACATAGGATTTTTCGCTGCCGGGAGTCAGTGATATTTTTGAAAAAATTTTCAACATCTCAACAGAGATGAAGTAGGAATATTATAGAAGAACCAAGAACTCAATGCACCCACAGTAAAAATATGTTATTTTCAAATTAATTGTATACCATTATTTAAATATATACCTAGAAATTTCTAAAATTGCATTGATAAGGGAACTCAATAAGAAGGCATATTTGGTGAACGTTGCGCAAGCGCATAAAGTGATCACGTAAACCAGCCGATGACAGGTCGTAAGCCCTGTATAATGGTCTTCTATAATATTCCAACTTCGTCTCTATTGAGTTGTAGAAAGGTTGCGAATAAAAAACATTTTTGTATTTGCATTCTATATGGAAAATTGTCAACAAATACAAATGACAGTTGTGTCAGCAGTTGTGCGCCTCTGTGGACGCACTGCCACAAGCAAATCTGTCTGATGTGCTCCGTCCAATCCGTCCGCTACGCCTGTATGGACGCTAGCCTTTATATTAATTTACCAACGTATTATTTGTCGTTTCAAACACACAAAAATATACCTATTTATTTATTTATAATAAACTCTTATATAGGTACTTCTGTGATTAATATAATTGGTCTTATTTATGTACATCGACTTAAAGTTATGGAGTAATGTTAAACAAGACCGTAAAAAAGGATATTTTTAATATTTTTTTCAGGTATTTAATGCTGTATTTTAAAATTGTATGAAGAACATTCCCTAGATAAATGTTGAAAATACTTATTGTATTTTTGTAGACACACACGGCTACATTACGCCTATATAAGATATATGTACACTATACACGGTCCCAGGTTGTTTTAACAGCAATATAGGTATGTAAGAAGAGTATAGAGACCGAATATTTCCGATATTTCCCGAATGTTGCCGATGGTCGCGTTATATGTCAATTATTTTTGACATTTGTGAAGCTACATGAATATTTGTTTTCTATTTCATTTCACAAATTAATAAAACAACAAATAATTATAAATACGATCAACCGTATTTTTTGGCGTCTTAATATGACATAAACGGGTTACAAAAAATATTTGTCATAACCACTGACAGATCATTTGAGAATGCTATATTAATTTAAGGTAACCAACTGTTTCATTATTGCTCCAGTTTTCGCTACAGTTTTTCATATAACTATCAAAATAATGATATTCACCAAATAAAACATGAAAATAAAGCCCAAACACTATAAACGTTGTATTTTTTTTCAAAACATCGACAAATGTCAAATCACCGGAGAAACCTGAATGAATTGCGACGTTGTCAGCTCAAACAGTAACATAGCAACGTTATTGTTATATTGGTAGGTATTGTAAATGTTATTATGAATAGTCAAGAATATAAGTGCTTATACTATGTTTTAGTTATGTAATGTTTTTACTACAGTACTAGTTGCATGTAACACATGAGATCCAACTGTCGATAGCGATAGATACAAATTATTGAATATTTTCAGATATTTTGTTTTCTATACAACATATGTAGGTATGTATGTCAAGATAGGATAGTATGGAGGAAGATCCTTTTTCCTACCCAGAATATGCAAATAGCATGATGGTATGTATGTATGTTTGGAGATGAAGTATCAAACTATTAAGTCTTCTTACATATTGTGTATAGGCGACTGCCATACAAAATGTATGAAGCGATGTCGTCACTAAATTCAATTTTTAAAAAAATTGTTTAAAAAAAATTGAGATCTTCTACTACAATGTTAATATTTTTTATAGAAAATTAAATTATCTAGTTGGGGTGTTTCGGCTTTTTTCGATAATTGTAAAAGTTTTGGAAATATAGGCAGTTAAACTCATAAATTTATCATAAAAAAAATATTTTTCTTAATAAAAAATGTTTGAGAAACCCTGGAATTTTTTTGAAAAAACTAATTTGAGATTTTGTATTTGTCTATGTTTGTACCAATTTTCAGCGTTCTACCGTTTATGGTTTCTGAGATATATGGAAAAATAAAATAAAAATTCAAAAGTTGATAACCCCTGACTGAAACAAAAATTCAAAATTCCGAGTATAAAAGTTTTGTAGGCCTGTAACTGTTTATATATTCTGAAATTTTAGGCTCTGTAAATTGAGCGGATCAAAAGTTATAAGGGGGGGACGGACACACAGACACACACACAGACACACAGACACACACACACACAGACACACACACAGACACACACACACACAGACACACGAAATGTTCTACTCCGAATTCTGAGTAAATCCGTGTATGGAACATATATGCTGCGAAGCCTCTAAGTTGGTGTTTTTTGACTTCAAAGTTGGAAAATCCATGAAAAAAGTAGACCTCTCCATACAATTCTCGCGTATTCTGGCTTGATACATTGTCGATATGTTAAGAGAACAAAGTTCTCCTGAACAAATCGACAGTTGGAAAACAAAATATCTTAAAATATTCAATAATTTGGATTAATGATTTTATAGTTTGGTACTTATTCTTCAACTATACATACTATCGCTATCGACAGTTGGATCTCGTGTGTTTCATGCAACTAGTTTTATAATAGTCAAGATTTCAATCGAATATTGATTTTCGTTCAGTGTGTTAGTTTCTTTAAAAATGATCAAATTTATAATAGTCGAGGTATCCATCGAATATTGATATTCATTTTCGTTCAGTGTTTTAGTTCCTAAATATTGATCCAACCATCAATTTGTTTAAAAGAACTTTGTTCTCTTAACATATCGACAATGTTTCAAGCCAGGATACGCGATATTTGTATGTAGGGTCTATATTTTATACGGTTTTTCCAACTTTAAAGTCAAATAGTAAAACCGGAGCCCATATTCGGACGATAGACACTCTGATTATTGATTATGTACCACAATCAGAAGCATAGGCGGCTCGTGATTGAAATTATCTGCAGTTCATTTTTACATAAACACTAGTTGCATGTAACACATGAGATCCAACTGTCGATAGCGATAGTATGTATAGTTGAAGAATATGTACCAAACTATAAACCCATAAATACAAATTATTGAATATTTTCAGATATTTTGTTTTCTATACAACATATATTATGTAGGTATGTATGTCAAGATAGGATAGTATGGAGGAAGTTCCTTTTTTCCTACCCAGAATATGAAAATAGCATGATGGTATGTATGTTTGGAGATGAAGTATCAAACTATTAAGTCTTCTTACATATTGTGTATAGGCGACTGCCATACAAAATGTATGAAGCGATGTCGTCACTAAATTCAATTTTTAAAAAAATTGTTGAAAAAAAATTGAGATCTTCTACTACATTGCTGATATTTTTTATAGAAAATTAAATTATCTAGTTGGGGTGTTTCGGCTTTTTTCGATAATTGTAAAAGTTTTGGAAATATAGGCAGTTAAACTCATAAATTTATCATAAAAAAAATATTTTTCTTAATAAAAAATGTTTGAGAAACCCTGGAATTTTTTTGAAAAAACTAATTTGAGATTTTGTATTTGTCTATGTTTGTACCAATTTTCAGCGTTCTAGCGTTTATGGTTTCTGAGATATATGGAAAAATAAAATAAAAATTCAAAAGTTGATAACCCCTGACTGAAACAAAAATTCAAAATTCCGAGTATAAAAGTTTTGTAGGCCTGTAACTGTTTATATATTCTGAAATTTTAGGCTCTGTTTATTGAGCGGATCAAAAGTTATAAGGGGGGGACGGACACACAGACACACACACACACACACAGACACACACACACACACAGACACACACACACACAGACACACGAAATGTTCTACTCCGAATTCTGAGTAAATCCGTGTATGGAACATATATGCTGCGAAGCCTCTAAGTTGGTGTTTTTTGACTTCAAAGTTGGAAAAGCCGTGAAAAAAGTAGACCTCTCCATACAATTCTCGCGTATTCTGGCTTGATACATTGTCGATATGTTAAGAGAACAAAGTTCTCCTGAACAAATCGACAGTTGGAAAAATTCAAAATTCCGAGTATAAAAGTTTTGTAGGCCTGTAACTGTTTATATATTCTGAAATTTTAGGCTCTGTTTATTGAGCGGATCAAAAGTTATAAGGGGGGGACGGACACACAGACACACACACACACACAGACACACACACACACACAGACACACACACACACAGACACACGAAATGTTCTACTCCGAATTCTGAGTAAATCCGTGTATGGAACATATATGCTGCGAAGCCTCTAAGTTGGTGTTTTTTGACTTCAAAGTTGGAAAAGCCGTGAAAAAAGTAGACCTCTCCATACAATTCTCGCGTATTCTGGCTTGATACATTGTCGATATGTTAAGAGAACAAAGTTCTCCTGAACAAATCGACAGTTGGATAAGGAAATATTATGAATAAGACTGATTTCAAATTTGGGTGTTTAAGTTTATAGGCCTTCTTAAACGGAATTCTGGTTTTTAAATCATTATTTTTTAAACATTTTTCTTTTTGTACGTATTTTAAATTAAGTATTTTTTTTCCTCTTATATACAGGTACGTAGGTAACTATGTTGTATAGAAACGATTGTCTAATTACATCGCTTTATTTTGCAAGTTATGTGTGAGGCAAAATATAATTTCTTCTTCTCTTAATAGATTGACGATCTGTATGACAGGAGTCTTGGTCATAGGATGAGGATGTCCAGCCGTCCCTCCATCTCATTGATGGGTTTCCCGGTGGTCGCCGACCCTCTGGTGTTTCACATATTGCAATTTTGGTGATACTTTCGAAATCCTTACTCTCCACGTGTTACCTCTAATAGGAATATCTTTGCCTGCTCCACCTCATGATGTTTTCCACATCACAAGTTCTGCATATCTCCTAATTGGGGATTCTACCCTGAACTTTTCTAAAAATATATATGAAGTATAAAAAATGAAGATTGTATGAGACCCAAACAAGTCATAACGTATGCCGTTAAGTGATGCAGCAAGAACTGAAAGCCAAATTAAAAATGTAAGTGTCGCACTGAATTTGTTCTTTTGAAAATATGTTTTAACACGATTTTAACGGAATTTTTAATTAGAAATTTACATTCTACATATTTAAAAATTCCAAATGAAAATGACAAATTCAACCTGATTCAAGTCCATCCAACTGAATATATTAAGGCGTATATTCACTAAAAATTTGTAAGAAAATTTTGCACGAACATTAGAACATTGATCTCTGTTTTTGTTGTAGGTACATGTTTATACCTACCATATTAAATTTTTATTCTTCCTTATTCAATTATATACAGATAAACGTTTTCTATTTTGTTACAGAATATTAATTAAATAAAACCAAAAAGTCCTCAAATTCTCAAGGGTAACTTTCTTAAGAAGAAAACAGATCCAAGATCTTGTTTTTTTTCTTGTACCACTTGAGGTCGGCCCTCCTAACCTTTTGGTGCCAGGTTTATCTATCCTATATTGTCGAAGCTAATAGTTGGGCTTTCTTCGTGTCACCTCTTTACGCGGATAGTGGGCTTCCAGCTATCTCCTTTTTTTTTGCTGCTAACGCTGTTTGCATTACATTGTCTATCATTGAAATAAATATCCGTACGCGTGATTATTTATAGTGCTCAGCGTCCATCCAGAATTTGGTGGATATGCGCCATTAACGAAACAAGTAAGAACATACTTTCACTGTCCATGGAAACCTGAGATTTCATTAAAGATAAATTCAACCACCGTTCAAAATGGACCAAAGGTACCGTCCGACCATATTTCATTCATCGCAAAATTTTAATTTAATACAACTGGTCTACGCTAGGACTCGCCACAATGAGGCTGAATTATAATGATAAAGAGTTTTCGAAATTTGTTTAAAGCTGAAATATATACCTACTTACCTATCTCTATTATAATTGAATTATTATAATTGAATTAATATAATTTAATTAATATATACATGCGCAACGAGTGAATTTATTGGTTTGTTATGATTGTTATGAAACACAAATGTAGTTGATGAAATGTTTTTATTATGTTTTCGTTATAATAAAAACGGTCTCGATAAATTCGTTTTTGCAAGACAAGGTTTTAAAGTTCTCCGAAATATGTTTATGTTCTTCGTGAGTTCTTTCAGAGTTATGGAAAGGACCATTATTAGTCTCCATAAGCAGAACTGATGTTAGTGATGGAAGAACAGCTGGATCGATCATTTTATGTTGTTATTTTGAAATCCAGTTAGAGGTTAGAAAAAACATATTCATTTTTTACTCTTCACTACTATGGAATAGTGGATTTCTCTTTTTTAAGCGTATTTTACACATCAATTTCTCAACGGGTATCATGAAGAGAGTGCACACTTTGAGTTTCGTCACGATGTGTTTGTATGTATGGCGTTATACGCCGTATGCTGTATCATTTTTGTGTCCTCTCTACAACCCAAACTTTAAGTCCAACCGACTTCATATTTACATCAATTTGTGTAAATTGCATAGACCTAGAGCTGGTTAGGTTTTCATAGACCACAATCATTATGTTGTTTTTTTTGTGTCCTCTCTACAGCTCGAACTAAAGTCCTTATATTGGTATCATGTGTGTAAAGTTCATAAACTTAGAGCTGATTAGTTTTTCATAGATATCCGTTAATTTATTCTCTATGATTTCATCTGTCAACATTATCAAGATGCTCTCATGGTCTGGAAAATTGAAAGTTTTTAATTTTGTTTGAATTTTTGATACAATTGAAATACACTTTTCAAAAATACATTCAGGAATTGTCAACATTTAAAGGAAAAATATCTATGGTCTGTTATATTGAATTAAAATTGCAAAGTTGTATGCCTACAACAGAAGTAAAATAGCTTCTCTATGAGAAAATTGAGTTATCAACTTCATATTGATATTGTATGTGTTTCATACGTATTCTCACGTCATCTTCCTGCCAGGTTAGACAGAGTGAACACCTCCTTCTATCTTGAGAAATAATATTTAATAAAAATATACTTCATAAAAATGCATTTAGTCATTGTCAACATTTCAAGAAAAAAATGTACACTTACTATGTAGTGGAGAGTTTAGTGTTGGCCACAACCCACTCGTTTTATATTGTGTGCCCAAATATGGTTGTGGCATATAGTAAGGAATGGTTGTATATATATTAAATTTGCAAAACAATTTTTTCTCAATGTACACTCTAATTAATTAATTAATACATATAATTAACTCGTATGGGCCGCAGCGTATGGGGTTAGTGACATGCTTATTTAAAAATAATAGGTATATTGTTTTAATTGTTTTTACATAATTTATACTTCTCCAAGCTGGAAAGACTAGTTTTTTTTTTTAATAAATTGCCGTGTGATAAAAAAAAACATGTTACTTTCAATGCAAGGGAATTAGTTTCCACAATTTATAATAAATGGGTAGCTATGCATTATTTTTCAATAATAATTCTACTTCATTTAATATGATAACTATGACAGGTTTTTAGTACCAACTACTATAAAATGTAATTGTTAAATTCACATACATGGCAGAACATTTTCACAATGTCCTTCCAACGGATACAAGGGAGTCAAATCATGAACAGATAAACAACAAAATAAAATAAAAATATTTTAAAGTTAAACAATAGAAAAAGGGTTATTAGAATTATGGCTCCATACACTTCGCTCCATAGTGGGCGTAACACTCGTGGATAGAGTCCGAAACGAGGATATAAGGAGGAGATGCGATGTAGACGACATCATCCGCTGGGTTGGAGGGCGAAGGCGTCAATGGAGAGACCATGTCGAGAGAATGGGAGACAATCGACTACCCAAAATTGTCTCCAAGCAAGTCCCGGAGGGTCCGGAGCAAAAAGATTGAGTGACAGCTGGACATCCAGATCACAAGAGGCAGTCTCCGACTGAAAATACAAGCCCTCGTCTTAAAACCACAGAAAGAAGAAGAAGAATAATGGGGTATAATTTATATTGATATTTTGAAGCTTTTTTTCATATAATTTTTATACTGTTGATTTGATGTGTTTTGTGTGTTGTTTTGATTTTGTTTTATGTACCTAATTGGATTGTTCTTTATGGATGTACTCACTTTATCAGCACAAGCATTTTTGAGAAATGGAAAAAACAGTGTACGTACTGACATTAAAAGTATCTTATGTAGGTATTGATATATTGAATAATAAATAAAAAAAAATATGTATATAAATTATATAATAAACCTTGAAAAAGTTTCCATGCCTGAGATGTCTAAAATAAAATTCACTCTGCGATTTGTGTAGATTCAAATTTGTGTACTCTGCGATACTAAAAGCTCACCATAACAGACAGAGCCAGAAAATTGTTAATTGTAATTCCTCTCCTGTATGATATGATGGGAACATAAACACACGAAAAATCAGAATTCATACCTTTGGTTGCAAACGTTTATTTATAAAGGCACAGTTTGTGTTTACAAAACAATGCGCAAATAATTGTTTTGAAAGTTTTTCGTGAAATATTCGCACACATCCCACGCCCCATATTATTAAAACTCACCTATAGGTACAATACTCGAGAGTTGTTAAGCGAGTCAGTTACAACTAACCAGATGTATATAATTCTTATTGACTTTTTGCAAAACGTGAACTGGTGTACATAAATTGTATTTCTTGTTTGCTTAACGATATAGCCTCTCTTGTGAACATGAACGAATTGAGCTAAAGCAAATATTTAATGTCGAGATACAACAGGAGAAACAATATATTTTAATGACATTTCATTTAATACTTGTTCGTGTTTGATATTAAGTTAAAGTTACCGAAATGCACGAGTCGAAGGAAACTTTTGAATAAAACAAATTATTTATTGAATTACATCAAATAACGTTCAACTTAGAATGAATATCAAAATTACATTGTCAAATTTTAAATCTCACACACTTCAATTGGTATCATCCAACTGTCGATTCGTTCATGAGAATTCAATTCTCTTAATGAATCGACATTATCCAACTGTCGATTTGTTCAGGAGAACTTTGTTCTCTTAACATATCGACAATGTATCAAGCCAGGATACGCGAGAATTGTATGCAGAGGTCTACTTTTTTCACGGCTTTTCCAACTTTGAAGTCAAAAAACACCAACTTAGAGGCTTCGCAGCATATATGTTCCATACACGGATTTACTCAGAATTCGGAGTAGAACATTTCGTGTGTCTGTGTGTCTGTGTGTGTGTGTGTGTGTGTGTGTGTGTGTGTGTCTGTGTGTCTGTGTGTCTGTGTGTGTGTGTCCGTCCCCCCCTTATAACTTTTGATCCGCTCAATTTACAGAGCCCAAAATTTCAGAATATATAAAAAGTTACAGGCCTACAAAACTTTTATACTCAGAATTTTGAATTTTTGTTTCAGTCAGGGGTTATCAACTTTTTAATTTTTATTTTATTTTTCCATATATCTCAGAAACCATAAATGCTAGAACGCTGAAAATTGGTACAAACATAGAAAAATAAAAAATCTCAAATTTATTTTTTCAAAAAAATTTCTCAAACATTTTTTATTAAGAAAAATATTTTTTTTATGATAAATTTATGAGTTTAACTGCCTATATTTCCAAAACTTATACAATTATCGCAAAAAGCCGAAACACCCCAACTGGATAATTTAATTTTCTATAAAAAAATATTAACATTGTAGTAGAAGATCTCAATTTTTTTTTAAAAATTGAATTTAGTGACGACATCGCTTCATACATTTTGTATGGCAGTCGCCTATACACAATATGTAAGAAGACTTAATAGTTTGATACTTCATCTCCAAACATACATACCATCATGATATTTTCATATTCTGGGTAGGAAAAAAGGAACTTCCTCCATACTATCCTATCTTGACATACATACCTACATATGTTGTATAGAAAACAAAATATCTGAAAATATTCAATAATTTGTATTTATGGGTTTATAGTTTGGTACATATTCTTCAACTATACATACTATCGCTATCGACAGTTGGATCTCATGTGTTACATGCAACTAGTTAAGCCAAGATGCGTGTACGAAGGAAAATTTTGTATGGAACGCTGTATGGAATTTTGTTTTTTGAACGCTGAAAATTGGTATAAAGATAAACAAATACAAAATCTCAAATTACTTTTTTTTTAAAAATTCCAGGAATTCTCAAACATTTTTTATTAAGAAAAATATTTTTTTTATGATAAATTTATCAGTTTAACTGCCTATATTTCCATTTTTTTTAAATATCTAAAAAAGCCGAATCACCCTAACTAGATAATTTAATTTTATATAATTTTTTTTTATAAAAATTGAATTTAGTGACGACATCACTTCATACAATTTGTATGCTAGTCGCCTATACACAATATGTAAGAAGACTTAATAGTTTGATACTTAAATCTCCAAACATACATACATACCATCATACTGTTTTCATATTCTGTGTAGGAAAAACAGACTGACCTCCATACTATCCTATCCTTATAAACACACCTACATATTTTAAATAGAAAATAAAATATCTTGTGTTCTTTATAGTTTGGTACGTATTCTTTGATTATGCATACTATCGCCATCGACAGTTGGATCTCATGTGTTACATGTAACTAGTAATTACATACTACCAACTTGTTACAATATTGCTGTAGTCTTTTGTTATTGCAGTGACAAAACTACAACAATATTTTGTCTTGTCCTATTGCAGCCGCAAGACTACAGTAAACTCGTGTTTTAAGTGGCAAGACTATAGGAATCTTGTGGGTCAATAAAATACAAGGGCAGCGTGGATGTAAAGGAACAATAACTACTAACTATTTAGCAAAATGATAGTTTACTCAAAGAATGTCTTACAAATAAACACATTATTTATTCGAATATTTTTTAACTGCATATACGCAAACGTTCAGGGGTGACATCTGTACGAGACGCCGTCATCTCATTTATAATATGAGGAATGTTGCTTTCGTTGTTTACAAATAAACTAATTTCTCAATAGATGGCGTTACAAAAAAGGCTTAACCGTTACTTCATAGATGACAATATTATAGTTCCTTATTTTCAAGGTGAATTGTTACACACTATTCAAATACCTATATAGAACTTTCAAAAATAACATCGATAAGGGAACTCAATAAGAAGGCATAATTGGTGAACGTTATGCAAACGCATAAAGTGTTCACGTAAACCAGCGGATGACAGGTCGTAAGCCCTGTAGGTTCCTCGAGTTCCTGGTTCTTCTACAATATCCCAAGTTTGTCAATAAATTTTAAATTAATGTCAATAAATCGGAAAATATTGCCGTTTTTTTTTTATTTTTGTAAAAGCCGAGTACACATTACATAAAATAAAACAATTTTATATATAATGAGACATCCAAAACGAGTACCTACCTCGACTCACCTTTGAGTATCATATTGTGAAATTGTCATATTATTATTGCAACAGAAATAAATATTATTTTCATATTATATTGAACAGAAATAAGGAAAAAATGGAGTATATTTAACTATTTAGCGTCTCATCTTAGAGACCCAAGGACTGTTCATTTGTATCATATCCACATGTGTAGGTACGTCTAGATACTAAAGTTTCTTGAATTAGCGATCGCTTCAAATATACAGCATTTAATGTAAGACATATTAATATGATTATCAGTTATTTTAAAACTATTAAATAATATTTAAAAACATCATTTTATTACCTGCACCCTGGATTCCTGCGCAGCATGTCTTGACTTCCCTGTTTTCAACACGACCTCTTATACATTGAGATAAATCAGTATTACAAACAGTACCAACTACGAGATGTTGGTATAGCAAAAGTCATGTGTATTTATTCATTGGCTCGGATGCGTAATCGCAGTAGCAAAAATAGTACGCATGGGTTTGCGTGTTTCGCGGCACCAAATGAATATGTTGATGCAGTAGGTTGACTATGTGATAAATCAAGAAACTCCTTTGCACCTGCAAAGACGCTCAATGTCCGCTGCACAAACTGGATACACTTCTACCAGAGCTGAGTATTCAATAACATAATTTCCTATGCCTGGTTGTATGTTTGTTTGTCCGTGAAACTCTGCTAAAATCAATTATTTACGTACCCGGTATCAGGCGCACATAGGTCGGAATGCAGAATCTGACCTAAATACTAAACATATTTTTATTTTACAGTCGCTTACTAACGTTAGGAGTTCACATGGCTTCCTAACTTATGGATGCTTCGAAGTTTTTGTATGAGAATAGCATTGCAGAGACATAGCTAAGTACTTAGCGCATGCGCGTCGGCGTAAACTGACATTTACGAACTGTCAAAAAGGAAGGTTGATCGCGAAGAACTTTACGAGTGGCTCAATATTAAAATACGAGATATTTTCGATGAATGATGATTTTAGCGACTTCGTGAATATATTTATTTGGTAATTTTGTGAAATCAAATCTCACACACAGTATACAACGATCTACATGAGATGTCGAAAATTTGTTGGAATTTCAAAAGAATAGTGACATCGAGCTGTCAGTGATAGCTTAGTTACATGTGTTTGTGTTATGACAAAAAAACATTTTAAACATCAGTAAAAACTCATAGAAAACTATATAGGTATCTAATAAATTAAAGTAATAACTAAAAAAAAAACTTTAATCATCTATATGTATTAGCTGTAAGTTGAACTTGATTTACAATTTATTAAATGATTCTATTATTACGTGTAAGTAAAATGTATGTAATATGTAAAATGTAGATATGTTATTTGCTCCTGTCCCAAGCACAAGTTTCTAACTTTATTGGGACAGTGCCTATTGAAAAAAAAACTGTATTAATTTAAATTTTTGTAAGTACTATGTGTTTATATTATGTATACTCAATAAAAAAAAAATATTTTGTTTACACCCTTGAGTATCTTATGTTAACCGGTTTCAGAGCTAACCCGCTCCCTCATCCGAACAAACTTATACTTTAAACGTGTCGATTAGGTTGCCTTAAGCGTTTTCAACGGGTTTTTCAAAGCGGTTGGAAAATAATTGAACGTGTTCTATTTTTCAACGCGTTTTGTTTCGTTTTTCATTAAACAAAAATCTGTAAAATTATTCATTGCCGACAGGCTGCCGAATGTATTGTGTTGACATTGACGTTCGCGGTATCTTTTGTGAGATAATGAAAAAATAAAGTAAAAATTCAAAAGTTGATAACCCCTGACTGAAACCAAAATTAAAAATTCTGAATATAAAAGTTTTGTATGCCTATACTTAATTATATATTCTAAAATTTTGGGATCTATGAACTCAGCGGATCAAAAGTTATGAAGGGACACAGACACACTAAATGTTCTTCTCCGAATCTGAGTAAATCCATATATGGAACATATTATATGCTTCGAAGCCTCTAAGTTAGTGTTTTTTGCCTTCAAAGTTGAAATAACCGTGAAAACTATAGACCCTGCATACAAATCTCGCGTATTTTAGCATGATACTTTGTCGATATGTTAAGAGAATAAAATTCTCTTGAACAAATCGACAGTTGAATTATACGATGTATGTTGTCCTCCGTCATTTTTGACGGGTTATAACTTGTATAAGTATAAAATATACCATCGTTGACCAGCGACATCACGATATGGTCGCGTGTTACCAATCTGCACACAACTTTCCATAATAGCCGATTCGGTTTACGGAAGACGAAACAAAAACAATAATTCTTCACATCCAATTTATCCTCAGACATAGGCAATTCATACATACCTATATATTTAAATGATACACCAACACATTGACGGATAGCCCTGTGTAGTCATGTAGTCTCTTTTCTATGGTTTTGATATGTCAAGTCGCGTCGAAGACTAGATCGTCTGCTGATGACAGTTTCATGGTATTATGACGGGAATTTGGACCTGGGAGGCAATTCTGAGGGGCAAGTCTGGTTCGACCGGCGAAATCAAAACCCCAGTGATTACCCATATCATGGATATAATTATCGTATGGAGTTCTATGACATCTGAAGATATTGTAAAACTCCATATAATAATTATATCCATGATATGGGTAAACTAGGAGGGTTTTCATTTCGACGGTCAACCTGACTTACCCCCCTGGTCCAACAGGTGAAATCAAAACCCTCGTGAATACCCATATCATGGAAAAAATTATCATATGGAGTTCTATGACATCTAAAGACATTATAAAACACTATATTATTAATTTGTCTTTTTAATTTTAAATGCATTCGTAAAAAGTAATCATGAGATTATTTATTATATTTTTTAATGCTTCTTTATGTAAATTAATTTAATTGATTATGATAATTTTATTGCCTCAACACCACACATTGTTTTCTCAGAGCCATGAATCGTAATATACAAAGGAAATGTTTCAACGATATATAAATTTTATATTATTCTGTCTTAATGTTACATATGAAATAATCGTTTCGTGATTTGTACATACGGAACGTATGGTATCGATTTGTTTTTTTAAATATTTATTATCGATATCCAAATTTGTTATGATAATTTGTAACGCATTAATTTCGTGCTTTTTATTTATGATTTATTGTGGTCACGTCTAACTAATCCTCAACAGCGTATGGATGTTTAGTGAATAGTAAATATATAAAAAAATATGAAAGAGTTTTTTAATAGTTTATAACCTGACGGCCCGACAAGCTTTGAATGGTAAAGCAGCGGGGTACGAGGCCTCCATTCCTTTATACGTCATTTGTCAAAAACATTTTTCTATTCAATTACATATTAACTGTATTTAATGAATGACCCTCACTGAGTTCGGGTTTCTTTTTATTATTTTTTAACCCTATAACATTTTTATTATTAATCGACCTTCGTGGCTCAGTCAGTCAGTTGTCTAGTCCTTGGTTCGATTTCTGGTGGATACGCAGTTTTTCGCTGTACTTTAGGACGCTATCTATTACGAGAAGCAGCTATTTCCGCCACAGAATAATGTTGAGTATTTTCATGCAACTTTTACATAATATATTGTAGACACCAAATATGTCACAATTTTGTATAGGGACTTTTAGCTTAAAATATACATCGATTCGATTTTATCCGTTTAATGTTTTTCATCTGCATATATTTGAATAGGTCGCTGTTAGTTTGATCAGAATTGTGGATATTTTTAAATATCCATCTCTGTGGCTCGAAAGATTGATAAAAATTTTGCTTTTTATTTTTAACATGTCCACGTAGGGGACGCCAGCTATTAGGATTTGGGTCCATTTTACTCTTCCGAAGAAGCGCACTACGTAGCGTTGGGAGGGGTTTGCAATCTAGAAAAGAGTTTATTAATTCGGATTTTAAAAAGACCCGGTTTGTACGAAGGTGGAAACACAGAATTCGGAAGATCGATCCACAGTCGGGCTGCTGTATTAATAAAGGAGTTCGAGAAGCGACTTGTTCGTTTATGTTGAAGGTCCACTGTGAATGGGTGCTGCGATTGAGTGAAGCGAGTGACTCTGTTGCGAGTGGGTGGAGGAGGGACCAAAGATGCAAGTTCTTCTGAGCAATTCCCGTGGTAGTATCTATAGAATAAACTTAAAATACCGACTCTGCGTTTGTGTCCTAGTGATTGCAATCTATCAGTCAGTGATGGATCATCAATCAGACATATAGCACGCCTTTGGACAGCGTCGAGGGTATTGGGGGGCGCCACTCCAGAGGTGACTGCCAAATTGCTTCTTCTGTATGTACCTAATACATACAACCACTGTTCCTAGTCTAACTATGTAGTACATAGGTATTATGCCTTATTTTCAACCACTTAACTGGTGGATTTTTGCGAGGAAGGGTATCCAAAAATTGTCAGTTTTTATACATTTTATTAAAAAAGTTACAAATATAAACACTAAACATCGATCACATACGTCGATCGGCCTCGTCAATGCACAAAAATAATTCTCTCGGGGAAAGCACTAAAAAATTAATCAGAACAATTTTAGCCCGAGCGAGGCTCGGGTTCGTCCATACACGGTCAAGATCCGCGCCCGATTGACACTCGGGTAAACCAGTTAAGTTTTTAAATAGTAGCAGTATTATGTAATAAGAGAGAAATGAAAGGCATTAGAAAAGGCCTACATTCAGCAGTGGAAAATAATAGAGAATAATAAGCTAATAGAGAAGAAGACCAAGTAACTTTGTTAACTTAAAATGTTACCTAAGTGAATATATTCATTTTGTATATATAATATATTCATCAGAGATACCATTTAATTGTTCCGGACTTTATCAGACAGAAGTTTTCTCGTCAACGCTTGAGGGACTTGATATAGCACGAACAGAAGAAGAAGAGGGATATGTAGACCATCTGTGGTATCAGGGGAATGAAAATTTATTACGAATGATGTCTGAAATGAGAAGGCAGATGTTATAAATTAAAATACATAACTGCTGGTCTCTATACATGAAAATGTACTAACAGTCCACACTCGAAATTGTTATCATGATTATAGGTATTGTATAAATATATTGTTCTGTTGTTATTGAAGTTATTTAATGCCATTATTTATTAACAGTAATTCCAATTATTATGTCATCGATAATCTTTTCACAGTATAACTTCATATTCAAAAAAAATATCCTTCGTAGTATAAAAACATAAAAGGCATATTATAATGTATGTATCGTTTTATTTACATAATTATTTTGCTTCTGTGTGAAGTTTACTGGCCAAATCTGTCTAATGCATTAGTAAAATATAAATGAGCACAAAAAATATTCATAAATAAAACTCTCTTACATATTATGCAACTTTTTTCAAAATCTAGTGCTGTGCGAAATAACTTTGGTCTTTCGTAAAATGCACGAAAAAGTGTCCTCAAGTGAGAATTTCGATCATATTTCATTTGACAAATTAATCAATCATATGCTTGAAACGAATCAAAAGTGGCATAATTTAAAAATAAGTGATGAAATATAAATATCCAAAGGATGGCGAAGATAAAAGGGGTTCGGGAATTAAGTCTTGAATGAAAAAGATTTAGCAGAAATTAAATAAACCTACTTGCACAAGGATCATACTGACACATATTTATTTTATTTTATTATTAAGTCATCTGGAAATAACCGTTTTGGCATGTGAATTTTGCCCTAAACCACTATATTTTGAGTCACTATGCGACATGTTTCGGCAGTGCTGTCCTGCCATCGACCGGCTAGTTGAGACATAGTGACTCAAAATATAGTGGTTTAGGGCAAAATTCACATGCCAAAACGGTTAATATGAACAACCACAAAATATCCGCCGAGTATTTAAACTATATCAACTGGAAATAGTTCTTATTAGATTGAAACAAGAAAATTTTGTAGGTACAAGTAGGATTTGTAGGTGCAAATAAGTACCTATAGATTAGGGTGTGCCGAAATTTTTATTTTTTTATTTTCGATTCGCTGTACCGCGGAAATATTGCCTCTAAGAAAACGCAAAAACAAAATTTTAAAAATATGCTTTTTCAGATAATGCATCGATTACACTTGGTTTTTTTTTTTAAATTAATAGAATTCGTTTTTAAAGCTGTATACAAATAAGATTTTAAAATTCTACTGCAAAAAACATTAAAAAGAATGACAAAAAAACAATAGAATACACAACCAAATTGACTTCATTCAAGGTTGTGCCAAACATTTTGAAAATCTTAAATTTGACATAAAAAGTCGTATTTCGACGTAGATAGAGCAATGGCAGTTATCGCTTCAGGTGTGTTAGATTTCAGTGTCTTAACTGATGATGATCACACTTATGTTGGTGACATAAATAAAATTAGAAGGGAAAAAATTTAAACCGCTTAAAACTAAAAAATAACAGTTAATTATAAATACGATGAAATGTATTGTTACACGTCTTTGACATAAACGAATTACAAAAAATATTTGTCATAACTACTTACAGATCATTTAGGAATGGAAATATTAAATTAAATAAACTCACTATTACATTATTGTTCCAGTTTTTGCTATAGTTTTTCATATTAATATCTAGATTAAGATATTCACGAAATAAAATATGAAAATAAAGCACATACATCGACAAAATGCTTAATCCCCGGAACATGGATCTTTTTCAGCTAAAAATGTAACATAGCAACGTTATTGATATTATTTCTATAGAAATATTATTATGAATAGTCAAGAATATAAGAGCTTTTACTGTGTTTTAGTTATATAATGTTAATACAACAATATAAGGAAACTTTATGAATATGAATGATAGTCTCGTGTACATTATGCGAGACCAAGATTCAACATTTGCTAATCACTACACCAATCTTTAACTAGATATGCAAATCATCAAAATGTTATTAACGGGTTTCGATTAAGTATTTTATATGTCAATGCAATATATTATTTTTTGTATGGAAAATCCTTGAAAAAAATCCTTTTTTGTACGCAATTATTTTGTTTATGCATTCCTATTTTAATATTTGAAGATTATTTCATTAATTGGCTTGTTCGATCTACCAAAACGATTTTTTACTGATAAAATATTTTTGTGAATCTTCACTCATTTTTTTTTAAAGTTCTAGGCATTCTAAAATTTTATTATTGGAAAAAAATTGGGTAATTATTTACAAGTGGCCTACAACACAAATTTTGTTGATTTTTTGTCTATAGATAGATAAAATCAACAAAATTGACGTTGTAGGCCATTTGTAAATAATTACCAAAAAATGGTTACTTATGCTTATATTTCAAAAAAAATCGGTAGGTAAACGCCGAATCAATACAATTTTTATAAAAATGTATTTAGTAACGACATCGTTTGTTTCATATTGTGTATGTAGGTATCTTGTCATTTTTATTTGTTAATTGCACCAAAATTGTATCTCTTGGGAATACCGAACTGACAGAGTATAAATGTGATCCGCAATTCATTTCTTTATTCAGTCGAGTCTTAGATCAAATCAAGACAGCACAAAATTTTTAAAACAATCAGGATTTTTCACGAAAAAGAAAGGAAAGTAAGTAGAAATAAATAATTATATAAAGTATCAATAATTTGATACTTCATCTCCACACTTAACCAGAACACGTAACCATCAAACTGTTTACATGTGATGGGTAGGCAAATAGGACTGACCTCTACTCTATCCTATCCTGACATACATGTTTGATATAGAAAAAAATATCCTATAATATTCAATAATTTGTATTTAAGGGTTTATAAGTTTGGTATGTATTCTTCAACTATACATACTATCACGATAATCAATTGGATCCCATGTGTTACATGAAATTAATATTATATATCATTTTCAATGAGATATTATATAACATTTTCAATGAGACTTATATAGATGAAATTCAAAAGCTAATCAAAAACTCAATAGCCAAAAACTGCTCTCTCGACCCCATTCCGACATGGCTCCTCAAAAAGTGCTCTCACGAACTGTCTCCTTTTATCTCCATGATGTTTAACATCTCCTTGAATTCAGGCGTAGTACCAAACCTCTTCAAGAAGGCCTTAGTCACTCCCATACTGAAAAAGCCATCTCTGGACCCTTGTGATTTGAACAACTACAGACCAGTATCTAACCTATCTTTCTTGTCGAAACTACTAGAGAAAATCGTCGCTTCACGTATTAACTATTTCATTGAATCACAAAACATGTTCGCTACCCACCAATCAGCATACAGAAAGTATCACTCCACAGAAACGGGTCTCCTTCGATTACTTTCAGATATAATCCTTGCAACAGAAACAGGCAAACTAGTTCTTCTTTCATTTCTGGATATGAGCGCGGCTTTTGACACAGTCGACCATCAATTTCTCTAAAACAGACTGAACATATCCTATGGCATTCACGGAACAGCCCACTCGTGGCTGCAATCTTATTTACAAAACCGATCTCAAACCATAATAATAAATAAAGAACAGTCTTTCCCTAAAAAAGTGACGACAGGAGTTCCCCAGGGTTCTGTGCTTGGCCCGTTACTGTTCACACTTTACACAAAGGACATTTTTAACATAGTTAAATCGCATAATCTACTTGCACACTGCTACGCCGATGACTGGCAGCTGTACTTTTATTCAACTCCGAGTGAGTCATGCCTTCTAAAAGACAAAATTTGTCTGTGCATCGAAGAGATAGAGCGGTGGATGTCTTCAAATAAACTAAAACTAAATCCAACTAAGACCAAATTTCTCTGGACGGCCACACACCGCCGGCAGCATTACATAGATAACACCTCTGTCTCTGTTGCAGACACCGACATTATTCCTAAGTCCGCCGTTAAACTTCTGGAAGTACATATTAACTCCAGTCTTAGTCTCAAAAAACAGATAAACAGCACAAAATCCTCTGCTTTCTACCACTTACGACGAATAAAATTTATCAGACGAAATATACCTACGGAAGCAACGAAATACCTAGTAAACGCATTCGTTATTTCCCGCCTGGACTACTGCAATGGTATCTACGCAAACCTTCCAAAGCTGGAGCTAAACAAACTTCAATCCGTCTTCAACGCTGCTGCTAGGCTAATCACCGGAGCCGCGAAATTCTCACACATATCCCACCATCTACGAAATCTTCACTGGCTAAAAGTGCAAGAGAGAATCAAATACAAATTATGTTTGTTGACTTTCAAAGCGATCCATGGCATGGCTCCTACGTATCTTTCAGACTTCTGCATCCCTCTCACCGTAAACGAGCGACAACAAACACTTCAGTCAGCCACCATATCCGTGATTGGCAAGTTGACTGAAATAAATAGAGTCAACACTTCATCCTTCGGTGATCGTGCTTTTGCTGTGGCCGGACCAGCCTCGTGGAATAAACTACCACCTGGACTGAGACAAATGACAACTTAGCACTATTCAAATGACAACTTAGAAATACTTACATATACATAATTGTCAACATCAAAACATTATACAGGCATTATAATTTAAAAAAAAACTTTTGATGGAAAAATTGTGCGGAGGTAAAAGCGTGTACAATATATTATTTAATCATGAGGCAGATTTGAATGTAGTGGTAGAATTAATTAAAGAAACAATTATTTATAAAACGTGTTATTGTTAATGAAAATTTTATTACCCATTGTCATTATGTTGTCCAATTATTTTTATGGTTACTAAACATGACTGTCAACGAAACACATAAAAAGAATCAACATTGTAAATAAGTTACATAATTTAACAATAAATGCTAAAAGTGCCTTGACATAATGATAAGTAGTTTGACAGCTCTATTCTAAATTTGTGAATTTAGTTTGACCGAATAAATGATAAAAAAATTAATGGAAGTATTTAGGTAACTACACTGCAAAATCTGATTCAAAGATTTATTAATATAAAAAACAAAGAAATAAACATATACCAACCTAAATAAAACTACTAAAATTTAATGAAATCATTAACTCGGGTTCTATAATGATTTATTTTTTTTCTAAAGGATTTTGGATGATTAGATCCTTTTTACTGTTTTTTTTTTAATAATATACTTTTATTTAATAAAAAATAATAGCAATTACATTTTCCCGCAAACTGCAAAGCAGTTTTTTGGCAAGGCAGATTGTCTCTTTCACATAATAACTTATATCAACACAAAATATAAAAGAACAGAAACTAAAAGAAAACGAGTGGGTTGTGGCCTACGCTAAACTCTCCACTACACAATGAAGCTTCCCTGCTAATATTACACTCTAATATCAATATGAAATCAAATAACTAAACATTGCTAAACATAAAAATTCTCCTATATATTTTTCGTACAAAATATTGATTAATAGAAACATAATTATTGAAAGGATATTATATTTTTCTTTAAAGGTTGGCAAACTCTGAATGCAGTTGTGTGAAAATTCTTTTTTTTTTGCATAAATAATTCAAATAAAATGAAAATATCTCAAATTTCCAGGTCGTGAAAGCATTTTAAAGTTTTAACAGATGAAATCATAGAGAAATAATTAACCGTTGTCTATGGAAAACTAATCAGCTCTAAGTTTATGTACTTCACACATATGGTATCAATATGAAGTTCATCAGTCATTTGGTTTGGGCTGTACAGAGGACACAAATTTTCAAATTTGTGTACGGTATACGGCATACACACAAAAACATCACGATGAAACTCAAAGTATACACTCTCTACATGATACCCACTGAGAAATTGATGTAAAAAAAATATGCTTAAAAATTGTGAAATCATGACTCTCCACTATTCCATAGTTGGTAGTGGAGAGTAAAAATACTGGACAAAAATCAAATAAACCTTTTTCTTTTATATAAAATGAATATGTCCTTGATAAACAAGTACATATACATCTTCCTACGTTCCCTAAAATAAGCAAATAAATGCTTGTGCTATAGGTGAACGAAATCGGTCGAGGCAGGATTCGAACACCTTCCAAATATAATATGTGTATTGTAACCCGCATAACCAAATCACCATCACTCAACAATAATAATTAAGAGTCTAACGAATGCTTGACTTTTTTTATAATATTAGGCACAAATACAGATATTTCAGAGTATTTTTTATAGTTACTATTTTCGTTTCGTCAGACTTTAAAATACTCCTTATTCGAATCTCCGTACACGTTATTTGACTTTGGTACCTGCAGGGCGCGCTCCATCGTCAATCGTCAGCCTTGAATTTAAGTTTTGTATATCTTAAAGAAGTTCTTCAAAGATATAACCTTCGACATAGACATATTAAAAACATGAAATCATTAATGTTCAAAATGTTAATTGAGTTAAGCAATTTATAATAAAATTCAACCAAATTAAATAAAAAATCGAATTTAATTGAAATAAAATTAAAGCTGTATTAGAGTGACTGAAATGAAGACCCTACGCTCCATTGTGAGAAAAACCCTCATGGACCGCATCAGAAATGAGACGATCAGGTCTATATGCGGTGTTGAGGACATAACAAGATGAGGATGTAGCAGAAGACGCTTCTGGGGAGACAACAGTAAAATAGTCAAAATTGTTAAGACAGAAATACTCAACTACAAGACTTCTCGGAAGACCTGCAAAAATATGGAAGGGCAGAAGGACCTCTTTCATCCTGTGTAGTCTACATCCAAATGAATAAAATGAACACGATGAAGAAGAATAATTGAATAATCAAAACAATAAATTAGTTTTTATTTCGAATACGTTTATTAAATTATGTTTTTTAAAGGGAAAATTAAAACGTTGTCCACAGGCCTTCATTTTGACTTATGTACTCTTTCTAATGTTCAAGTAAGATGAAAGATTAATCATCAATTCAAGCAAGCAACATAAAACTGCAGCCACTCTGGCTGGTTTGCTGTGAGTAATATGGACTGCTTCTCATTCATTTCATCTGGACTTGACAGATTAACAATGTCGGCAACACATGGCAATGATTTAATTAATACGAAGAATTAATCGACTGGACGGTAATCACAGGTTGACTGCGTTCTGATATATTGCAATATGAACAATTGTGTTGTAATGTAAACATACATACTTGCACCCTGTGCAAGAGACGAGCTTATCGCCAAATGACAATTCCTTGCAATCAACCAGTGGTTGCACCCCAAAAAAGTTAAAATTGTATGAGAATTATTTTCAATTAACTCCCCAGAAGAGATGGAGCATCTTGGAGTAGGAAACACGGGCTTAAGATAAAATTTTCAACATTAATTTTTTTTTACCACTCACGCGGTTTACTGTGATAGTGTGAGTGTGAGCGAGACAGTTTGATTGACTGAATGTATTTATAGAAGGCGCAAAGTGCGCGCGTCGTCTTTGGATATTATTTAGTTCACGGGTACCAACCTAGTAATTTGTATATAGCCGTCATATTGTACTGATATATTGTATTGAGAATTTATGTTTATAATTGAAGAACAGTGTTTATTTTTCATCGTTACTCGACCACCCCAATCAAGTATATTATATTTACTACGATGATCGTGGTTTTAGTGTAAACACACGTACTATACATACAGATGGGCGGGGTTAGAGCGGTTAGCGCGCTGGATTAGTAATTCAGTGGTTGCGAGTTCGAATCCTGCCACGACCGATTTCGTTCACCTATAGTACAAGCATTTATGCTTAGTTTAGGGAATGTATGAGTATGTACATGTACTTGTTTCAAATACATATTCTTTATTTAAAAAAAAATAAAACATGTATACCGTCCCTTACGGGGTAAGCAGAGAGAACCAAAGGCCATACTCCTATATTAGCACACATTTCTGGCTTTCTTTACATCCATATACATATTGTGTCATACAATCTCATCGATTATTCAAGCTTCTTATGTTTCCTTCTTTTGTAATATCATTCACATGATCATGACATCCCTTTCTGGGGCGACTCATGTTATTCACTCCATCTCTTACACCCATGTATATTTTTAGGTCAGCCGTTCATTGTTCATTCTTTCAATATGTCCAAACGACCTCAAGACATTCACATTCATTTTACTCATAATATCAATTTTATCTTGCATTCTCTCTTGTCCTCAACGCACCTACTAAATAGAATTAATCACCCTCTGATAGTTTGTGTTAACAGTAACAGTAAATTCTAACAGTAGATTATTTCACAAAAAATTAACCATGCCCGCCTTCGAAATTAACTCATCATAAATAAAATGTTTAAGTACCTATATGTTCTTATAATTTTTTTTATCTCATTTGTCTTTTTTATATAACTTTGTAAAAGTATTGTGTTCAATATTTTCGTATCAAATATTGTTTCACAATATCTAATATTCTGTAGGAATTTTTTTATTAAATTTTTTCAAATATGCCGATGGAAAAAGTTAAAGACACTAAAAGATTTTTAATTTGTTCTCCTGCTTAAGTTTTCTGATATTTTTTCATCGGGCCATGCTCATATTCTTAAAGTTTGAATCCAACATGTTTTCGGACATATGTTTCGCATACAAAAATGAACTATGTAGGTACAGATAGGCCTCAATATAGTTATTTCCTGCCTCTCATGCAAGCAAAAAGCAGAGATGGTTTCGAAAATTTCCCACTTAGCTCTGAACTTTTCAAAACCCGACAGCTTTTTTAAAAAAGAAATTTTAAGACATGACATTTATAAATTCCACAGAAAGTAGTTAAAAGTCAATTTAACGAAATACTCACATACATCAGTAAAGTAAAGTAAAATAAATGTATTAATATGAAAGTATACAAAGGGTACATCATGACATATAATAAAAAAATATATATAATACGAATAAATTTGAAATTCTCCCCGAAAAGAAGGAAACCTTGTGCTTCGGGGAGGAGTTCACAAAACTTAAAATTAACAAGACACATAAAATAGAAATAGTCTACAGTAAGGCACACAAAACATCAGAGTTCATAAAGAATAATTATTTTAATTATTAAAAAAAGCTGTTTTATTATTTTTTTTCAGTATCTATCATTACACCATTTTCTATAGACATCTCTAAATATTTTCTTCTGTAACTTCTCACGTTACCATATATCATTCACATGGTCTTGTCTTGGACGAACCAGGTTCTATCTATATATTTTATTATTTATTTATTTGAATCTTTCTGTACATATAATTAGTACACTGGCGGGCTTATTGCCTTATGGAAATTTATTCCAACCAACTAGAGTTAATGTTAAATATCCAAAACCGTGTCCGGACAATTGGCCGTAGCCGATTGGCCGTGGACAATTGGCCGTACGCCCTTTTTACCGTATGGACAATTTATCGTGAGGACAATTGACCGTGAGGACAGTTGGCCGAGAGGACAATTGGCCGTGGGGACAGTTGGCCGTGAGGACAATTGGCCGTGAGGACAATTGGCCGTGGGGACAGTTGATCGCACGGACAATTGACCGTAAGGACAATTTATCGTATGGACAATTGACCGTTTGGACAATTCACCGTGCGGAAACTATTTTTAGCATCAGAAATTTTTTTTTTGTAATGATAGATACTGAAAAAAACATAAAACAGCTTTTTTTTAATTATTAAAATAATTATTCTTTATGAACTCTGTAAAAAGGGAATACGGGCAATTGTCCACGGCCAATCGGCTACGGCCAATTGTTCGGGAATCATTATAAGAATTTATAAAGCGCCGTTTAATGACACAAGATCACCCCAAGGGCGCTATAGCTTATTTGTTGGCTCTACGAAACAAGGCAGTCTTAAGAAGTCTACCGAAGGTGTCAATGCTCTGAGCTCCACGTATATTAAAAAGTAATTTATTCCAATTAAAAGGCCTGTTCACGCTGAAACCGCGATCATAGTAAGCCGCCTTATTGACTCTTGTCCAATTCTTTTAAAGAGTTGGTACGCTGTGATCCAGGTCTCAATGTAAGTAGTCAATGGAACATTCTTTTGATACAGTTCTTGAATGAAGTGTGGAGCCAAGTCGTTCAGAGCCTCAAAAACTATCAAGCATACCTTATAGACCACTCGATCTGGACATTTTAATCAGTGTAGTTCGTTAAGAAAAGGTGTTATGTGACATCTTTTGTCAGCTCCATATATCAACCTCGCAGCTGCGTTGAAAACTATTTGCAATCTATTTAGCTGATACATGGGCAAATCCGCATAAATAGCATTTATAATTAAACCAATTATCAAAATACGATATTTTACTTTCAAAACAAAAAATACACAATTTGATATACTCGTAGCGAGATAAAATAATGATGTCTTTTTCAATCATCTGTAGTTTTATACATTTTTCTAATCTTTTACAGCCGCGGTGAACAAGGTGGATATACACCAAGGGGGCAAGTCTGGTCAACCGGCGGAATCAAAACCATCCATACCCATATAATGGATATAATTTTCATATGGAGTTCTATAATATCTTAAGATGTTATAGAACTCCATCAGATAATAAAATCCATGATATGGGTAAATATGGATGGTTTGATCCCCCTGGTGATCGTCGACTTCTGCAGAGGAGACACAACTTGAAGAAGTAGTTTTATTCTTCCATATGTTCATTTATCATTTTTTATTTATTCAATTAATTGTACCTAAGTGTTTGAATATTTTTATACATATTGTTAAAAATATTTCTAAATCCAGTCCTGTTTATACGAGGTCTTCTCACTACCTGTCGCTCTAGGAATATTAAAACGAACACCACGTGTCACCCTCTGTACCATTTTTTTATTAGACTCCGATCAGTGGTCGTAAACTTTACTAACATGTTGTATATATTTACTTTTGTACCATAGCATATATTTATTTATTATTTATTATACATACTAACTTTTTTAATCATCATATAGGCCAAGACACGATAGTAAAAATATAAAGATGATACTTTTTTTCGTTTATTCATTCATATTATCACGGCTTATCTCAAAATGAAGGACAACCAACAACAGGTGCGCGGGTGTGCATTTCCTTCACACTCAAATTGATAAGAATTTTGATGAAATTTAAGTCCGGGAACACAGGTACATCCATGTCCTGGATATACTGATCACTTGTTGTGCTAGCACAACAATAACGTCAACTGTCTCAATTCTAAATATAATTAATCTTGTTAAAGGGTTTTAATTCAAATCCAACAATTAGTTATCCTTTTTACCTGTAGGAATATATCTTGATTTACTTGTAACTCTTTATAAGTGATAGTAATAGGTCTTTTTCATTTAAAATTATATTGCTTACGATTTTTACTGCCTATTTTTTTCCGGAAGCGATGTCTTGTAAACACAGGCAGTCTTGAAAGTGACAAACTCTTCTTCCAACAAAATAGTCTTTACACCGAAGATCTATTGTAGAATCAGGATTTGGTTTGATAATCACAATCCACCGACTCCAGCGAAGAAATCTAACGACTTTATGAAAAATATACATTTAGTAAATGTAAGGTCTACAATGACTTCAAGTTTTAGTTGAAATCATAACTAAACATGTGTCAAGTTGTAGATCTATCCATAAAACGATGAACAGCTCATTTTGAGAAAACTACTTGTGTATCAAATTCACTGATCCAACTGTAAATTTGTTTTAGAATTTGTTTCTATTAATAAATCGAAAATAATAACCTTAGTTCCGTGTGAAAGAATTGTATGCACTAGGTTTGTATAACCACTAGGTTTGAGTGGTTTTTCTAAATTTGAAGTCAAAAAACACTAGCTTAGAGGCTACGAATTATATCATATAGGTATACATCGATGAAATCAGAATTAGGAGTAAAACAGTTTGTTTGTCCCTTACACATATCGATCTGATTGATACACAGAGCCCAAAATTGCATAAAATATATAAAAAATAAGCCTACAAAACATAACTGAATAATAGTAGTGTTATAAAATATATAAAAAATAAGCCTACAAAACATACGTGAATAATAGTAGTGTTTCTCAACCTTTTTTTAACAATTTTGTAAAAATTGAATTAAGTTTCATACGATTTGTATGGCAGAATACACAATATCTACGGAAACTCTCAATAATCTGATACTTCATCTCCATACACACCTACCATCAAGTTGTCGACGTATTCTGGGTAGGAAAATAGGACTGACCACAACACTATCCTATCTTGATATACATGTTCCAAAAAAATAAATGAATAAAATTCAGTCAGTTTTCAATGCTGCAGCCAGACTCATAACTGGATCCTCCGCATTTCCTTACATCTTTTACCATCTTCGCAATCTGTATTGGCTTAATAAGTTCTCTAAAGGATTGAATATAAGCTCTGTCTCATGATCTTTAAAGCACGGTATGGCTCACACTTACCTCTCCGAACTCTTTGCTTTCCACTTTCAACAAACGAATGACAATTATCATTTTGTGCTGCATCTAATAATAATAATAATAAACAATTTCTTGCACCCTGTGCAAGTGGCGAGTATATTACCATATGGTAATTTCTTCCAACTAACTAGTGTTTCCAGCCCAGAGAAGCAATAATAGCGTGAGAAATAAATTTAAATGAATTTCTCCTTTGCTGTTGATCGAACCCAGGACGCCCGCACAGAAGTAGGGTACACACCACTAATTTGGGCGATCGTGCGTTTGCTGTGGCAGGACCAAATGGAAGGAATAAGCTCCCACATATCCTCAGACAGGCCGAATCTCAAAAAAATCTCAAAACACACCTTAACACGCAATTCTTGCCACAGTCAAAATGATACATCTAAGTCAAATTTCCGCGCTCTTGAGGTGAGATATTCATGAAAACGGCGCTATTTAAATTATTACTCGGCGCCAGAAATTATCTTTATTATGATATTAATATTCAATAATTTAGATTTAAGGGTTTATGGTTTAGTACGTATGATGGATGAAGTCAAGAGGGACCTTCAGAAAGGCCATGGTTAGGGTGCAATGGAGACGATTCCTTGAGGAGGCCAAGGTCCATCCTGGGCTGTGGAGCCACTGATGATGATGAATTTAGTACCTATTACGTATTCTTCAACTAAACATTCTATCGCCAACGACATTCATAATTAAAAATTTTGTATTCCTTTACTTACCTAAATGCCTTCATTTATTTACTCCTTCATGCTACATTTATAGCATAATATATTGTGACAACAATCCTAAATATTAAATCGATATATTTATATTATTAGATATCAAATATAATTACGTTTACCGGCTTATTTGAGAATGTTCGCATTACGTAAAACAACGACGCACAACGTTGAGTTATAATTAGCTAAGTTTATTTAATTCATCTAACGAAGCAAAATACATAAACGTACGGTTCTCTGTTATTGTGGGTAAACTGATAATAATTGTCGGAGGCGTATATTCATTCCTACATAACCGTAAACCAAGTATTCATAGATTCAACAAATTTCATAGGATATATTGTATCTCGAAGAGAAAGGAGAGAAAAGTATCGACATTACACACGAGAGCGATAAAACGATCGATAGTTATAAAATGTGTAACGACCCATCCCTTAATACCTGTACTTCATGATACAAAAATATATACATATAATATATAAAATAAAGGAGATACAATATTATATTATGTATCTACCTTTGGTAATATCATCATCTTTATTGCCCATATATATTACCTTTATATGGATAATGGGAAACATGGATGTATGTTCCATGAGATGAATTTTGTCTTGTATCTAAACAATGCCTTCCCATACTTCCCATACCTACACTTATCAAATATTATGAAAATCTATACTGAATTCATTCACGCCAACAAATATATTTAACATTATAATGCAACAGACGGTTCTATAGAAGTAGAACTTGATCGACTTTTTAGATACTACTTTTTTTATATTCCATCTGACGAAAGTCTCACAGAATGCAGTACAAATTTAAAAATATATCAGATGAATAATAATGATATAAAATATCTCACGAATAATACGCTACGATATAAAATATCTCACGAATATACTATATAAAATATCTCACGAATAATACGCTACGCCCACCTCCACCCACTCCGCATATGGGGACTGAAAACGGCCCCTTTACAGAACGCTAGTAAGAATGACAACGAATGCATGGCACGAAGAGTAGCTCTAGAAGCTCCTTTAGACTCGTGGTCTTGGCACAATTGTGCAAAAAATAACAATCAACGTCGGTGAAGATAATATTCACAGACATGGATTGTCGCGAGAGTACTTTTGAATAATATATCGCTACTCCCACCACCACCCGCTCTGCCTATGGGGACTGTAATCGGCCCCTTCACAGAACGCTAAGTGAACGACAAAAAAAAAATGCATAGCACGAAAAGTAGCTCATGGAGCCCTCTAGATTAGCAATCTCGGCACCATAGTGCAAAAAGAAACAATCAACGAGTGCGAACAGAAAATTCACACCCGTGGGACTGTCTATGACCTCAGATCCCCCTACATGCAGACCATCAGAGAAGTGACCAAAATCTCTGGAAATAATTAATTTAACGGGAATCTTCTAAAAGTAAGGCACCATATCTATGACAGAAAACCTTAAAAGCTTTATAATTTTTCTTCGAGATCACAAAATCCGCATGACCAATGGGACCTTGAAGAGGCCCACGGACAGCAACGAGGAGCTCCGATCTATATGAGGACACCATTGGGTGGCAACATTCCCAAAGGATATGTTCCGAAGTTTGGTCCGGGTATTGACAGAAATGACATGAAGCAGATGAGGCAATGTTAAATCGGTGAAGATAACTTTTAAAGTTTCCGTGTCCTGTGAAAAATTGGGAAGTCCAAAAGTCTGGAACAACCCAGGGAGATTTAAGACGATACCTCACGTCGGGAAAAAATAAGTAGGTAATTCTTCCCACTGAGCAGGCCGTCCAGCGAGTCTGCCAGATGTTCTGCAAATTTTCATTTACAGTCCTTTCAACAAAGCCGCGTGACACTCGACCCTCTGGAGGGAAGAGAGGAATATTTCCGATCATAGAAGAACAGCCTCGCGTAAGGTTGAAAACAGCCCCTCTACGCTGAAGTTCCAGATCAAGGGGAGTCATGCCTGTCAAAATTGGCAGTGCTTCAGTGGGACTCGTTCCATATGCTTTGGATAAAGCGATGAGAGCGAATCGTTGGCCTGAGAGCAAAATTCTACGTATATGTTGAAGCTCACAGGCGTGAGACCAACATCCTGCTGCATAGCAAGCAATGCCGAGGTAAACTGCCTTATAGAAAAGACAGGATACTTGAAACTGTAAACCCCAGTGTGCCTTGGCGATGTGTGAGATCTTTAAAAAAGCTGACTTAGCTTTGTCGACACACAATCGAGCATGGTTTTTAAAATTTGGTCCTCTTTCCAGAACAACTCCTAGGCAAGTGATTTGGTCCCGAAAACTTACATTTGTTCCAGAGAACTTAATAGACGGCTGTCTACGTAGTAAGCCTTTGAAAACCAAGCCATATGTCTTATTAGGAGCGAAGCAAAGTTTATTTTTTACACCCCAGTCGGAAACTAAGGAAAGAGCTTGAGTAGCTGAGTTCTCAATAAATCTACGGGAATTACCACGGACGAGGATGTATGCATCATCGGCATACGCTTGAATCGTACAATTACTGGAGAGAGGAAGATCCAGCAAGTCATCAAAAAGAATGTTCCAGAGAAGTGGACCGAGACAGAACCCTGAGGACATCCAATGCTTACCTGTCGCGTATGTAGAAATTGTCCCCCAGGCAGGACTATGCGGCGATTTTCAAAGTAACTCTTAACTATCAGATATATATTGCGGGGTATATTCCTTGACTTCAGTTTATGCAAAATGAGCGGCCACCAAGCATTGTCAAATGCACCACTAATGTCAAGGGAAATAGCAATAACATATTTTTCGTCAGAATGTCTTACAAATTCTGACATATAATTTATAGCATCGACTGTTGAAATTCCAGGTCGGAAGCCAAATTGGCGAGAAGAAAGTGGACATGAGTTAGAAAGATGGGATTCAATTCTACTGCATATAAGTCTTTCCAGAATCTTGCCCAGAATAGGCAGGAGAGTAACAGGTCTATATGCTTTTGGGTCCGTGCTAGGACGATCGCATCGTTTGGGAATTATAGTCATGAGGCCCGTTTTCCAACAGTCTGGAAAACAGCCTTCGTCTAAACATCATTTTAAGAGGGAAACCATTTCAAATTGAGCCAAACGCCAACATCTTTGTATTAAAATAGAGTCGATACGGTCGAGGCCTGGGGATTTATTAAGTTTAAGGTTCCCAATAATTAAATCGAGTTCCTCAACAGAAACTGGTGGCGAAGCGGGTGTCTGAGGAATGTTGTGTTGAAGAGCACGTACCCATTTATGAAAAACATTGTCGGTAGACGGATCATCCGATGGAATCAACGCGTCCAGAAAAACGGAAGCAGTTGAATCGAGAGACGTTGTGAACTCACCAGTAGTTGCATCGCGGATGCAAGATATTGTTGCGCCATTTCCTCTCTTAGAAGAAACGGCGCGATATACCGCACCCCATGGATCTGAAGTCGAAACCTCGGAAACCAAACGTCGCCAACTTACCTTCTTCGCACGAATAATTTCATTTTTATATAGATTGTGTGCACGTCTATAAGCAGAGTACAAGTCGAGAATAATAAACTCAGCAAAGTTCCTATTGCGTCCCAATTTAAGAGTTCGACGTGCACGTGTAACGCTGCGTTTCAAAGAATCGAGTCCTGAGTGCCACCAAGCGTTTGGTTTTAATTTTTCTGGAGTAGATCTGCCAATTGACTTTTCTGCACATATAATGATATTGTTAGTGAAATCAGAAGCAGTATCAGATATAGACATAGCATTTGGGTTAAAGCGATTCAGAAATCGAATAAATTCAGCATCAAATTCGACAATGCGCTCACACCTCGTGCGAAAACGCCTTGGAATATGAGACTTTTGAACCGAGTCAGTAGGTGAAGTAGAAATTGTAAAGACAATAAGTTCGTGATCGCTACCCGAATAATCTGTATAAACACGCCAGGAGGAAGTCTTTTGAGCTATTTGAGCCGAAGCCAAAGTGACATCGATGTGGCCAAACCCAACCGCACCAGAAAAAGTGGGAGGACTAAAGGGATCATTGATAACGGAAAGCTCGTGCCGAGCTATGAAGTCCTCACAGAGTTCACCTCTTTTTGCTTTCCTAGACCCTGCAGTGGTAGAATGACACCATAGAGGGGACTCAGCATTGAAGTCACCGCCAATCAAGATGGAATCTCCGCCTAGATGACTCATTACATTATCTAGAAAGCACACATATGGCTCTATCGGGTCGCCAAATTTGAAGTAGGTTGAAACTAGGTACATGGATTTACCTGAAAGAGAAATTTCAAGCACGACTGTAGTGCTCGAGGAAAGATGATCTAATAAAATATAAGATATTGAAGAATTAAAAATAATTATTGAAGCTAGAGGGGGTAAATCCATGGAACAGCAAGTGGCAGAAATTATACGGAAGTCTGAATCCGTCACACACATAGAGCCGTCGCCAGTGTATGGTTCCTGAACCAGACAGATATCGATATTCAGTTGATGGGCGAGTTGTTTAAGCTCCAAGGTGGCAGCACGACGTCGGCCCAGATTGAGCTGTCCGATTCTGAGACCTGTTGATACGGATATGCTACTGGCCATAATCAACTGTCAATAGGGCGCGGCTCAACGATGCCTGGAATGCTGGACATTCATCAGAACCAGATTTGTGAGAGGCTGGTTTTTTGAAAAATGAACAGACCGCACAAATTGGTGGACTGTCTTTAGCAGGACATACTGAAAAATCGTGCTCACCAGAAGCACAATGGCCGCAGCGAGGGGGATCTTTGCAGAACTTACTTGTATGGCCATACATCCGGCATCTTGAGCACACACTTATTGGTATGAAGTCTCTGACCTTACACACGCTCCATTCAACAAAGACTCTTCCGCACTCAATGAGTTTGTGTCTTATTGTCGGCGGTACTTCAAACACTCTGTCACAGGTAGGCCCAGTGCGAGGTCCCATAAAGTGGCTGAAACTAGCACTCTTAACAAATTCATCCTGGTTTATGCCCATATCCGGGACGGACAAAAACGCCAGACCCAAGAACTCCTCGTGAGACATGTCACGCGGAACAAAACTGAAGCGTAATCTGGGGTTTCGTTTCGAAGCAAGTCGGACGCTGAGGTCTTTGGAAGATTTTAAAGCCGGTGCATTGAGGAGTTTCAAGGAGTCAGCGGTAGTGGCAGTGTTGACAACAATGCCTTTTCCTCTTATATTTCGTACGCTCGTAACTTGCGCACCGATTTCACTGGGCTTTAACGTTGTTTTGAGCACTCGCCTTGTTTCTACCGAGGAACTTATATCATCTCTAGTCGGGAAAATGCAAACGGCGGGCTTGGCTGGTAACGCTGGGAAGCCGATTCTGGTAATCGGCGGAGGGCCACTTACGGCCGAACGCGAAGCAAAGCTATCACATTGTTTTGTGACAACGTTGTCAGCAATAGTTTGCATCACAGGGCGCATCTCGAGTTCGAGCGTCTCGATGTGAGATTGCAATCCCTGTTTCTCTCTGATCAGAGCACTGATGCGTTCGTTGAGAACTGCTTCTCGTCCCAATGATTCCGCCATGCGACTGTCATTTCGTCCAATGATAGCAAGAAGAATATTTATTTTACGACTTACCTCCAATTGTTGATCTTTAGGCATATCTGAGGTGGCTAAAGAGTCTTGTAGGGCAGACATAGCTTCATAGGCAGTATAAATGATTGGCTCGAAACCTGGTACTGACAGTACTTCATCGCGAGAAGATGGTGTTGCTGGATTCGATACTGGCTCGGACTGTATCGGAGGACTGCTGCACTGCTTCGAGGTCTCAACGCGAGTCACCACAATGTGGTTCTCAGCGGAGACAGACGAAGCTTCAGGGCTGGACATTCTGATTCTATTAATAGGCGGTGACGGGGTTACTGGTGACAGAGATTCCAGTGTCTTGCGAATTCTCTTCCGGGTACGTTTCGTTTTGACCATTTTAGATCTCAACAGAACTGTTACCCTAGATGATCAATTTAAGATAATGAAAAAGGCACTCCGTAAACAACAAATCGTTATAAAATCGAAATTCAAATGTTAATGTAATTACAAAGAAGAAGATAAAACAACAAATAATGAACAAATCTGTGTATGCAAACTACCGTTGGAAAGTTAAAAACAAAATAATGAATAGGTATATTATACGAATATACAAGAAAAATAAACCTTTAAAAATAAAATAAATTGTTTGAAGTAGTTAATGTGTATGAGCGAAGAGTTTAAAAAAAAAAAAGATAGAAATTAAATTATGCAAAAGCCGTTCAACCCGCAACCGCAACCAACTAAGAGCAGTGTCGCACCTGTCCTGATGGAAAACAACTATGAGATCAAACTATCCTATACAATCCTATACGACCTATATATCCAACCTAACCCAAAAGTATAGAGCAACAAAGCGTCCCGTCGTGCGGTACGGATCAAACAAGCAATATACAACCAAGCAACAAATAAATACACGGAATTGATAAAAATATAAACAAATTATATGTAGGTGCCTACTTGGTACTAGAAGTCAATATTATTAAATAGGTAAAATAAAACTGAGCTGAATCGATGTAGCGTAGAAAGGGCGTAAGCGCCAGTATGGCGAACGCAGAAAAACGTCAATATCTACTCAACGGTAGTAGGCACACACTAACTGTCACGAACTTTTTTGCGTAGAATTTAATTCTGCATCCAGTGACACCAAGGTCAGTGGCACAACACACACGAGCAGCGTACTTAGAAATGTCAAAAAAAAATATTAAAATCGCAAAAAATACTATTAACACAATAAAATATTACTTATGATATATATCATTGAAATCACCGAAAAATTGTCTTTCCAATGATATATATAAAGTACACAAACAAACAAAAAAAAAATCAAAAAATTTTTCAACTACGATAAAAAAAAAACTAAAAACACAAAAAAAACTAGAAAAAACAGCCAAAACACAGATTTAAAATACACCATCATAAATCTAACACTGAAAGGATTCTTTTAAGATAAAAAAACACAAGTTTTGATAAAATAATACACAGATTTTAAATTATAAACGAAGAGGTAAATAAACGCAAACTGAACTACAATGAAGGTAGATCTGAAGCCAAAATATATCACATGAATAACAGTGGAGGCCTTGAACAAATAAAATGAGTGTTGAAAGACCCCCGAAAAGATGGTCTGACGACATTGTCAAAGTGGCCGGTAAAACCTGGATGCGGAGGGGACAGAACAGAGACGAGCGAAAGTGTATGAAAGAGGGCTACATCTAGCAGACGAACGAGGGCTAAAGAATTAGAAGGAGAATAACAGATATCTTGGTCTTTCGCCCACTGAATGCACATAAAGTATGTTTGATACAAAAATACATAACTCGTTCCATACATTACCATAGAACAATTGATTTGTTAAATAAAATTCATAGAAAAATAGATCCACGATCTACATAAAGATTTGGCTTGTTCTAAAGAAGTAATTTTCACCGATCGTGACATTTTTTCTATTTCCACATCATTCTGAACCTGAAAATATGTATATATTTTCCATGGTTTTGTTTTTAGTTTCGGTTATTTTGTTACTATTACTTAATAATCGGTCGATGGCAGATCGGTTAGCGCGCTGGGCTAGTAATCCAGTTGTCGCGAGTTCGAATCCTGCCTCAACCGATTTCGTTCACCTATAGCACAAGCATGTATGCTTAATTAAGGTAATGTAAGAAGATGTATACGACAAGGATATTTCATTTTTTTTGTAAAAAAAAAGAAAAAAAAATCATCCGTCTGTCATTCTATTAAAAAATTTAACCATCAAATATCTATGAAAGATTAAAACAAATAAAATTTGAACAGGTTCCTCTAGTTACCATCCCCTGAGGCGTATCAATGCATTCCAAAATACATCGTTCCAGTGGATATGGAATGGATAGTATTTCCAAATAGACAGCGCAAGTGAATTCTTGAAATTTGGAATATTTTTGGAAGTGCCGGTCTATGTCTGGAATCCAGGTAATAAAAAATGGAATGAAGCAAATAGCTCGATATGATTTACATAATACGGACCTGTAAGAATCACTATGTTTTGAAAGTAATATTATTTCTGTATCAGGTACAAACAGATCTTTTTCTAAATTTTCTGATTTTGCTTATTTTTTAGTAATGATTTCTTGAAAAGTCTTGAAATTATCGTACAAACTATTTACTATCATTTCAATATACCCTATCAAGCTATTTTTATAATACTAAATCAGTTCCCTTATTGGCTATTAAAAAATGTATTGATAAGGGAACTCAATAAGAAGGCATAATTGGTAAACGTTACGCAAGCGCATAAAGTTAGCGAGTAAACCAGCTGATGACAAGTTGTAAGCCCTGTAGGTGCCTTGAGTTCCTGGTTCTTCTATAATATTACAACTTTGTCTCTATTTAAATGTTTGTCAAAAAAATATCATTTGTCTCCCGACAGGGAAAAAAATCCAAAGTTTGCGTATATTATGCATTTAAAAAATATTCGACATAGGTTGTGTTGTTTTAAAATATTGTTTGAGGTAAATTATTTAGAAATATTCAAGTTGGAGCAATTAAATTTAAAATTTTGTTTATTTTATTTAATTTTAAAAATAGCCACTTTGATTAAATTTATTTTTTTGTTATCTATTTACTTATTTACTTAACGTGTCCGGGTAAACAGGTAAACATTATCTATTAATTTATGATTACCTAACGCATGTTGAAGCCCCAATTTCACATTTGATGATAATTTGTAACTATTTATAGTTTAGTTATCTATTTACTTATTTACTTAACGTGTCCGGGTAAACAGGTAAACATTATCTATTAATTTATGATTACCTAACGCATGTTGAAGCTCCAATTTCACATTTGATGATAATTTGTAACTATTTATAATTTAGTTATCTATTTACTTATTTACTTAACGTGTCCGGGTAAACAGGTAAACATTATCTATTAATTTATGATTACCTAACGCATCTTGAAGCATCAATTTCACATTTGATGATAATTTGTAATTATTTATAAAAAAAATGAAAGAGGTGTAGAAAGGGAAGAAATATAATGAAAATTTCATAATATAATTAGGTTTCCTGTTTAATGCTTATTTTAATTCCTGTATTTTCGGACACAATTATTTTTTTATTCTATTCTTGTCGAGTAGCATTATAAAATAGAATTTGCTAAAAAAAAACACTAAAATTTCATCGCTTTCAAACCCTCCTTCCATGTGTTATTTTCTGTCCAGGTCAGCGCCATTTCACATGCTTGGGTTCTGATTTGTCATCGATTATCGTCATGTTTACGATATGTAAATTCGATTAACATGACTAACCTTCAACATGAGCATACATAAAGTAAATACTGATATGGAAATTGGCAATAGAGTAAAATCATATGCGAAATGTTGACATAAATGAGGGTCAACCCATACATACATAACAGGCAGCTTTGAAGATTTTGACAGCGTCGCAAGATGAAATACTTGATATACAGCAACAACGAAGATTTTATAATGATTATAATAAGTTATTCAAATATAATGTACGAGTATGTTGCTAATAATATTAACAGAATGAAATTCGCTTAGGGGCTTTTAAAGTCATTGGTATAAAGAATTGGTTTTCTTTTATTATTTTTACGTCGATCCTTACTTGTCGCAAAATATTTGTTCAGTTTGAAGCCTAATTTGATAAGACAATGTTTTCAATATTTTAATCCTTATAATTATCTGATTTATCATCTGTATTATAATTTGTTATTCGTGTATTGAAAATAAAAGTTTTTGTTTATTTCAAATTATGTAGTGTTGATTTAACTCACTTTAGTAAGAAAAGGTTAATTAAAATATTTACTTGTAACAAAAAAGTTTGTGTTTACTTCAAATAAGTGTTGATTTAACTCACTTTAGCGAGTAAAGGTTAATCAAAATATTTACTTGTAACAAAAAAGTTTGTGTTTACTTCAAATAAGTGTTGATTTAACTCACTTTAGCGAGTAAAGGTTAATCAAAATATTTACTTGTAACAAAAAAGTTTGTGTTTACTTCAAATAAGTGTTGATTTAACTCACTTTAGCAAGTAAAGGTTTATCAAAATATTTGCTTCTAACAAAAAAAAAATACAAAGCAAAGGTTTTTTCAAAGTCATCAATTAGAAAACTCGAAAAATCATGTTTTTTATGATAATTCTTTAATATCTCAATAGAGGCAAAGATGGGATATTATGGGAGAACCAGGAAATCAAGGCATCTATGGGGCTCAAGACCTTTCATCGGCTGGTTTACGTGATTACATTATGCGCTTGCGCGACGATCACCAATTATGCTTTTTTTAATGAGTTCCCTATCAATCCAATTTTTGATAGTTCTATATAATGTAATTGATGAAAATCCTTACACTTGAGAATAAGCTGAAAAACGCCATGGCCATCTATGAAGTGACGGAAAAACTCTTTATGTAACGACATCTATTGAGAAATTCGTTTGTAAACAAAAAAACCAACAGTCCCTTATACATGAGGTGTCAATGCTTTCGCAAAGATGAACCGTACCAGAATTATTAGTTCTTTTTTTAGCTTGTTTATCTACTTGTAAAAATGTGTATGTAAATCGAAAATTCCCTACAGAGAAAACAATCCAATGTTTACGTATATTGTAAGTATAAAAATATTCCAATGATGTTTTTCTTTTATTTAACAAATTATCAATTCTAATTTAGTATTTATCAAAACCTGCAATAGAGTTTCAAATTTTCAGAAGTTGTTTAACAAAATTTTGATTCGATAGCAATGATAATGGAGCTTAAATCAAAGATATTCATTAATATCCCCAATTATAGTTCATATTGTTTCCTGTTTTTTATCTGTATTTCTTAGATGTTGCTAAAATATTTCCTTTACAAAAAATAATGTAACAAAACATGGCAGGATGTGGGTGGTTTTTGATATCTAGATATTTTACCCCAGGTATTTCAGAATGGAAAGAGTTTCACTCGGAGAACGGGGGTTCCGCCATTTATCTCATCACAGAAATGGCCACATATTTTCCTCTTATATAAAGAGATAAAAGACGTGTAATACAATAAAGAGGGTTCTAACCATCACATTGAGAGTATAATGTCTTGCCTCAATATTGGTATGATCATAATGAAGCATTAAATAATGTGCGGAATTGCAATAGAAGTTTGACGTGGATTTAAGATTATTATCAGATACCTCAACTTCACACATCAAAAGATAATTTCAGAGGTCAGGTACAGAGAACACATAGAGAAAAATATGGCAGAGAAATTTTCTTTGAAAATATTTTATGAACTTTTGACATATATTATATGAGTGTATATTATTACTAAAGTTCACTCGCGTTTTGAATCCCGTATATGCAGATTCAATTAAGACGAAACCTAATTAAAGCTTCGTATTTTATTGACGCTCACAGATGTTAACCTATTTAAAAAGACATTAATGAAATTGATTCAATTATTGAATTGAACAAATTTCAGATACTTTAAATGAAAGGTACCACTTTCGTTATGTTATAGAACATAGAAAAATAAATGATTGTTCACCATATTTAATACAATATTTTTGTTACAAATTTTAAGAAATACAATTCAAATAAGAAAAACAATCAAATTCGAGAGAGAGAAGAAAGATTGGCTTTGAAGTGCGTCACTTGTGCGTCCAGTTAAATACCTCACTAGCGCCAAATTTCAGAAATATCGATTCTCGCTGATTGGACGCTAGGAGGAGTACGCATCCATTTGACAGAGCAGACGCTAGGCCCTGTGCCGCCACTAACTCCTAAACGATTTGAAAAATGTACGTTATTTAAGGTTAGTTAGTAATTAAAAATATAACTGGAGAAGCGAATTATATGTAATGTGTGATGTGGATAACATAGGTACCTATAAGACCTCTGCTTTAACTTATTGTTTTTAATTTAATAATTATTCATCCATCATGAATTACTTTCTGGGATCCGTTGCCCGAGAAACTACATAAAATACCTCGACCGATTTCGTTTACCTATAGCACAAGTATCTGTTATCTGTATCTGTTATATTCATTTAAAAAAAATCAATTTAATTATTGCTCTGTAAAGTATAAACTTTTCATGAAACCATCAACCCTTATATTTTACTAATTTGTTTTTACTATATTAGCGCAATGTACATGTATTATGTATGACCATAATATTATTGTTGTTCAAACTTAACATACACTATTGGTAATCACATACAAATTATTATTCAAATCAAATACATTAGCAAAATCAATAATATGTTAACTTTTATTAAGGAAGTAGCAACAGTGTTTGTTCATACTAATGAAGTCGTATTGGATGTTGTTAATAGTTTATAAATAAATATAATAACTTTTATGAATAGTACGAATATACGAATTAATGTCATACGTTATGAAAATGAATATTCATTTAAATTCATAATTATCGGCTTTGGTAGTTAGCGCATGCATAAAATTAGTATCAAAGCAAAAAACGAGGTTATAAATAGGGCGATAAAAATATACATAGTTAATTTTCGTGTAATAAAGCCATTTTCTTGAAAATGTGTATTTTTAAAACACGCATTAAACGAGAATTATGTAGGTAGTACATCCTTTTTCATTCATCACATTGTAAAAATAATAGAAAATCTTGTAATAATAAAAAAACTATTGATTAAAACGTTTTTTTTTTTGCATCACGGCACTAACCAAAATGTTACATAACCAGCGTCAGGTATGTTGCTATGCATTCTCGTATAAAAGGACATATATCCCCACTCAAAAGTCAGAATTTTGTCATCTGTATTTTCGATTACCCGGCTCTTACTGGACAGCCAATAACGATGATAATAGAAAAAAGGTAGAAGCACCATTCAAAAAACATATGGTTTCGGATGCCTATAAGATTCTTCGTAAAAAAATCATACATTTTAGTTCATTTTGATGCAAAAATATAAAATTATTTGGCATACACTAGGTATGCGAATAGGTAGGTATGGCTATAATGGTATGATGACCATGTAGTGAGGCATAAAGATCATACAGTGCATACTGTCCTAGGAATACAAGAAGACAGGAGTGTTTGAGTACAACCCAACGCCAGAAATTGGAATGTTATGGTGCAGGGGTTGAGAACGGTACAATTGGATGAAACGATGGTGCAAGATAATCATGGATGAGCAAAGAAGAAGAGCCGATACCAAAACAAAGAGGTAAAAGGACGAGGAAAAAAGATGCTAATAGGTATAATCAAAATTAAAAAAATCATATAGACTTCGAATCAATTTTTTCGAATCATTTTTATAAACCCTATTTCGAACGAGTCAGTATTCTACTAATAACTTCATTTTTCTCATTTATTATCTCAATTATTTCTAACTATCTGTAAATTCCTTTAACTATTGTATGCAACGATGGTAGTATTAGCGCATTGAAATTCTTGAATGTACTCGAATATAAAAATGCAGCGTTTGTGTGGAAATAAACCTTCATTAAAATGACACTTAAAATGATTTATTTGTTTTTCATCATTAACGTTATGTGTTTATACACGTTAATGCATTTAACAGGATATTAAAGATAGTATCTTATTAACTTATTATGTTTCCATATACTCGTAAAGTAGTGCAGATTGAATTTAACCTTTATGTAAACGATCAGTAATACTTTCAAAAATGAACTTGTTCATCAAGACATCATCATCAAGACTATTCATTGATATTCATCACTCGCTTCTCCTTCATGTCTCAGAAATTATATTCAAATAGAGCGATATATTTTTTACTCTCCAATACTTTGGAATAATGGAGAGTCATGATTTCCCAATTTTTTAAGAGTATTTTTTTACATCAATTTCTCATAGGCATACTTTGCCGTTATCCGTTATCCGTATACTGTATGAAGTATGCCATACATACATAAATATGAAAATTTGTGTCCTCTGTACAGATCAAACTAAAAGGCCGATGAACTTAATATTGATACCATACGTGTGAAGTACATAAACTTAGAGCTGATTAGTTTTCCATAGACAACGGTTCATTTTTTCTCAATATTTCTCTATGATTTAATCTGTTAAAACTGAAAAAATGCTCTCACGACCTGGAAATTTGAAATATTTTAATTTTGTTTAAACTATTTATACAATACCAATAACCTTCAAAAAACTGCATTCAAAGTTAGTCAACCTTAAAGAAAAACATACATCCGTTTGAAAAATTACGTTCATAATAATAGATTTTTGTATGAAAAATATATACAACAAGAGAATTAGAGTTTATATTAGCGGGGAAGTTTCATTTTGTAGTGAAGAGTTTAGCGTTGGCCACAACCCACTCATTTAAACTTGACGATGAGATACTATAAAAATTGAAGTGAATTGATTCTCGATGATGTGATTGATAGGTTGAAATTACCTACGGGCAATGATTCCGCCACATTAACCTAACCCAACGTAACCTAAGTAACCTAACCTAAGTTTTCTTGTGTGGCACCGGCTTGGAATAGTGCTTCTAATTTATTCTATTGCCATCGTTTTCGGGTATCCCGTAAGAGCCGGGTAATCGAAAATACAACAGGCAACAATAACATCTCGCAAAGTTCAGCAATGAGGTTCACCACCCATTATGAATGTAGTGCCTTTTTAGGTGAGACGAAACTGGTGTGTAGGTATACAGTCTCGTGTCGTGCTTTCTTTTATAAGGTAATGCACTTCCGCACACCTGTCGCTGGTTACCCCACGTTGCGGAACATGCCGTGATGATATATGTACGTGTGTATAAAAAAACATTATTTTGACATTCCTACCTATTATACTAAAGAAGTGTAAATTGAAGGATTCATAAATTTGACTTATTTTTTATAGGTATTCTGGGTTCGATTTCCAGTAGATTATATTATTTATGATGCATTTTTTCCTTCTCTGAGCTGAAATCCCTGGCAAGTTTGTACAAAATAATATAACTTGGAAGTGTTCATAAAAAATCTTAAAGAGGAGTTGTTTTTCTTATAATATAAATTAATATTTAAAATATTTAAACTGTATGTTTCCCACGTTATTTACTTAACCTTGTGAAAAACTGAATATTAATATGATAATATTATTTTTGGATAACACGAACTATTAAAATAAATTCATTTTTTTTTCTAGGTAAAAAGTGTTTACCGCAAAGTATGTGGACACATAAATATTTATATGCTGATAGTTGAAAAGAAAAAAAAACATCTTAGAATCCAGTTATCTTATCATGATTGAACTTATGAATTTACTTTTTGGAATGATCCATATCATTATACTAAATAGTTTAAAAACAAAAATAACACGGTATATGGATATGACAAGAATATATATTATGAAAATAAACAAAATTGTTTCATACATACCATCAGGCCATGTCCCTAGCGGGGTAGGCAGAGAGAATCGAACGCCGCTTATTTCTATCTTGACACACATTCATCACCTCGTCGACATTCATACATGTTCGTCTGTTGTTCATGTTTCATTTCCGTCTTTCAAAACTCTGTTCACATGGACGTGCCATCCCTTTCTTGGGCGGCCCCGACCTCTCATTCAATTCCTGTCCGCAGTATATATTTTCTTCGTCAGGCGTTCCTCATTCATTCTCCCGATGTGGCCAAGCCATCTCAATTTGTTCACATTAATGACATCTTTCTTTATCTTACATTCTTTCCTTATATCCTCATTTCTGACCCTGTCATACATCGTCCAATTACAGATTCTTCTTAGCGATCTCATTTCAACTGCATTTATTCTGCTTTCGTGCGACTTCAGCTATGTCCAGGTTTCTCTTGCATACGTCAAGGTTGGCACTAAGATAGCATTTTGAATGGCTACTTTAGTTTCCTTTGATATGTTGCGATCATTCATAACTGGTCTTAGTGCTCCATCCAGTCACAACAATTAACAAGCTCCATTCACAACAATTGTTTGTTCAAATAAAAGGGTTGTGCATCTTAGAGATTTATGTACATAAATATAATACTGCACTGTACAAAAGGCGGACTTATTGCCTGGAGGAAAATTCTTCCAATCAACCATCTGAGATAAAAGTAACATGATAATTAAGTTTCGGCAATATGTACGATATATCAGTATACATTATATAAACACACTTATTCAAATGCATTTTATACCTGCAAAAACAACATATCGAAAATAACGGAGAAGATAAGGAGCGATCAAAAGGGATGGTGTGTGGGACGGGATGGACGTTGGTTAGGGAATTGAAATGAAGAGTGAGCGTTTAAGGCGAGATTTAAAGATTGAAAGTGACGTGACAGTGCTAATGTCCGTAGCTAAAATGTTCCATTACCGGCCAGCATGAAAGGTAAAGGAAGATGAATAATATTCAGTAACGTGAGGTGGGATGGCGAGGGGTCTTTCTTCTCATATATTATTTATTTTCTTCTTCTTCTTCCTCTTTAAGTAGATCTGTGATCTTTCTCTACAGGTCCTGGGACGAGGATGTCCTTCTCTCCCTCCATTTCTTTGATGGTCTTCCCGGTGGTCGGGGTCGCTCTGGTATCTCACGCATTACAATATTTGGCAGCCTTCGAGATTCTTTATTTGTAACGAATACATAGTGACAAATACCAAACTCTTCACAGGGTAGGTACCTACAAAAGTTTAAAGTGACAGATGAGGGTAGTATATAAACGAAAACAAATACCAAAATACCAAAAAAAAACATATTTTTTTTAAGTACTCGTTCGATATGTTAGATTTTTGTATTTTAATAAGCTATTAAATTCAAAATTATAAAAACTTAGGTGTTAAATGCATTTTAGCTATTATGACAATCAAAAAACTATTTAATATAACTAAAATTTTGGTACAAAAACCTTTTGGATAATAGACCTCTGACGATTTGGACCTCTTTCCGCAATTTTTGGTTGTACATAAAATACTTTATTATGAACCTGGAGATAATGATATCCTCAATTTTGTTCTTGTAAAATAATTATTAAAGAAAATAAAAAAAACTTACATCAAAATAAGCAAGCAAAATAGTTCGAAGCAAAGTTAAAAGGTGTAGAAGAGAGAATAGAGGGAACACTAACATCCTCATTGATTTAAAATGCGAAGGGTTAAACAATACTGAAGTTATTTGCAAGAAAACATCTCTAAGTTACACATTGAATACATAATGTTTCTATTTTCTCTTTTGGACTGGACGAATGAAAACAGTTGTATCAAAGTGGACAGCAGACAGCAAAATGGACAAGTAGTGTGGTACGATTTCCTTTAGATCACGAGAGAAAAAAAGTGGAGATACTACTTTATGGAGAATTTAGTGATACACAAACTATTTGTACCGGGAATAAATAAGCCGCATAAGGAGTGTTGGAGATTGCGCGCTCGTCTCAAAGTGTGCCGAGTGTTTGATAATGGCCCATAAAAATATCCTCTGCGGTGAATAAATAAAAGGTCTTTTCTTGGTACGCCGACACCGCTGGTGGGGTACAAAGGCTGTTGCAGGAAGAAGTGGTGGTATTGAATGGTACTGTCAAGACACAACACGGAACACCATAGATAAACAAACTATATATTAACAGACTTACAAAAAGAAATGTCGCACAGTCGGTTCATAGAAATATTAATCATACTTAAGCACACAATCGGTATTGAAAGTTGAAAGTAACAAGTTTTGTAAAATATACATACTATATATAGGGTGTGGGTACTTTTTAACAGTCTGGTTCATAAATAATTCAATTTTATTTTATTTTATAGAAATGTTCTATGTACAAAGGATACATACATAAAGGATTCATAGGCCAAAAACCACTTGTCTTTAAATATTTAATAATGTATTTTTTAATAGATTCGGATGAGAAATTTAATATTTAGATATTGTAATTAAAACGAACATTGTGAATGAGGTTTGTAATTCACGTTTTTATTTCCAGTACTTTACGACTGACATTAATTTATCTGTAATATCAAGATGCAATTTATTGGTTTACTGAATCCAATCAAAATATCGAAAAAGGGGCGAAGCATTTCTTGTTATTAAAGTACACATATGTCTATTATGTATTTATACCATACACTTTATTACACAACATACGTCAAATATTAATTAACAATAATAAAAAAAAATCATTAGTGGTATAAACGAAGCAATTTGTAATTTTAATTTTATTAGTTAAAATGTGCCACAAAAGTAAAGCTACGACGTATAAAGATAATAAAAAAAAAATAGTACTAGATAAAGTAATATAGTTTTGTTTTAAAGCGTATTATTACATCAATTTCTCAATGGGTATCATGCAGGGAGTGCATCCTTTGAGTTTCGTCATGATTTTTTTGTGTGTATGCCGTAACCCGTATGATGTACACAAATATTATGAAAATTGATTTCCTAAGTACAGAACAAACTAAAAGGCCGATGAACTTCATATAATACCATAAGTGTGAAGTACAGTAAAATAGAGCTGACAAGTTTTCCATAGACAACGGTTCATTTTATCTCTATGATTTCATCTGTTAAAACTTTAAAAATGTTCTCACTGTCTGGAAAATCAAGATTTTCTTACCAAACACCGCATTCTTCTATCTTGACACTTATCCGTCTTCCCATCATCATTTATGCATCGTTTTATACATGATCGTCTATTGTTAAAGCAAATTGTTTACATCAATTTCTCAACAGGTATTATGTAGAGGGTGCATACTATGAGTTTTTGTGTGTATGATGTATTTAGAAAACTTTTGTCCTCAGGGAAACCAATATTTATTTATGAATATTTAGGAATGTGAATAGAAATGTACTTCATAAAAATGTATTTGGGTATTGTCAACATTTCAAGAAAAAATTTACACTAACTATGTATTGGAGAGTTTTGTGTTGGCCACAACTCACTCGTTTTTATCATAATTAAAATGATCTTGAAGCATTTAACGGACTTATCCAACTGTCGATTCGTTCATGATAATTCAATTCTCTGACTGAATCGACATTATTAAGCCAAGATGCGTGTACGAAGGAAAATTTTGTATGGCGTAGTGGACTTTTTGCATGCTAATAACGCCAACTAGAGGCCTCGCAGCATATATGTTCCCGTACATGGATTTACTCAGAATTCGGAGTAGAACATTTTATGTGAGTTTTGTGTGTGTGTGTGTGGGTATGTGTGTGTGTGTCCGTCCCCCCTTATAACTTTTGATCCGCTCAATTTATACTCAGAATTGTGAATTTTTTTTTCAGTCAGGGGTTATCAACTTTTGAAATTTTAGTTTATTTTTCTATATATCTCAGAAACCATAAAATCTAGAACGCTGAAAATTGATATAAACATAGAAAAATATAAAATGTCAAATTAATTTTTTTAAAAAAATTCCAGGGTTTCTCAAACATTTTTTATTAAGAAAAATATTTTTTTTATGATAAATTTATGAATTTAACTGCCTATATATCCAAACTTTTTAAAAATATCGAAAAAAGCCGAAACATCCCAACTAGATAATTTAATTTTCTTTAAAAAATATTAACATCGTATTTGTACATCTCAAATTTTATTTTACAATTTTTATAAAAATTGAATTTAGTGACGACATTGCTTCATACAATTTGTATGGCAGTCGCCTATACACAATATGTAAGAAGACTTAATAGTTTGATAGGATCTTAATATCCAAACATACATACAGAACCATCATGCTGTTTTCATATTCCGGGTAGGAAAAGAGGACTGACCGCCATACTGTCATATCTTGACATACATACCAACATGTGTTAAAATTTTCAATAATTTGGATTTATGGGTTTATAGTTTAATTTTTATTCTTCAACTATACATACTATCGCTATCGACAGTTGGATCTCATGTGTTACATGCAACTAGTAAAAATATATATTATTACTATACAAGCATTTTTATATGTATTGTATGATCAGTGGTATTCTGTGTTTGAATATAAAGATACAAATATTTTGATTTATTACAATATTTTCGTGTTTTTTTTCTTGTATCCAATAAATTTCTCTACTTCGTCTAGTGTACAGGTGCAATGGAGCTTAAACATTACGGTTCTAATCTTAATCTTGTTTACATCATTGTAACTCTTTGAATCAATTTGTTTCAAGTCAGTTTAATGTGTGGTATGTTTTACGTACAAGTATTTGAAAAGGTCGTGGAATATCAAGAACTATTTCTGGTTTGAAATGAATTATGGTGGACACAACCCCAACTGTGTTTACGGTTTACAATATTTTTATGTCTTTCCATCTCTCACTTAATATATGGGCACTCAAATTCTTTTTTATAGATGCCGATATTTAAAAATACGTTGAACCTGTCATATATTTATATGTTTATGTATTAAAGTTCGATTTACGAATAAAAAAATTCACAAAAATGAGATTTTAATAAAATTGGTTTTATTATTGTGATAAAAAATTGCTAAACTGTTTATATGTTTAAAGCTACAAAATATGTACATAGAACCTTACAAATTATGACTGCTACGGTAAGTGAAACATCTGTTTTAAATATATTTATCACTTATCAGATGTGCATCGACAAAAAACTGTTTGCATGTAGATAGAACACAATCAACATTTTTATTTATAATTCTATTAAGGTATACCCACAAACAGGCTAAGCCTTGTGGGATTTTTGGTATACGTATGTAATAGATGTATGTAGGTGTATGTATGTATGTATATGTATGTTATATTTAATATGTATTTTATACTCTGTACCAAAATTTGTTTAATAAATAAATAAAGCGGTCTAAAACTTCAGCCACCTGTCTAAGACTTTGATTGTTTTTTTTCGCTCTTTTTTAAAACATTTTGTAATATATTTTCAAAATATTCAATTTCTTTCATTTTTGAGCGACATTTTTTAACTTGTTTAGTTTGTCGATCGACAATTCTTGATTGAACTCCATTGTATGTAGATATATCACAAATATAAAAAAAAACTTTGTAAATTTCAATAGAACTAATACTAATTTTTTTTTATATATTTGTAATATATCTACATACATTTTTTAGTATTATATTCATCTTAGTAAATTCCCTAAATAAAGCAAATGCTTGTGATGGTGAACGAATACAGTAGAGGCAGGACTCGAACCCGAGTCCACTGGATCACTCATTCACTAGCATTCTACAACTGACCCATGGATTTTAATTTCAATATTTAACAATTGAAATTATCAATAAATAATGATTGTGTACAAAAAGTATGAAGACTCTAAGAAAAACATCGAAGAATTTTTGAGCGTGCGTTAAATCCGATACTTTTAACAATGGGTAAGTTGGAATTATTATAAGTAGGTACCTTTTTAAATAATTTATAATTTATAAGAGATGCATACCGCAGGGTGCTTTCGAATGTCGATTCTTATATCTTAGTAGGAGCCATTAACGTTTTTATTCGATCATTGGGGGCCGTATATTTCGTTCATGCATGTAGCTTTTTTTTAATATTTATACCGCGACTTAAGTAATCACTCATCCTTAAGACCAGCTCTGGTGTAATTGCGGTCCGTAATCCGCTTTCAACTTCATCGAAATAAAAAATTATATAATACACCGACGTCATGAAAAAACTAAAATTGCTGAGATTATTTGCATCAAGCCATGAACATTGAACATCCACCTGCGTCAAAAGATCCCTCGGAAAAAAAGGTTTAAAGTTTTTTAATTTTTATTTTCACACCCATAAATGTCGGTAAAATAATTGTACAATTGAAAAAACATACAAAGCAATAGTTTTTTCTAGGGTTTAAAAGTTAGAAGAGCAATTCAAACCTTTCTCAAAAAAATAATAAAAAACTTTCAAAATTAGAAGATCAATAAAAGTTAATATAAAAAAGAGGTGGTATGAAATAAATTAATAATAATTTTGTAAATATATTTTTATGCATCCGCAGTAGAGATTTTATTACTGAATGGTAGTTTCTTCCAAATATCCGGTGTATCCAACCCGAGAAGCTTTTGAGAAGGATTATCTTAACTCAGAATTGGGGCAAACGAAGACAAATCTTAATAAAAATAATTATTGACCATATTGCATATCAGTGAACATAAAAGTAACCATTATTTTGTATCTATGAGTTTTTATTATCATTAATTTCTTAATAATTATCTATTAAATTACTTTACATAGTTCAGTTTAAATCCTAACCGAGGTCCTTAAGCATCAAAAATTGAACATACCTGATTTAGATTATAACATATTATTCTTATGTTATAATTGTGGATGGGAGTCGCACAGGAACGGGAGGAGTGGAGAAGGAGAGGGGAGGCCTATGTCCTGCAGTGGGCAAACACAGGCTGACGATGATGATGATGATTCTTATGTAATGTTCATAGTGAACTCATCTTGATACTGAGCATAGGCCATAAAAATAAGAAAGATTAGATGTATGGAATGCATTCATTGAAATCCATATTAGTGGAATGTAAATTATTAAATCTTAAATTATTGGTACGAGTACCTACATAAATAATTATTATCCTTTATATCTATAATAATTCCGGTTAAAAATAACATCAAATTTTTTGTCCTTTTATCAATTAATTTCAATAAATAACTCTACAACTTCTAACAGTATAAAATGAATAATTTAAACGCAGACTTTTTTATACATATCTAATATTTCAGAATTTATTTTTGCATCCCTGAATTTATTTTATGAAAAAATATAAATTTTGCTTCTTTTTTTATTTTATTTATTCATCTTTTTGTACATAATATAAACAAATATATTAAACACTGGCGAGCTATTATTATTGCCATTAGGTAATTTCATCCAACCAACCACAACTTTTTGATTGAATATTTTTTTGTATTATTGACTCCCACAATTCTACAAGCATTATCATTCAGTATGATTCCTGTTCATTTTGATAAATATATTAAATTTACCTATTAAAATCGACGCATTTTATTACAATTCTAAATTTCTTTAAAAGTATTTAGCCTACTTTATCTTGTATTAATTTTATATGATTTTTTTTAATTATATGAATTTGCATTTTCTTAATATTTTATGTCTTTTTGTTACCTTCAGTCCTTTATACATTAAATATAATCATAATTGTTAAGTTATTAAAGTCATCATTTATTCAACCTTCGAAAGCCGTTTTGCTGGACTGCAGACTTATCTACAAAAACGTCTGCGAAAGTTTTTTCTGCGATTAATATATAAAATATAACAAATACTGTACACGACCATAATAAATGTTTTATTATTATCATAATTAATTTACCTGTATCACGTCATATTAATGATTCAACAGAAGAATAATTTCTGATATTGTGTTCAATCTGATAAAAGTTCGACAAGTGGCATTGCACGGTTGTATTTTTATAAGAATTGTTTCAATACTTTGTCACCGTCCTTTTTGAAGCAGATAATTAAAATTTATGATTCAGTTTCAAGTTGGTTGCTACTCATTTTATTTTCCTTGGCCACTGATTATAGTCAGAGCCAGCCCAAGACAAGTTAAAGGACCCCTCTTGCTTGTTTTTCCGCCCCTTGCTTGTCCATGTCCTCTTACTTGCCCATGCGCCCCTTGACCCCCCTTGTTTCCCCTTGCTTCCTTGCTTGTCCATACCCTTGCCCTTTGCTTGACCATACCCCCTTGCTTACCTTTGCCACACCACCTATATAGCTTGCCCTTTGGCTCTCCTTGCTTGCCCTTGCGATTATGAAAGCTTTATTGCCATAATCGTATCTTTATCTTCTATAATTATTCATATTAATGTCGTATTTATTGACATAATCGTATCTTTATCTTCTATAATTATTCATATTAATGTCGTATTTATTGACAATTTCGTCCAGAAAATTTGAGTTTTGTTTATTTAAGAATGTGTCCCCATTTATAAAATTTACTTTTTTACCGAGATACATACATAGGTGATCAATCGTCAAAGTCACTTTACTGAGTTTAAATTACTTAAATCAGTTAAATATTTATCAGCTTCTGTTTTTCCTAAGGTCATAATCTGATGGTTGGGTCTGGTTTGTGTCTTATGCTTCTACTTTTCTTTGTTTCACATATCTTCCGGGGTAGCTTCGTTATTCAGCATATCCTGCCTCACCACTTGTTTCCGTCTGCGCTTTGGCCTCCCTCTGGATTCTACCTGCTATATAATTAAATAACAGCAAAAATAATAAATCTTCTGTGAAGACCCCTGTGACATCCCATGGGACTTGGCTCTTTTCGCCCTAAGGTAGGACCGGTCCTGGTGATACGAAGCGTTGGTAAGGTTTCATAAAAATATCTTTACGCACATTTATAAATAGTGGATCTGGTTAAACCGGTAGTTATAATAAGCGTTATTTATTTTCCGTGGATAAAATTGCACGCGGCACCTCATAGCTGCAGGCTCTCTAAATTACACCAGTGATCTCGAATGGATGACATTATAGTCTGGAGCAGGGAGATGTCACACGGACTTGTAGGTATATAATAAATACCATCTTCATCTGTTATTCTTTTAGTTGTAATTAACAATAATTGACAAAGAAATAAAATTTTGAGTGCAGACACAGTTTTTAAATGTATTTTCAATTTGAATTAGTGCGTTATTGGAAGATATCGGATGCGTTATTGGAAGCGTGTCATACGAGTATTAATATTCAACATACTACTTCTTAGTTTCCATTGAGAGTACATACACAAAAGACAGTTCCTACAATATAAAGTATAAGAAATAAAAACTAGGTTCGTTTCGTGAAAAACTAGGTGTATGTAACACATGTGATCCAACTGTCGATAGCAATAGTATGTATAGTTGAAGAATAAGTACCAAACTATAAACCCACTAATTTAAATTATTGAATATTTCAAGATATTTAGTTTTCTATACAACACATGTAGGTATGTATGTCAAGATAGGACAGTATTGAGGTAAGTCCTTTTTTCCTACCCGAAATATGAAAAAAGCATGATGGTATGTATGTATGTTTGGAGATTAAGTATCAAACTATTAAATCTTCTTACATTATTGTGTATAGGCGACTGTCATACAAATTGTATGAAGCGATGTCGTCACTAAATTCAATTTTTATAAAAACTGTTAAAAAAACTGACATGTACTACTATAATGTGGATATTTTTTATAGGAAATAAAATTGTCTAGTTGGGGTGTTTCGGCTTTTTCCGATATTTTTAAACACTATGGAAATATAGGCAGTTAAACACATAAATTTATTATGTTAAGAGAACAAAGTTCTCTTGAACAAATTTACAGTTAGATAGCCATCTGTTTTTATATATTTTATTTTATATAAAATACTTACCCACTACTTACCCACCATTGCTACACAAAGTATACGGGATCTCGAGAGACTTCAAACTCACCTCAGTAATTGGAACTTTGTTGAGCAATAGACGGTTCTATGTCACGCTGCAGGGGAAGGACAGCCGCTGGAGGACGCAGAAGAATGGACTTCCTCAGGGTAGTGTCTTGGCGCCTCTACTGTTTAACATATGTATATACAAATGATCAACCAAGACCAAACAGAACACGCCAATTCATATATGCCGATGACACCGCCGTGGCAGCACAGGGAAAATCATTTCATGAGGTAGAGGATAGACTTACGTCAACACTCACTGAATTGGGTGAATACTACGATGCAAACCACCTAAAACCCAACCCCAAAAAAACACAACTATTCGCCTTCCACTTGAAAAATAGAGAGGCGGGTCGAGGGTTGCGAGTCAACTGGAGAAATGAGGAACTCGAAAACTGCCACGCACCAAAGTATCTGGGAGTGACACTGGATCGATCTCTGACTTACAAGCAGCACTGCCTTAACACGAAACAGAAGGTCTCCGCCAGAAATAATATCTTGAGAAAGCTTGTCGGATCAACTTGGGGAGCATGCCCTGAGCTCTTGCGCACTTCTGCTCTGGGACTGTGCCTCTCTGCCGCCGAATATACTTGCCCTGTATGGTTTGGATCAGCTCATGCCAACCAAGTGGATGTTGCAGTTAATGAAATGGCACGAATTATATCAGGATGTCTTAGACCCACAGCCAAAAACAAATTGTATCCCATAATAGGCATAGCACCCCCTAACATCAGAAGAAGAGTGGCAGCAGATGCGGAGAGGCATAAGCAGATACACGACCCAAGACACCCACTCTATGAACATAAAGCACCAAACCCTCGCCTCAAGTCAAGGAATAGCTTCCTAAAGTCCACAGCCGACCTGCAGACCTCCCAGAAGCAACGCCGAGAGGAGTTGTGGATGGACGACTCAATCTCTGCATGGATGGACACAAGCGAGAAGGCGAATATGGCGCACTGCCTGCCATTCCCAATATGGAAGACACTGAACAGGCTGAGGGTGGGTGTGAGTGGCTGCAAGAGCAACCTGCACAGGTGGGGCTTCTCGACGGAGGATGATACCTTCTGTGATTGTGGGGCAGTGCAGGATGACGACCATCTGCTGTCCTGCCCAGAATTGAACGAGGGTTGCCACATGGACGACCTGATTAAACTTACCGACAGGGCGATTTCCGCCGCCACACATTGGAGTGGCAAAATCTGAGTTCCGGACTCGATAAGTAAGTAAGTACTTACCCACGATAAACCACAATTTTTACTCTCCACACTATGGAATAGGGGAGAGTCATGATTTCGCAAAATTTAAGCGTATTTTTTTTACATCAATTTCTCAATGGGTATCATGTAGAGAATGCACACTATGAGTTTCGTCGTGATGTGTTTGTGTGTATGGCGTATACGCTGTACGCCGTACGCCGTATGCCGTACGCCGTACGCCGTAGCATTTATCTTTTTTGTGTCCTCTCTACAGCCCAAACTATAAGTCTGATCGACTTCATATTAACATCATATGTGTAAAGTGCAAAGACCTAGAGCTGATTAGTTTTCCATAGACAACTTTTGATTTCTTCTCTATGAATTCATCATTTACGTTGTTTTTTTTTTGTGTCCTCTCTGCAGCCCAAACTATAAGTCCGATTGACTTCATATTGATATCACATGTGTTAAGTCCATAAACTTAGAGCTGATTAGTTTTCCATAGACAACGGTTCATTTTTTCCCAATGTTTCTTTATGTTTTCATCTATTAAAACTGAAAAAATGCTCTCACGACCTGGAAATTAGAGATATTTTAATTTGGTTTCAACTATTTATACAACACCAAGAATCTTCATAAAATTGTATTCAAAGTTGGTCAATGTTAAAAGAAAAATATTCAACGGTTTCAAAAATTATATTTTATTTAATGGATATTTGTATGAAACTTATATGTAACAAGAGAATTTTTTTATATTTGGCAATGTTCAGTTCATTGATTTCATATTGATATAAGAATATCAATAGCTTGAACTTAGAACTGATTAGCTTTTCATAGATATCATAAAATTTCTTCATATGATATCACGTGTCAACATTGTCAAAATGCTCTAACGCTCTTTGAAACAAAATTTATCTGCTTTTTTTAAAATATTTCATACAACATAAGCAGTCTTCACTATACTGCATTAATAGTTTGTCTATCTTAACATAAAAATATACTATCGGAAGAAAATTTATATTCCTGATAGTAACATTTAGTATGAATAAAAATGTAATTAGATAAATTTCTATGTATGGAAACGTTCAGTAATTTGATTTCATGTTATAATGTAAAGAGCTTGAACATAAAACTGATTAGCTTTCCATAAATAACAAAAAAAATCTTCATATGATATCACGTGTCAAAATTGTCAAAATGCTCTAACGTCCTTTAAAACAAAATTTATCTGCTTTTATTAAAATATTTCATACAACATTAGAATTCTTCACCATACTGCATTAATAGTTTGTCTATCTTAACATGAAAATATACTATCGTTAGAAAATTTATATTCCTGGTAGTAAAATTTAGAATGAATAAAATATTTCATTGTCAATATTTGTGGTGTGGAGAGTTTAGTGTTGGCTACAACCCACTCGTTTTTGTATAATATTCCAAATTACTTGTTTTGCTACTTTTTTCTAATCGGTAGTTTGATTAGCAATTATTTATTTATTTAAATATTTAGTTATTTATTTGACCATTTATTTACTTAATATATTTATTTTATTTAATTTTATTTTATTTTATTGGGGGTATACACAGATGAACAGGTTACATTAATTAAAGTATATATGCAAGTGTTACAATCTATAGCTAGGCCTGCCATCCAATTATGTATATCCACTGTTATTTATACTAAACACAACAGAAGAGAAAAAAAATATAAAGAAATAATTATTAAAATATGGTTAAGGATAGTGGGATAGGAAAGTGACGTGGAATGTCAGAGGAAAACTAAAAGAGGGAGAGCAAATTAAGTTGTACAGTATTCATACAATAAATGAAAACAAAACATCTATATATTGTTATCTCGGATCATGTTGGATAATTCTTATAACCTGCTATACGGAGTATGAAATATTATGTCTAAACTATTGAATTTTTTGCTATATGTTTCGCAGATACGAGGAATGGTAGAATATTTTCGGTGATTTGTTTTATAATTTGAAATATAGAAAAGATCAGTTTGTCGGGTTGTCCTAGAGTCCTGGAGGGAACACGGTAAGTAATGAGATTATTCAATTCCGGTGAATCGAATTTATTATTAACAATTATATAAAGTAAGCTTTGATCATGGATAATTCTTCTGTGTTCAAGTGATTCCATATTATGATACTTCAACGAAGCTGTATATATTTATATTTTTTAATCATTTTTTTAATTAATATATAAATATATATATTGCCAAATGGCAATTTCATCCAACCAACCAGATTTAATGTCAAATATACAATACAATGTGTACTATGTCAATAAGGTAAAGAAGAAAGCCAAAAAATGATATTAGAACAGTTTATAACAACTACTGGAAAAGAAAGGCTATGGAGAGGAAGAAGTCAAGTATTATCGGATAGATATTTATTACTTGTGAACGACAATATTTAACGATCCGAACAATGTTTGTCAGATTTCTTGTTCTAAATAAACATACCTACATAGACCCTTTAAAGTGGGAAGTGATACAAAATACAGAGGTTATGAAAAAAATCGATACTAAGCGTATCTACATACGGAAACTTGACCTAATAAACATTAGTGTGAATGCTACTCGAGCAAGTAGTTCTTCAACTTTTAATAACTTGATTTGTAAACAGTAAACATATTATAAACATTGTAATTTTTATAATTCCACGATAAAACGGGAACTTGTCAACATCAATCTTGTGATTGATTGTAAATAATGAGTACCTAATGAATAATCGATTTACTAATAAGACAGTTGAAGGTAGACAGATGATAGGAATAATAATTCTAATGAGATTAACAGATAAAATAAAGGATCTATCTGGTATTTTATTAAAGTGGCCCAGGAACAGGAAGATTGGCGAACATTTTTGTTAAATAGTTAAGTTTAATCTATAAAGGTTTATTTATCATGCAATTGTAACGGACCCTATTTTCATTTCAATAGATAATTTATCGCGTGCAAGGATTGCGCACATTAAATTATGGAATAAGCGTATTTTCGTGCGTCGTAGATAATAATTGAAAACACCCGATATTAGTACCAACATTAAGATGTATTAAAAAAATATTTTTATATGCTATCTCATGTCTTTGACTCCATAAATTATATTCATTTTTTCTATATACATCTGTTTACGATTGTCAATTTGATTTTGCCGTTAGAGCTTTTCAGTTTGGTTTTCTAAGTAGTTTTGTTTTTTTTTTTTTTTATTTTAAAGACTTTGGCTTTTATACTTTTGGACTTTTCTTGCTGTTAATATCTGACCTTTGGCTCTTTTCTGGACTATTCTTTCTTCTGTTAACTGACCATTGGCTCTGTCTCTGGACAATATTTTTATTTTTATTTTATTTCATCTCAATAGCTATTTCATAAATATATACATAATAATGACATTTATTGTCATTGTATCCGTTTTTCTCACGACAAAAATATAATGAACCGAAAAAAACATGAACCTTTGTATTATTAATTTAAATTATGTGGTACTCTTGAGTACCGGTCGGTCGAAAAGGGTAATTTATTTTTCGAACACCTTGGCCAATTAAGGGTAAAGCTGATGGAAAATAGGCTGAAGTGATCTGGACATATCCAAAGAAAACTGCCAGAATACATACTATGTCCTATTCTGATTCGTTTCATAGTACGAAAACGTCTAAATCAAAAGGGCGACTTAGGATAAAAGGATTTTATCTGCGCAGTGTGACATAATGAGTCCCGTATAAATGCAGTCAACTTTATAACATTTCTCGTACACTAAAATTCAGACGGATAAATTAAGGTGAATCAGAATAGGGCCTAGTGTAATGCTGTCAGGCAAAGGATCCAAAAACGATGGAAGGAGAGAGTGGCGGAGGACATGCGGAAATATTTGTTTTCAATAAAAAACAGAAAAAAATGCAATGTCTTTGCAGACGATGCTAACATGTGAAATCCAAACAAAGAAATGTCCCACTAACATGTGAAATCCAAACAAAGCAAGAGAGAAGCGAAGTCAAGCGTTCATTAGACCCTTAATTATTATTGTTGAGTGATTGTGATTTGGTTATATTATAAGGTGTATTTAATTTTTTTTTGTATTTTTTCTTTTAGTTTCTGTTCTTTAATTTTTGTGTCGACATTAGTTAAGTTACTGTGTGAAAGAGATAATCTGCCCTGTCAAAAAACTACATTGCAGTTTGGCGGTAAAATTTAATTATTATTATTAAAGAAAGAGACGTATTACAGTTTTTATATTGAGTGCATTATCACAACTTGAAATGTTTTCGTAAAGTCATTTGTTTTTATTCGAAACACAATTTTTATCTTAACAAACAAGATGTGTTCAACATAATAATGTGTTGTTGACATCCAGCACTTTATAAAAGAAAGAATCATGATGTGACAATGTTTGTATGTATTATTGTTATATAATTTAATACGAAAGATATTTTTATCATCATACCTGTGCGATACAGTCGATAACAATTATTTTTTATTATGCAAAACTACACATTAAAATCTCGTCGCCAGATAAACAAGATAATTTCAAATTTGTGTTTCCTGCGTATTGTATTGAATTAAATAAAGTCAACGGAATTTAAATTGTAAGAATGAAATCGTATAAATAAATTTGATTTCATAATATGGAGATAATTTTTTAGTTCAAGTCAGGTAGTCATTTGGCATTTTATAATTATTATTAACAAAAGCATCGTATTTTTATGGTCAGCAATATATTTGTTGAACACAATTTTAAACTACAAACTTAATAGATACTTATATAAAAAAACACGCACCCAATTACAAGTAGCCACATTCTGTCTTGAGTCTTGTGATATCAATCGTCTCACATTATAGACAGAAAACACAATTCAAAAACATGGTTCCACCGAGAATCGAACCCGAGATCGTTGGCTCAGAAGTCAAATATCTAACTAATTGAAGCAACGAAGTTCGACGTAACACAAGTTATTATAAAATAATATGGACCAGTATGGGTCTATCATCATGTTTCTCTGTTACTCTTTTTTATTTGTATAGACACCTAGTTTTTAAATAATGTAGGTATATATGATATGGTTTGTGTTACATTGCACCCCCCCTGCTCACCAACTGAAATAAAATATTATTATTCAGTCTCTTCAACCGGTTAACCGGTGAAAAAAAACCTAAACAACGGAGGAGTTCTCAAGTTGCTTAGTTATACCTAATGCATAATATTTATAGTGGTGATAACAAAAATTTTCACACTATCAAGCATGTATTTATAATCACACTCTTTTGAATCTGTTTGATTTTAAAATTTGGCATATTTATTATTATTATTAATAATAATATGTTATAATGGAATTATGTTATTGTTTCAAAATATAAAATCATGTTTTTTATTATTGACTAGAAAATCTTTACAAAAGATATCAACGCAGGGGCAATACCGAAACGTTTCGTTACAGTATTTTGTTTTTCACTTTATTGTGAAAATTAAAAAAAGATTTCACAATTTAATAAAAGGTTTTCAAACTCTGCATGACTTGGCTCCGCACTATATTCAAAAACTGTGTCAGATGAATGTACCACCAGTAAAACGCAACATTGAGATTGAATCACAGAATACGTATTCTTTAAAGGAATTGGATAAAGCCACTAAATAAGGCGGACTACTTTGACTATGGTTTCAGTGTAAACGGACCCATTAAGTGGAATAAATTTACTTCCGAATTGCGTACTGCGTAGAGAGCAGAGATTTGGGACTTTCAGTAAACTCTTTAGGACTTATTTGTTTCGCAGAGCCAACAATAAAGTAAAATATGATTACCTATTCATTCACTCATTCATTCATATCATCACGGCATATACCACAATCAGGAGTCACCATCGACAGGTGCGCGGGTGTGCACGACCTTATAAAAGTGAGCACAACACATGCGTGTATATCCACACACCAGTATTTTCTTAAAATCTTAAAAAGCACTATATTCTGTGGTGAACCTCATTGCTGAACTATGTGAGATGTTATTGTTGCCTGTTATATTTTCGATTACCCAGCTCTTGGGGGACACTCGAAAATAATAATAGAAAAGAGTGGAAGCACTATTATAAGCCGGTGCAAATTTTGATTATTAAAATTATTATGTGGCTGAAGTTTCGAATGTTCTAACGGAATGAACTAACGGATCAATGGTCAGGATACAATAAAGATAACCCAAGGAAAAAATATTTATTTATTATATATATATATATATATATATATATATATATATATATATATATATATATATATATATATATATATATATATATATATATATATATATATATATATATATATATATATATATATATATATATATATATATATATATATATATATATAATATATATATATATATATATATATATATATATATATATATATATATATATATATATATATATATATATATATATATATATATATATATATATATATATATATATATATATATATATATATATATATATATATATATATATATATATATATATATATATATATATATATATATATATATATATATATATATATATATATTATATTTGTAGATTTATTTGCTTGTTTATTTATTTATTTACTAGGTTTTTAATTATTAACGAACGGTAAAATAAACGGAAAAAAGTTTAAAAACATGTAGGGTAACCAGCAACATGTCTGCGGATGCGCATAATCTAATAAAATAAAGCATGATACATGCGTGTATTCCTACACTTTTTTTTATTTACGAATTTAATTACGTCCTGTTTATGTTTATGTACTTCTGTCTTTCCTTACTTATTTGCGTCCTTACTGCCCTTACTTTTTTCCTTCCTTCCTTATATTCTTCTTTCTTTCCTTCATTCTTCTTTGCTCCCTTTCAAACATCCTTCCGTCATTCTTTTCTTCCACCATACCTTCCATCCGTCCTTATTTCTTCCGTCCTTGCGTTCTTCCTTCTGACCATCCTTCCTTTCTTCCATCTTTCCTTCCTTCCTTCCTTCCTACTTTCCTTCCTTCCTTCCTCCCTTTCGTCCTTCCTTCCTTCAGTCCTTACTTCCATTCTTCCGTCATATTATCTATGATATTTTGTATATGGCGAGTTCATAATTTTATATCTACCATACATAACATTTCAGAAGTTTAATGTACCTTTATATATTTCATTTGTATATTATATTCCAATTTATTAGTTTTCAAGATATAAAAATTTGTTTGACTTAATTTGAATTTCAATAATTGCAGGTGTTACTTTGCGTAAAAAGTATAGAAGTATCGGGAAAAACTATTGAAGCCAAAAATAAAACTCGAAAGATTAAGATAAGAATATATGTAAATCAAATGCAATAAACAATATGAAATAAAATATAAAGTAAAGAAAATGAAAAAAAATTAAATTGCATTTGAATTGTCAGACGTAGATTTAACCAAGACAAAAATATAAATTATTCCATTTTGTTGAAGTTGGTAACCGATATAGTTGATACGTATATCTTTTGTGACATTATCACATAATGGACACATCAATACCACCAAAATAGTCTTTGCAATGTAAAGTTTTGCGTATTGGACTACTTAATGACCCAGATAGCGTGACTCGTTGCGTCATATAAATTACACAACAAAACGGTGCGGCCATTAAGATCGGATAGAATATACGACAACTCCACTCAATGCCTATCTTAAATGTTCTCCAAGTAAAATAATTTTCCTAACTCCTTTTAGAGTAAATTTGTGTTTCCTTCTATACACAGATCCAAAGGCACGCGCACATTATTTATGCTTGCAACACAAGATTCATATATTTCCAATAGATATGTCTAGCTATTTACATATATTCATTGATAGACAGATGTTAAAGACACGTGCTCAATCTTTCAATCGGTTTACGTGGAATTGTAAGTATTTCATTATTACACGCACTATAAATTATAAAATAAGGAATTTGCTCTAACAATTGCCTACTTCGATTTTCAATTTAATCGTTTATTATATCTGCATTCACATAATACATCGCAAGTGTTTTTTTTTATTGATAAATGATTTTAAAAGTGAATATTCATTTTATTATATAATGATTTTATTTAAGGGGAAACATACAGCAATTTGCAAACTACGAAAGACAACAATAAATGTAAAATCATACATTACACTATACATAGTTTTAAAAAAATAGTAAACAAATGTAAATAGTATATTTATTGACAATAACATCTCAATAGAGACGAAGCTGGGATATTATAGGACCAGGAACTCAGGCACCTACAGGGCTTACGACCTGTCATCGGCTGGTTTACGTGATCACTTTATGCGCTTGCGCATCGTTCACCAATTATGCCTTTATTGAGTTCCCTTATCAATGTAATTTTTGAAAGTTCTATTTATTTTACTAAATGTAAACATCTATGAGGTAACGAAGAAACCTTTTTGTAACGTGCTCTATTGAGAAGTAGATTTATTTGTAAACAATGACAGGTCGTAAGCCCTGTAGGTGCCTGAGTTCCTGGTTCTTCTATAATATTCCAACTTCGTCTCTATTGAGATATTATTGTCAGTAAAAATATCATTTGACTCCCGATAGGGAAAAAATCCAATGTTTGCGTATATGCAATTAAAAAATATATAATATTCAATGTAAATAGTATAGTTAGTTTGAAATTAAGATATAAGGAATTGATATAAAAATACAAAATAAAAGAACGAAGACCATAAGTAATTCAAAATTATAAATATACACATGATAATGGGATATGTAGGAGTTGGGGGGAGTTGGGGGGAGTTGGGGGGAGTGGGGAGGGATAAAGAAGTTATTCTATGCCTCATAGCACTGCGTCATTGCCGATATACTCCTGTGATATTATGGATATGTGTTATTGAACATATCAGTATCATTACATTTTGTATTATACTGCTATCAAATGCGTGTTAAGCATGAATGAATATTATTAGGCATTAAATGAATGATGAGATTGATTCACGGAGCCGTATCATTTTAGGCGTAGTCGGAGTCATGAAAATTCGACAAGATTTAATTTGATATTTTTTTATTTTTGTTGCTTCTTGGGCAACTAGCAGGTACAATGTCAAATATGAATTCAACACCCACCCAATAACAAGTTGCCACGTTCTGGAGGCTTGTGATATTTATCATTTCACAGATAAAGGAAATCAAACCCGGAACTGAGCCAAGAAGTCCAACAAACATTGTGTCAATAACTCAAATTCTTTAATTGAATTTTGTACATTCGATTTTAAACTATATATCTTAAAAGATACACATCGCTAAATTGGAATAAGAATCAAAGTATATAAAGGATACGATATTGAGTTTTTTCAAATGACTTTTGATTTTTCAAATGATATTTTCAAATGACTTGGTTTGGAAACGATTAAACTCTTCATTGTTAAAAGGAAAATGATCAATATTCTCAAATGCTGTAATAATATTTTAGAATATCCATAAATCTAAGTATTGTTTATAATTGCTTGGTTTTGTAATACGCCAATTTATTATCATCGCTTCTAAATAGATGAATTTAGAGAATTACTATTTTCATATATGCGGAAATATGTTATTTTTTAATGTGTATGTTTTTTCTATCTATATATATACTTCAATAAAAACGGATAACTGCTGCCCAACTAGGTATACCTGCTCTAGGGATAGCAGTATACATATTACTTTAATATTTCACAGAAGTCACCTATTTGCATTATTAAAAAATATCTAAAATATATAAACTATACTATTGTACACACTTGTCATTTTTATTTGTTGTGTTATATAAATAAATAAATAAAAATATTATTTTAAATTACCTATATATTAAAGGACAAAGTATTCTCACATAAATGTAATATTAAAAATCTTTGACATTAGTACATCCTACAAAACAGACAATGAGTTATATGAGGCATTTAATTATACACAAATGCAGCCTACTTTGGGAGGCATATTCTGCTTAGCCGAGATGACAATCACAGTTCAGACAAGACACCTGTCATTTTGCAGGTATCTATTTCACGAGGTTTACTATCGCCTTGTCAAATAAAGAACAAGGCTACTGATTTCATGGATACCTCATTACCATGCGGTATATAATTTACATTCATCATACATGTTTTTTTCTCACATTTCCTGTTCTAATCGTTAAATTATTCAAACTGCCTACTTAGTGACTATTCTAAAAATAAATTCGTACATTCTCGGCGTATTCTGATGAGGTGAGTAAAGAGAACAGAAGTCAATACTTCATATCCTGATTTATGTACTATCCTTATATCTACAATTAAGATATTCTTATATAGGCACGACGAATGAATATCAAGCAAGCAAATAAAAAAATATATAAACGATATATTTACATTGATTTATTCTTGTAATGTGCGTTTGGTCAACGTCAGTTTAATTCACATAGGTATGTATTTTTTTAATATCAATATAACAATAATAATTATTGTTGAAAATTAGACATCAAATGACAATGAATCGAATAAAAGCGTTTGAAATATGGTTTATCACTGAAGTGTCGCGTAGAACCGACGTGGAAATAAATGCATTCTTGAGTCACATTCTCAATAAGCATGGACTGCTGCGTCTCATTATTAACCCTTAATTAGGCGCATGGGGTCATGACAGTTTCAAATTGAAAAAAAAATATCTTGAAGTGTTTGGAACGCGACAGCACTCATTCTAGCTTCCTACCTCCCCGCGGGGTATGCAAATCAGTTGCGGTTGAAAAAAAAACGTGTACGCACATGTCGCTGGTCTCTTAGGTGCTGACCCCATGCGACCAATTACGTAACAATTTTTGACGAAAGGTAAGTATTCATTTTTGTGTTTTTAGGTATATCTATTTATTTATTGTTACTAATGTTTGTGCATTATTGTAATGCATATTTAATTTATGTATTCTTGTCTTTATTTCTGTAATTTATTCCTTTTTTGTTTTAAAACTTCAATATGAATCATTGCTGTATCGAATACTGATAAGAGTAGCACACATAATAGGCGGATTTTCTTGAAAAAACTAGTCGAGGAACTAGTGGAAGATTACCAGAAAAGTCGCATTCAACAGCGTGCTGTCTCTTTTTAGACAAAAAAGCGGCTCCGTGAGGTTAACGATATATAGGAAGTTATGCATCAATTGAATTCGATTTAGTTTGATTCCCAGCAGAGGAGAAATTTATTTAAAACAATTTCTCGCGCAAATATTGCTTCTCTGGGCTGGAAATACTGTTTAGTTGGAAGAAATTGCCTTACGGCAATAAACTCGCCACTTGCGCAGGGTGCAAGGAAGTGTTTATTATTATTATTAACTCCTGAGCGCGGTCGCTGTTCGACAAGACAAAAAGGGCCAAATGAATGCCATAAGTGTGGTAAACTTGTTTTTCAGCAATACTTCAGGGCTTACTGCATTGGAAGCAGAATAGATGAATCTGCTAATGAATCTGAATAATATCTTTTTTTAAGTTGATCTCGGCTCCACCAAAAATACATAGTTTTAAGAGGAATTAGAAGTTGTTTTGTGTTTTTAATTGTTCAATGTCAAATTTTTGTTTTTGTTACTTTACCATGATTATAATACTTCGTTTTATTTATTTCTTCCACTCCATTTTCATTTATTTCTTTGGGGTCAGTAGTGACCCCATGCGACTACTTGTATGATTTTCTTCATGCGCCTAATTAAGGGTTAAAGGAAAAAATTAAGGTATTCGCGTTGTTGCACCAGAGCGCAGATTTCCTGGCTAAGAAACATACGGGAATGGACAAAAACTCATAAATTAGAAGGATTTTCGATTACTTAAGTAAGAGATACATTGTCCTTCCATTTTATGAATTTTGGTCAAATATTGGAAGGACTATCTCTTACTTTTCTTACCTTTTACGAAAAGTAAAAGATAGTCCTTTTAATTAATGAATTTTGGTTCATTCCCGTATGTTTCTTACACAGGACTATCTCTACTAGCACAGGACAAAGAAGCCTGTGCCAGATTGATATTTAACGAAGAATTAACCTGATTTGAAAACTAGATGTGAAAGTACTTGTGTAATATTTAAATTTAATTATATTATTAGTCTGCATAAATTAAGTTTATTTTTTAGTTTATGTTTACTTAATGAATTATTAATATTTTATTGATAATGTGGTACTATAATTTCTAAACTTCTTCTGTTTAAGTTCGAGGCTTCACTATCACGTGGATAAGGCTTTGCGGATCAACGATTCGGAAACATTATGTTCATATCTTCGGGGCTTGTTCAAAACACTGGATCAGAATAGATAGTGCCTATATGCCTATAAACAGTGGCCTCTAAAGTCTAAACTAAAGTGTTTCAAATAGGATCAAAGCAAAACTATACTATGTGTGTAAGTTTATTTGTTTGATTATGACAGATGTGTTACATACATGCCATCATGCCTCGTTCTATTGAATTTTACATACCTACAAAGGTAGGCACTCAACTTTATTATTTACTCAACGAGTATTTGATATTTTTTTAACAGATTTTTAATTATCTCAATAGAGACGAAGTTGGAATATTTACTGTAGGAGAACCGGGAAATCAAGGCACCTACAGGGCTAACGACATGTCATCGGCTGGTTTACGTGATCACTTTATGCGCTTGCGCAACGTTCACCAATTATGCCTTTTTTTAAATGAGATCCCTATCAATTCAATTTTGAAAGTTCTATATATTGTAATACTGAAATTCTTTTCGCTTGAAAATAAGGAATTTTTACTACAGCCATCTATGTGTGAAATTATGAACAACATTCTTATTATTTTTATTTATTTTTGTTGTAACGCCATCTATTGAGAGAATTGGTTATTTGTAAATAATGAGAGCAACAATTCTTATACCTAAGGTGACAAATGCATTTTTCGCATAGAAGTCACCCCTGAATTGCGCCAGACTTATAAGGTCATTTTTGTCTTATTTATCGTCTCTATTGAGATACTTAAAAATCTGTTAAAAAAATATCTTTGACTCCCGACAGGGAAAAAAATCCAATGTTTGCGCATATGCAATAATAAAAAAATGTTTACATAATAAATAAAAATAAAATAAAATAAAGCTATTTTTTATTTCAGATTATCAGCTAGTATCATACACAATGTATCTGTGTGTGATACGTGCTATGAATGGCGCGCGGCGTGTTTATTATCAATTATAGACTAAAGTACTTATTCGATTTATTTAAAATTTTGCAAAAATGTATATCTAATACTCGCTTACAACCCATTAGATTTTGAAGGATATCTGAATAGTGCTTCTCAATTTTTTTAAATTGTCAAATATTTCAAAGTGTACTCAAGCTCAGGAAACTCGAAATTGGTAAAAAGGCACATCATTTACATCAAGTGGCATTGAAAAATTGTCAAGTTTTAATAATAAAATATTTAAATCAAAAATAATTTAACAAACTCATTTCTTGAAAATGCTGAACATTTTCCATATAAAATTAAAATACTTCTTGGAGTGACTTGTTAGTGAGGAGTTTATCGTTGGTTACAGCCCACTCGTTTTTTTTATTATGTATCTTGTGATTGTGTATTTTCGTGTACATGTTGTATATAAATAAAGATAAAAAAATCTTAGATTTATTTACAATATATCTAGAGCATGATTTTACTGAGATATGTATGTGTATAATGTAAATCGTTGTATAAAGTTGAGATTGTTCATGAATAAATAAATTAATGACGATGGAACCGTATGTAACGTCATGGGTTATCAAAAAAAAATAAAATTGAAATTAAATAGTAAATCATATGGTGTAAAACTAACCCTTTCTATGCAATGCATTTTATAAAAGTAAAAACTGATTCGCAAAAAAATGAAAAGGGCTTTTTACATGGAAAAAAAAGTTACATTAATAATAATTTCAATACGGTTAGAAGTAGAAATCATCGTTTAAAATGGGTAACAAAGTTTGTAGAGCTAATTCAGTCTGGTAAGTGATCACTTAACCCATAAAGTTGTATACCTATTTTACATCAAATTATTTTTAATAGCTCTCGAACAATATTATGATAGATTTAAACCGTTACCTAAGTGATGGAAACTTTTATAAAATATAATTGACCACAACACGATACATGTGTCTTCTCACAAATCACTCTCTAGGGGCCACATATTTACATCAATAGTTAACGCATTCCAGTTGTGAGCACATATCAATCAAAAATCTTCGCTATGTAGGTATATGTGTTTCATTTTATAAAATGACTCGATGAATTTATAATAGTCTATCCGAATTACTCCGGAGAAATGGACCGGCACATTTGTGTAATATGTAATTGTTACACATGGTCCATTTGTAAGTAATAATGGGTGTTCCAAGAACCATCAATTTGAGCCAGTTACCAATTATTCGGAGGAATACCTCAAGTGCTTTATCTTCGACAGTCGTGTATTTTGTTTATGAAACCATTTGAATCAATCATTCATTATTTTTAGTTCATAGTTGAATGTTTTAAATGATTTTTAACATTTTTTGCAATGTTGATTACCGTCTAATAACTAATTTTCCATATTTTAGTCCCGTTAACTAAGGAGTTTTTCAAAACTTATGAACTTTTAATGCACTTTTGACATCTACTCATGTTTTTTTTTTATTTAGAAAGGACAATTTTAAAAGAAAAGTATGTCAATACATGTATTTAAAAATACACAAATAAAAATCTTTATTTAAAATAAAAACGCACTGTTTTTACTTCTACAAATGTTCATTTTTCAATCAAGCATTAGTAAATTAATTTAATCATAAATGAATAATTATTGCGTTTTTATTTTAAATAACTATAAAATTATATATATATATATATATATATATATATATATATATATATATATATATATATATATATATATATATATATATATATATATATATATATATATATATATATATATATATATATATATATATATATATATATATATATATATATATATATATATATATATATATATATATATATATATATATATATATATATATATATAATATATATATATATATATATATATATATATATATATATATATATATATATATATATATATATATATATATATAATATATATATATATATATATATATATATATATATATATATATATATATATATATATATGTTTAAATTTAAATTTTCGCGGATTGTAGAGATATATGAATAGCTATTTTTCCGGGCTGGTTAGTCGCTCCGTGTCTGCGTTTGCGAACCGACCAGCCTCGATAATGACCGATGATATTCGGTTGAAACGTCGGCAAAACCGTCCTTTTCAGGACGAAAACAAGCGGATAGCCCGGAAAAATAGCTATTCATATATATATATATATATATATATATATATATATATATATATATATATATATATAATATATATATATATATATATATATATATATATATATATATATATATATATATATATATATATATATATATATATATATATATATATATATATATATATATATATATATATATATATATATATATATATATATATATATATATATATATATATATATATATATATATATATATATATATATATATATATATATATATATATATATATATATATATATATATATATATATATATATATATATATATATATATATATATATATATATATATATATATATATATATACATATATATATACACTAAGTCAACGCCGCGTGGCCAGTATCAAAAAATATAATAAAGTAAAAATCGTGAAAATCTTTCATCGAAAATAAGCATATATATATATATATATATATATATATATATATATATATATATATATATATATATATATATATATATATATATATATATATATATATATATATATATATATATATATATATATATATATATATATATATATATATATATATATATATATATATATATATATATATATATATATATATATATATATATATGTTATATTTGATGTTTTCACGGGTGAAATATGTTATAATATTTTTATCTCGGTTTTCCCGTGTCAGTAGGTCTTGACTAAGACCATTTGTCTTCCGACGTTTCGCCTGAATATCACCAGGCATTTTCAAGGACTTAACGAAAAGCACGCGCGCGACACACGTCTACTCACACTGAAAGCTCACCGTCAAGTGACTCGTAGCGTACAAGATGGCCGCTTATGTCAAATATTGTTAGCGCGACGTGATTGGCTCCTTGTGACACGCCCACCTGCTGTCGTGTTCGTTGGTAATAATATTTTATCATTATTTTTGTGTTGTGATTTATTGTTAATTTTAGTTGTGACATTAATATTATTATTGTTGTGTTTTGGGGTTATTTTCGCTATGGTATTATTAATATTATTATTGTATTGTTTGTCATATAAAATGTTCTTCCAGGTACTAGGCAAACGAACTCCGTCGTCCCGATTGTTCATTATATCCCTTCTCTTATATATTTCTATAGCTTCCCTGTAAATTCTGAGAGGTTCACTGTTTAAACTTGCTATTATTTTTGAATGGTCAAAATCTATTGTATGTCCTTCTGTGAGCGAGTGTTGTACAAGTGAGGATGTAAGTTTTTTGTTTGTCATGTCGACTCTGTGCTCCGCTATTCGTGCTTCAACTTTTCGATTGGTTCTTCCTACATAAGTCTTATTGCACGATCCGCACGGTATTTCATATACTCCATGAGCTTCAAGTGGAATGATGTCTTTCGGGTTTCTTAGAAAGGTTGATATTTTATTTGTTGTGCTGAAAACGGTACGTATGTTATTTTTGTTTAATAGACGGCTGATTTTATCGGTGACGCCTTTGATATATGGTAGTCGGGCTGTCGATAATGGTGTTTCATTGGATTTTTCTTTCACTGTTTTTGGACTCTTTAATGCTTTGTTTATTATATAGTCTGAGAAACCATTACAACGTAGAGCATTTTTCGTGTATTCTAATTCTTGTTTTTTATGCTCGTGGTCTGCAATTCTTTTTGATCTTGTTATTAGTGTTTTTGCGACTGAGCATATTTGTGCGGGGTGATGATTGGACGTTGCGTGTAGGTATCTATCGGTGTGTGTGGGCTTTCTATATACTGTGTGCCCCAGTTTACCGTTTGCATTTTTTAACACTAAAACGTCTAAGAAAGGTATTTGTCTGTTATTTTCCTTCTCCATTGTAAACTTTATATCTTTATGAATGCTGTTAATAGTGTTCAAAAAATTATTTAATTCTTCTTCTCCGTGAGACCATACTACGAATGTGTCATCCACATATCTTAGCCATTTCTTTGGTTTGAGTATTACTTTCTTTAAGACTTCTTCTTCAAACCTCGTCATAAATAAGTTGGCGACTGCTGGTGACAATGACAAACCCATATGTGCTCCTTTTATTTGTTTGTATGTCTTATTGTTGTAATAAAAAAAATGTGTTATTTAAACAGTGATAAAATAAATTTAAAATATCGTCTGTGGTATTGAGTGTTTCTTTGATTATGTCTAGTGTCTCGTTAATTGGAATATTTGTAAATAAAGAAACAACGTCAAAACTCACAAGAATATCTGTACTTTCCAGTTCTAAGTCAGTGATGAGTGATATGAAATGTTCTGAGTTTTTGACATAGGAGTCTGCGGATTCTACATAGGGCTGCAACATATTCGCGAGGAATTTAGAAAGCATTTGTAACGGCGAACCAATGGAACTAACAATTGGTCTGAGAGGAATATCTTTCTTATGAATTTTTGGAAGACCATATAATTTTGGAAAGCGTGACGACTTCTCTCGTGGAATAAGTGACTTCTTGATATCATCACTAAGTTTTGTTTCCATTATTTTAGTTTTCGTGGTTTTCTCAAGATACGTGATTGGGTTGCTTGCATGTATTTTGTATGCTGGGTCTTCAAGAATATCGGTCATTTTCGATTTATAATCTTCACTGTTCATCACTACTGTGGCATTGCCTTTATCAGCTGGAAGGATTATCAAATCTTTGTTGTTGCGTAATTCTTTGAGGGCTATTATTTCTAGTTTTGATATATATATATATATATATATATATATATATATATATATATATATATATATATATATATATATATATATATATATATATATATATATATATATATATATATATATATATATATATATATATATATATATATATATATATATATATATATATATATATATATATATATATATATATATATATATATATATATATATATATATATATATATATATATATATATATATATATATATATATATATATATATATATATATATATATATATATATATATATATATATATATATATATATATATATATATATATATATATATATATATATATATATATATATATATATATATATATATATATATATATATATATATATATATATATATATATATATATATATATATATATATATATATATATATATATATATATATATATATATATATATATATATATATATATATATATATATATATATATATATATATATATATACATATATATATACACTAAGTCAACGCCGCGTGGCCAGTATCAAAAAATATAATAAAGTAAAAATCGTGAAAATCTTTCATCGAAAATAAGCACATAAAAATAATTATTTTATTTACTGGATTGAACCATATGCATTGAAAATAACAAGTTTGTTTTATTATTTGGTATTTTTAATATTCGGCTTCCAACAAATGATGATCCATAGTCAGTGATTTGGAAACAATTGGATTTTTTTTGGCAAGGGGACCGCAAATTTCACTTGATCCATTTTCCGTCCGATACCTTTAAACATATAAAAGATATCGAAAACAATCTTGTGGATAAGCAACATGAATAAATTTTGATAACCTGAATTACTAGTACAGATTCATAAGATTCACCTTTAATAAGTTTTTTGTTTGTGCTTAATCCGTTTTTCTTACAAAAGTAACATCGAAATCTTCAATGCAGGTTTTTAGAATATTTATGTCTTTTCCAATAATATCAACCCATATGTTCATTTCTCTAATTTTAGTTTAAAAGAAATAAATGTGTCCTTGTAACAAGTAGGTACATATACTTGTATATGTACCTACTTGTAACAAGTAGGTACATATACAAGTAGGTACATATACATACTTAATAGTCTAAGAGATAGCAACGTCAAAAAACAATTGTTTTTAATGTCTTTTTAATATTTAAATATTTAGAATATTTAGAAGGTAAGTCTGACAACTGGGAATAGTTGCGTTTGCCAATGCACAACCCCTTTATATAGGTGAAATTGCAAATTTAGATAATTTGTATCTTTGCAAGTAATGCTTTTGCTCTTACATATATCATCCATCCGATTACAATAACACTTGGTGATTTGTTCAGCGCACATCCGGGAAGATTTCGGAAATATTTATTTACATATTTTAGTAACATTAAGAACACAAACGAATGGATTTTATAGATGTAAAATAACATACTAATCTACAATTTTCACAAATAAAGAGGATGCGCTCTGGTTAATGCAACCACTTTCAGGTGCCAGACTATTTTTTCTTTATTCATTAATTCAATAAAACAACATTTACAACAATTTTTTTTTCTCTTTTCCAAAAAGCATACAATTCTTGTGCTTAAAAAGTGAAAACATTTAGAACGATTCAATCACATAAAAACATACAAAACAATATATGAAATCAAAAATATTATAACTATAGGTACACGAAAATAAAACATCAATACAAAAAGCATCAAAACAAAAAAAAGCATCAATACAAAAAGCATCAATACAAATAGCATCAATTCAAAAAAAAACATCAAAACAAAAAAAAGCATTAATACAAATAACATAAAAAAGCATCAATACAAAAAGTATTAAAACAAAAAAAAGCATCAAAACAAAAAAAAACCATCAAAACAAAAAAAACCATCAATACAAATAGTATAAAAAAGCATCAAAACAAAAAAAGCATCAATACAAAAAATATTAAAACAAAAAAAAGCATCAATACAAAAAACATCAAAACAATAAATTTATTTAAACCCCAAGATTCTATTAACCCCTTTTCTATTCTTTTACTTTAAAGTGTTTCTTTATTTTGTTACCTAGCGTTTCATAATTTAACTGTCTTAATATCCGTTGGAAGTTTGTTGAAAAATTGTTCTGCCATTTTTCATAACTATATTCAATAAGAAAGAGGATATAAAAAAACAGCCATTACAAAAATGATTAATCGAAAACGTTGCTATCTTTCGGAATATAAACAAAGTATAAATGCTTGTGATATTGGTGAACGGAATATAAACAAAGTATAAATGCTTGTGATATTGGTGAACGGAATATAAACAAAGTATAAATGCTCGTGATATTGGTGAACGGAATATAAACAAAGTATAAATGCTTGTGATATTGGTGAACGGAATATAAACAAAGTATAAATGCTTGTGATATTGGTGAACGGAATATAAACAAAGTATAAATGCTTGTGATATTGGTGAACGGAATATAAACAAAGTATAAATGCTTGTGATATTGGTGAACGGAATCGGTCGTAGTAGGATTCAATTTCGCAACCACTGGGTTACTAACCCGCTCTTTCACCAGCCAACTGATGGGTACTCTTAAGAGCATCTTATGTACATTTTAATAATATGAAAGTATTGTTATTTTCGATGTACATATCTGTTATTTTCGATGTCTTTCTATATAAAAGAGTTCCTTTAAAATTTCAAATTGATTGCGTTGAGAAATATGGCTGTGCCAATACGAAGTTGCTCTAGAAGTTTGCTTTTAAAGGAAGTTTTATATTTTGGACATAACAACATTCAGTACTTCCAGTAGTGTGGTACAATTGAACATTGTTTCGTCAGAATGTCAACGTTACTTAATGTCGGGATAATTAAACTTCTTTCTGAGAAGTAACCGTGGGACTGCTTTATTTATTTTATCGAAGAGTACAAAAGCAAGAAGAACTGGTTTGGAGGTGAGTCTCTGGAAATAATCATTTAAAGTTTTCATAAGAGAAATAAAACTCTCGGAGACAGTTAAAGATAATATGGCCATATGGAGTAAATGAAACAAGATCTATTATTTTTATTATTATTGGTAGAAAACCCATTGCTGTTGATTTTATACCACCCGCAATGTATGTATGTCATAATAAAAACATTAATATGAAGTGGTAATAATTATAATTAGAATGTATAAAGCACCTTTTTTGTCAGACCAGTGTTGACATATGCCTCCGAGGCCTGGACTCTATCTAAAAAAGATGAGGACCAACTTCGCATTTTTGAAAGAAAGACCCTGCGGCGAATCTACGGAGTTGACTGAGGGTAGTGTGTGGAGAATCAGATACAATCATGATCTATACCAGCTTTACGATGATATAGACGTTGGAGTATTTATAAGGATTGGGAGACTCAGATGGCTTGGACATGTGGAGAGGATGAGTGAGCAGCTTCCCGCCAGAAGAGTCCTTCGCCATAGACCAGAGGGTGTGAGGCGTAGGGGGATACCCAAGTTGAGATGGATGGACTGCGTCCAGGGGGACCTGGACTCTTTGGGCGTGGTCAATTGGAGACAAGGAGCCACTGACAGATCAGAATGGCGAAGACTTCTTTTGGAAGCCAGGTCCCACCTTGGGATGTGGAGCTGATGATGATGATAAAGCACCGTTTAGTGACACAAGATTACTCCAAGGGCGGTACGAAACAAGGCAGTCTTTAGAATTCTACCGATGGTGTCAATGCTCTGTGTTCCACGTATGTCAAAGGACAATTTATTCCACTATAGAGGCCCTTTCACACTGAAACGGTGATCATAGTAAGCCGCCTTATTGACTGTCCAATTCTTTTATAAAGTTGGTACTCTGTGATCCAGATGATCTCAATGTACGCTGTCTCCCTGACGGAACATTCTTTTGACACAGTTCTTGAATGTAGTATGGAGAAAAGTCGTTCAGAGCCTTAAACACCATCAGGCATATCTTATGATCTACTCGATCTGGACATTACAACCAGTGTAATTCGTTAAGAAGAGGTGTTGTGTAACATCTTTTGTCAGCTCCATATATCAACCTCGCAGCTGCGTTGAAAAATATGTAATAGGTATATCAAGTTCAAGCGGGTATTATTCTTTTGTTTGAAGGTAAATAATATTGATAATATGTATATGCAATTAAGATCTCACATATTTGTACAATTTAATTCTGATCTTTTTTCATTCACTTTGATAATAAGCCTAAATAACATTAAAAAATATTATATAATTCTATATATTTTAACTTGTGAATTATCCTTTAATTATCAACTATCGGGATATTGTTTCACACTTTTTTGTCTATCCAAAGATAAATTAAAAATAATTTTACAGGCTTAAAAAAAATATAATATGACTCCAAGCAAACCATGACGATTCTCATATAATGCTGGTTAATAATCTATAATCTTCAGCCCTAAGGGTGATGTTATTCACGCCAGTCTTTTGTGGTAAAAACACCATTGGATTATAATGGCAGCAGGTGTAATGTACACACATGTTGGGTATCTGGTTACCTGCTTGATCTGATCAACTCTGAATACAGAATTAATGAGATACGAGTTCAAGATCTAGCATCTTGATCGTCGCTATATCCGGAAACCATATGCTTTTATGAATGCATAAACTTAATAGCATTTATAGTAAGGGTTGCAATTTAAAATTAATGCTTTTATTTTATTTCTCAATACACTTTTGAATTTTTTGATGCCGAGAAATGATTAATTTAAGGTTAAAATATACGTTATTTTAGCATGTGTTTTATATGCATCTTTATCGTGAAAAAAAAAACAATTCAAATTTTTGTTTATATTTGTAATGAAATACAAGTGTAATTTGGCAACACTCTTCCCGTTCTTGTAATATAATTTTAAAGATTTAACAAGCGTTTATATGTGGTAAAAAAGGAGGAGAAGGCTGATGATATTTATATCGGTTCTTTGCTATATCTTGTATAGGTCAAAATTATGAATAATTCGAAAAGTTTATAAGGATGATGCAAGAAAAAGTTGAGGTCCAGTAAGCAGTATTCTCGCAGTACTGGACCTTACCTTTTTCTTACATTTTTCTCAAATAACTCTTGTAATACGACTCTAAATATTATTCAGATTTAAATAAATTGACTTAAGGGGGGGACTGCTGCCAACGTACCTATTTTTCAATTTGATATACCATCATTATTTATTATCAAATCGTTTTGAAAAAAATAATTAAGATATTTTGGGTATTACCAAAGAAAAATATATCTTTACTTTTTGATAATTTTCTGTATAAATTCTTGTAGAAAAATAATGGCATACCTCGATTTTCAACGTTTATCTTATATTTTTAATATTTTTTTTTTTAAATTAAAGAAGACCAAAATATCTAGAAAAATATGATATGACGTTGCATTAATGCTTCAGGTTTAGTAAATAAACCTAAAAAACATTAATTTTCCATTCAACGCCATTGCGAAATAAAAGTTTTTTTGGTTTATTAACTTAACCTGGTGCATTAATGCAACGTTACATCGTATTTTTTCAGATATTTTGTTCTTCTTTTTTGTTTCTTCTTTAATTTATAAAAAAATACAATGCTCTATACCTTACAGCTTTTTAGAAATTTAAGATAAATGTCAAAAATCGGGGTATGCTTATTATTTTCCTACAAGAATATATACAGAACATAATTAAAAAGTTAAGGTGTATTTTTCTTTATAAATATTCAAACTAATTAGGTTATTTATTTCAAAATTATTCGTATCGTAGTAATGATGCAAATTTAAATTGAAAAAATAGGTACGTTGGCAGCAGTCACCCTCTTAATGTAAAACTTAAATGACTCATATTTCTTATGCTGCATTTGTTAGTAAGTATCTATTCTTTCTTGTAGTCAATCTCCATTATAAATTATTACTTCTTGTACGAAGCACAAAAAATATTGTTTTCTTTTTATAACTTCCTAATGAGAAGATACTATAAGGTTTTCGTCAATTTTTGAATCGTATTGTGTGTATAAAAAAGCTTAGTAGAATTACAACTTGGCCATCTTTAGTTTTTTTTTTTTTTTTAAATTCAGTGATGCCCAGTCTGATACATGGGCGAAGTTAATTTGGATGGACAAAAGAATAAAACTTATTTCCTACCTGCCTTAAAAAAACATTAAATCAGCTTCGGGCAAATACGAGTAACACTCGCACACACGAAATCAGATTGGTGATGGTGCAAAAGTTTAAGTACCTACATAAGTATATCCAAATCGTGTAAAGGTGCGATTTCATCGGTCGACTAAAAACATCGCACGTATTAAACACGCAACGCAAATTCTCGCCCTTTGAGTTTTCTATTCATTTTGGAGAAAAAGATGACGAATGAAAATGAACAAGGTTCAAATTGAAATGAAAATGAAGAAGACTTATTTTTCTTATATTAACAAAAGATATTTTCGTCGAGAACAAATCACTTACATAATACTTTAAGAGGATATATAACACCAAATCTAGTTACATAAAATATGATATATTAAAACCGCCTAACCGCCTAACCGCCTAAAATAAGTAGCGTGCTGGTAAGATTAACTATCTCATGCGTTAAAATTCGTCTATTCGTGATTTAAATTATCGGAAAACAAAAAAATGTTATTTTTTTGCATTTTAAGAACAAAACTGACTTGAAATCAAAAAAATATCACGAATATTTACTCTTTAAGCACACAAAGGATTTATTTCTCTACGATACATAGTTATGGAGAAATTTTAAAAATATCTGTAAAAAATGATATTGATAATATTTATTTAGGGGAATTAAGCCTGAATTTTAAAATTGTCTGACAAATGTTCACTAGAGATATGTTGAAAATACTTATGGTATTTGTTTAGAAATACACTGTTTAAGATATTTGAGAAATTTGATTTCAAATTGGAGTATTTGGGTTTATATGCCCTCTTAACATAAATGTATTGATTTCGTATTTTGAGTGTTCAATATGAAAGCCTGTAAATATTTACAAGCTACCTTACAGATATCATATATCCAACTATACCCTAAACTCTAAAATAACTGGCGCAAGATATAATATTTTAGTGTTCCGCAAGGATCGGTTTTAGGACCTATATTGTTTATTATCATCATTACTGACGCATAACCATATTATGACGTATACCATATTATAACGTTTATAATGGATCCAAAAAATGTTGTTCGAATGCTGCAGATTAGCGTTGCGTGAATCCGCTGCGTCTATACGGGCAAAACGACACCACACATTTTAACGTCAACATTTCCGAGAACGTAATATATTACAAGAGACGAATAACAAAAATACGTCACGATCGAGATGTTGTGAAAGATTGTGTGAAGATCGAAATAGAATATATACATTTTGAAGGTATTATTTACTGAAGAAAATTAATCACGTCTCCAGCGTAAAATTTCTGTTGATTATTTGCTCCGGTGCTTCACGGAAATTTTCACGGCTCCGCCAGCCATTCATAATTAATGCAAGTCATTTATGGAAATATAATACAACATTGAGTTCAGTACCTTATAAGGTACATAATTTTGATATAACAATTCATTGATTTTTCATAGATTTATATGTGCACGTATCATCCAAATTTTTTTTAAGGATTCATAGATTTTTCAAATTATTTTTTCCTTTCAAATGTATTGTTGTTTTATTTGACAGTGCTCTTTTCTATTGAAAAATGCATATTTTTGACGTTGAATACGAGGCTTTTTAATAATAAATTCACCACTTTTTATGCTTTTGGAACCGTATAATGAAATAATAGAATACAAATTTTGATGTATTTATTTATTTATTTAATAACTAGCTTTTATGTCCCGCCGTTGGCCAAGAATGTAATATTGTGAAGGAAAAAGCAATCGTTTTTATAATATTGTCACCCAATTATTTTGCAAAATCGGACTATGAAAAGTGGTTTGAGATATGATTGAATTTGATTGTAAAATGTTCAAGTGATGGCCACAACCCATTATTTTTTATAAAGTGTGAATGGAGTATAATATACAAAATTTCTGCACGCATGGACTATGCGAAATGGTTTTAAATATGACTGTTTATCAACGTTGTAAAGAGATTGGTTTGGCCACAACCCCCATTTTTAAATATTATCATCGAAATAAATTTTAATATGTACCTATTGAAAATTTAGTAATTTTGGATATTGGGATGTGGTTAAAAATTGATTAAACAAATGTACTGAAAAGATCTAGTGTTGGTCACATCATAATATTCGTTTTTATATTTTTGCATCGAGTGTGCATTATATTTTTGTACAATAAGACTAATAGACTTAAAATTGACACAAAAGTCTACATTAACGAAGAAGAAGAAGACTTAAACTATGGTAAGTAGTTTTTAATTTGAATATAAACGTTGTGAAGAGTTCAGTAATGGCCACAACCCCCATTCTTTAAATATTGTCAACTAAATCAAATGTGTAGGTGTTGAAAATTATTCAAAATAGGATGATATAAATGGTTTAAATTTGATTAAACAAAAGTATTGATAAGATTCTAGTGCAGGTTACATCGTCACATCCCACAATCCATTCGTTTTTACATATGTATTTTCATCAAGTATGCATATCGTTAAAAATATTTCTGCACAATAGACTATTAGACTTAAAACTAACCCAAAAGTCTAAATAAAAAAGAGAAGGATAAGTATAAGACTATACGAAATAGTTTGTATAAAAAACTATCCCAATGGTCTACGTTAAATAAGTTAAAATACATAAAATAGAAGAATAAGACTATCGGAAATAGATTGTATGAAAACAAACCAAAAGGTCTTCATAAAAGAAGAAGAAGATTAATCTATAGGAAATAGTTTGTATAAAATTCACCCAAGTTCTACATAAAATAAGAAAACGAAGAAAAAGACTAAAGGAAATAGTTTGTGTAAAAACTGACTACATAAGTAAGATCTACATAAAAAAAGATGAATTAGACAATAGGAGTATGTATAAAAGCTCACCCAAAGGTCTACAAAAAAGAAGAAGAAGAAGAATTAGACTATTGGAAATTGTTTGTATAAAAACTGACCAAAGGTCTACATAAAAGATGATGAATAAGACTATAGGAAATAGTTAATATAAAAACTGATTCAAAGGTCTATATAAAAGAATAATAATTAAACTATAGAAAAAGTTTGTATAAAAACTCACCTTTGGTCTAGATAAATGAAAAAGAAATTAATAAGACTATTGGAAATAGTTTGTATTAAAACTTTCCCAAAAGTCTACGTAAATGAAGAAGAAGAATAATTAGACTATAGGAAATAATTTTTATAAAAACTGACCCAAATATATACATAAAAGAAGAAGAAGATGAATTAGACTATAGGAAATAGTTTGTATAAAACTGTCCTAAAGGTCTACATAAAATTAAGAAAAAGTAAAAGACCCGTCGCTTCAGACCCTTCAGTACCTCCCGTCGCTTCAGACCCTTCAGTACCTCCCGTCGCTTCTGTCCCTTCAGTACCTCCCATCCCTTCAGGCCCTTCAGTACCTCCCGTCCCTTCAATTCCTCATTACGTCCCTTCCCTTCATTAATTACATCCCGTCTCTTCAGTCGGTTAAGAAAAGTTTAAATCCAGAAACCATCCTGGAAGAACCGCGAAGAGATGAAAAGACCTTCTTTTCCCAGGATACTCCACCTTCATAGGTAAAATGACTAAATACACGAAGAAGAAGAAGAAAAAAGTTCAAATCCAGATACCTGCGAAGATATGGAAGGAAAATTGGACCTTCTTCTCCCAGGATAGTCCACCTTCATAGGTAAAATGACCAAATGCACGATGAAGAAGAAGAAGAAAAAAGTTTATATCCAGAAACCGTCTTGGAAGACCTGCTAAGAGATGGAAGGACAGTTGGACCTTCTTCTCCCAGGATTCTCCAGCTTCATAGGTAAAATGACCAAAAATACACGATGAAGAAGAAGAAGAAGAAGAAGAAGAAGAAGAAAAAAGTTTAAATCCAGAAACCTGTGAAGAGATGGAAGGAAAATTGTACCTTCTTCTCCCAGGTTAGTTCATCTTCATAGGTAAGATGACCAAATACACGATGAAAAAAAAAAGAAAAAAGTTTAAACCCAGAAACCTGTGAAGAGATGGTCGGAAAATGGGACCTTCTTCTCCCAGGATAGTCCACCTTCATAGGTAAAATAACCAAATACACGATGAAGAAGAAGAAGAAAAAAGTTAAAATCCACAAACCGTCCTGGAAGACCTGCGAAGAGATGGAGGGACAGTCGGACCTTCTTTTCCCAGGATACTCCCCCTTCATAGGTTAAATGACCAAATACACGATGAAGAAGAAGAATAAGAAAAAAGTTTAAATCCAGAAACCATCCCGGGCACATGCTCGACAATTCACCAAAGTTTCATTGTAATCGGACAAACGGTTTAGGAGTACATCGCATACATTTTTCCGATAGGAAATCAGTATATTGTTGATTTGTAAGTAAATAGTAATAGGTAGGTACCTACCTACAACAACATTCTAAAGAAATTCTATTCATAACAAATTTTATTTGAATATCAGAATCTTTCCGTTACCATAGTAACCATTCCAATACGTTAAAAATATCAAATGGTTTGAGACTTTTTTGAATATGTAGGTACCTACATTGGTTTGTTCGATGCCATAAAAATGAAAATTGTCAGAAAAATCAAATATTATTTACAAATTATGCAATTTTATTATGCCTATATCTTTACTAATAATAAACACATTTTTACAATATATATATTAAAACTTGCCGTAATGTCTTGTGTTTCATTTTATTATTTCATAATTACATTTATTTCAAAGGTTTATTATTTTCAAGAACATATTCATTCGGTGGGAAAATGAAATATTGTATGAAAAGATATTAAAATGGCGGAGTTTATGTACAAAAGGCTTACTTTAAAAATAAGTAAAACATTATAATTATACCAAATATTCACCATGTTTTTCACTTAAACGCTAAGTTATACTTCAAAATATATTTTTTTTTGTGTAAATACGTACTTCTAACTTTTAAACTAACTGACATTTGCGTGCAAAATGTACACTTTTTGACAGATATGACTTGGAAAATTTTGTATGAAAAAAATAATTATTGAAATATTTTTAAAATTCAGCATTTTTATCGCATTATTTTTAGCGTGACACTGCATCAGGTATACTGGTACATGTTCGCACATAAATTAGATTTTTAGATGGTCTTGGTTTTTCAGAAGGCGTGAGACAAACACACACACACACACACTAACATATTGATTGCTTTATTACTTTAGATTAATTACTTAATGATATTTATGTCTTTTTTATTTATGTATTTATTTATTTATTTAATTATATATTTATTTATTTATTTATTCACTTATTTATTTATTAATTAATTTATTTATTTATTTATTTTTTATATTTTTAATTATTTATTTATTTATTTATTTATTTATTTATTTATTTATTTATTTATTTATTTATTTATTAATTTATTTATTTATTTATTTATTTATTTATTTATTTATTTATTTATTTATTTATAAATTAATTAATTAATTAATTTATTTATTTATTTATTTATTTATTTATTTATTTATTTATTTATTTATTTATTTATTTACTAGCTTTTATGTCCCGCCGTTGGCCAAGAATGTAAAATTATGAAAGAAAAAGCAATCGTTTTTATAATATTGTCACCCAATTATTTTGCAATATCAGACTATGAAAAGTGGTTTGAAATTTGATTGAGTTTAAGTATTGTAAAATGTTCAAGTGATGGCCACAACCCATTCTTTTTTATATATTGCTATAAAGTGTGAATGAAGTATAATATTTATACAATTTCTGCTCGCATGGACTATGCGTAATGGTTTTAAATATGACTGTTTATCAACGTTGTAAAGAGATTGGTTTGGCCACAACCCCCATTTTTAAATATTATCATCGAAAACAAATTGTAATGTGTACCTATTGAAAATTTAGTAATTTTGGATGTTGGGATGTGGTTAAAATTTGATTAAACAAACGTAGGTACTGAAAAGATCTAGTATTGGTCACATCCCATTCGTTTTTATATTTTTTCATCAAGTGTGCATTATATTTTTGCTCAATTTGACTGAAAGTCTTCATTAACGAAGAAGAAGAAGACTTGAACTATAGTAAATAGTTTTTAATTTGAATATAAATGTTGTGAAGAGTTCAGTAATGGCCACAACCCCCATTCTTTAAATATTAGGTGTTGAAAATTATTCAAAATAGGATGAAATAAATGGTTTAAATTTAATTAAACAAAAGTATTGAAAAGATTCTAGTGCAGGTTATATCGTCACATCCCATATCCCATTCATTTCATATGTATTTTCATCAAGTGTGCATATCGTTATTAATATTTCTGCACAATAGACTATTAGACTTAAAACTAACCCAAAAGACTAAATAAAAAAGAGAAAAATAAGTATAAGACTATAAGAAATAGTTTGTATAAAAAACTATTCCAATGGTCTACATAAAATAAGTAAAAATACATATACCTAATAGAAGAATTAGACTATTGGAAATAGATTGTATAAAAGCTCACCCAAAGGTCTACAAAAAAGAAGAAGAAGAATATTTAGACTATTGGAAATAGTTTGTATAAATACTGACCAAAAGGTCTACATAAAAGAAAATGAATAAGACTATTGGAAATAGTTTGTATTAAAACTCTCCCAAAAGTCTACGTACTTAAATGAAGAAGAATAATAATTAGACTAAAGGAAATAATTTTTATAAAAAAATGACCCAAATGTATACATAAAAGAAGAAGAAGATGATTTAGACAATAGGAAATAGTTTGTATAAAAACTGCCCTAAAGGTCTACATAAAATTAAGAAGAAAAAGAATTAGACTCCAGGACCCGCCGCTTCAGGCCCTTCAGTACCTCCCGTCCCTTTAATCCCTCATTACGTCCCTTCCCATCAGGCCCTTCAGTACCTTCCGTCCCTTCAGGCAGTTTTATACCTCCCGTCCCTTCAGGCCCTTTAGTGCCTCCCTTCCCTTCATTACATCCCGTCCCATCAGTCGGTTAAGAAAAGTTTAAATCCAGAAACCATCCTGGAAGAACCGCGAAGAGATGAAAGAACCTTCTTTTCCCAGGATGCTCTACTTAATAGGTAAAATGACTAAATACACGAAGAAGAAGAAAAAAGTTTAAACCCAGATACCTGCGAAGAGATGGAAGGACAGTTGGACCTTCTTCTCCCAGGATTCTCCAACTTCATAGGTAAAATGAGCAAAAATACACGATGAAGAAGAAGAAGAAGAAATAAGTTTAAATCCAGATACCTGCGAAGAGATGGAAGGAAAATTGGACATTCTTCTCCCAGGTTAGTCCACCTTCAAAGGTAAAATGACCAAATAGACGATGAAGAAGAAGAAGAAAAAAGTTTAAATCCAGAAACCTGCGAAGAGATGGAAGGAAAATTGGACCTTCATCTCCCAGGATAGTTCATCTTCATAGGTAAGATGACCAAGTACACGTTGAAGAAAAAGAAGAAAAAAGTTTATATGCAGAACCCGTCCTGGAAGACCTGTGAAGAGATGGAGGGACAGTCGGACCTTCTTTTCCCAGGATACTCCCCCTTCATAGGTAAAACGACCAAATACACGAAGAAGAAGAAGAATAAGAAAAAAGTTTAAATCCAAAAACCATCCTGGGCATACGCTCGACAATTCACCAAAGTTTCATTATAATCGGACAAACGGTTGATAAATAAATAAATAAAATAATTTTCCTATAGGAAATCAGTATAGGTATATTATTGTTGATTTGTAAGTAAATAGTATTAGGTAGGTACCTACCTACAACAAACTTCTAAATAAATTCGATTCCTAACAAATTTTATTTGAATATCACATTCTTTCTGTAGCCATGGAAACGATTCGAACACATAAGTAATATCGAATGGTTCGGATACATTTTTTGAATATGTAGGTACCTACATTGGTTTGTTCGATGCCATAAAAATGAAAATTGTCAGAAAAATCAAATATTATTTACAAATTATGCAATTTTATTATGCCTATATCTTTACTAATAAATAACACATTTTTACAATATATGTCTTAAAACTTGCCGTAATGTCTTGTGTTTCATTTTATTATTTCATAATTACATTTATTTCAAAGGTTTATTATTTTCAAGAACATATTCATTCGGTGGGAAAATGAAATATTGTATGAAAAGATATTAAAATGGCGGCGTTTATGTACAAAAGGCTTACTTTAAAAATAAGTTAAACATTATAATTATACCAAATATTAACTTTTTTTTCACTTAAACGCTAAGTTATACTTAAAAATATATTTTTTTTGTGTAAATACCTACTTCTAACTTTTAAACTAACAGATATTTGCGTGCAAAATGTACACTTTTTTGACAGATATGACTTGGAAAATTTTGTATGAAAAAAATAATTATTTAAATATTTTTAAAATTCAGCATTTTTATCGCATTCTTTTTAGCGTGACACTGCATCAGGTATACTGGTACATGTTCGCACTTAAATTAGATTTTTAGATGCTCTTGGTTTTTCAGAAGGCGTGAGACAAACACACACACACACACATACACACACACACACATACACTAACATTTTGATTGCTTTATTACTTTAGATTTATTTATTTATTTATTTGTTTATTTATTAGGGAAATTTCTACCATTCAAACACTATTATGATGTATATTTTCAATCGATCTGTTAAGTTTAACGCGGTTTACAAATTTTACGATTGTATTTTTTTCATATTCTCATCTTCGTGTGCCAGGTCCCCCCGACGCGACGTTGAAGATCACTTGGAAAAAACTCTGCCTGTCCTGTGCGGTGCAGAACAAGTCTTCCACACTCTTTATCCCGGTCAATTCCCGGATGTTTCGGAGCCAGGGAAGCTGCCACCTGCCGACTACTCAACGGCCCTCAATCTCATTTATTTTATATATTAGGTATGATCAACTGTAGGATCGAGTATTTCTCATCCTACATTATATGTTAATACGAAGTCTTACAAAAGTGTACTGTTGTGAACAACCATCTCGCGGTAAACAACGTTGAAGTCTTGCTCAACGCAAGACCAACATTGCTCACCATTAAGTATGTATATTATAAAATGTATTTTACTATTGTTATTTTCGTTTTATTTATATATTCATTTCCATATAACAAACGATTGTAACTCAAAAAAAATATTTCGTGAAAAAAGTTTTTAGTAGGATTTAATATATTGTTTGCAGGGAATCGAATCGAAGACTCCAACAAATTTTATTTTTACTCAGTGATCTAAATTTATTTAATTTATTTATTTAATTCATGTACAATGGGGGGTTTACTGCCATAAGGCAATTTCTTCCAACCAACAACTTCGAGTTTCATTAACACTTCCCGCTTTCAAAAGAAATCTGAGGAATCATTTCCTCACACATAACACCTAAATTTGTCTCCTTATCCTATCCTTGTCCCCCCCCCCCACTCTCATGTCCCTTCCGTTTCTTTATTGTTTTTGTTTTATATGTTTTATTTTCTTTATTGCTTTTGTTTGTATAATTTCTTTATTGCTTTTGTTTGTATAATTTCTTTATTGCTTTTGTTTGTATAATTTCTTTATTGCTTTTGTTTGTATAATTTCTTTATTGCTTTTGTTTGTATAATTTCTTTATTGCTTTTGTTTGTATAATTTCTTTATTGCTTTTGTTTGTATAATTTCTTTATTTCTTTTGTTTGTATAATTTCTTTATTGCTTTTGTTTGTATAATTTCTTTATTGCTTTTGTTTGAATAATTTCTTTATTGCTTTTGTTTGAATAATTTCTTTATTGCTTTTGTTTGTATAATTTCTTTATTGCTTTTGTGTGTAAAATTTCTTTATTGCTTTTGTTTGTATAATTTCTTTATTGCTTTTGTTTGTATAATTTCTTTATTGCTTTTGTTTGAATAATTTCTTTATTGTTTTTGTTTGCATAATTTCTTTATTGCTTTTGTTTGTATATTTTCTTTATTGCCTTTTTTTGTATAAGTCATATAAATGTTGTGTAGCGAGCGGTACGCTCACTACGTATTTAAATAATCATCTTTTCAAATTAAATCTCGCGGCAGTAGTTACGTCTTGAACTAGTTCAAGGTCTCGCTAAAAACGCAGCTGGTGTCAAGCGGCCCGCACCGCCCCCCTCGTCCACCTACCGTTCCCCCGCGTCAACTTCCGCCCTCAGTCGGCGTCTTTTTCTAACGGTCACAACACCACGCTTTGTTTTCCTCCGCGATCTATCAGCGTATTCACTCAGTTCATTGTGTTTTATGCCTGAAATCGATGTAAGGCATTGTAACTAAACAGAGAGTGTCGTTATAAACTAATTATCTAAAAATCCGAGTCGGATCTCTGAGTATACCGCCTTATGCGTGAAGGAGGCGTATAAAACAACATCGCAATACATACTTCGGTTCGGTTTTTTTTAATTTTCTAAGTTCATTAAATTTCAAAGTGTCTTCGCGTGGTTATATGAACACATAACGAAGTGTTAACCTCTCCATCTGTTGCGTACGAGCTGTACCGTTTAAATAAATGGTCGCAAGTAATACTTGGAGACAGTTTTTTAAGTTCATTAAATTTCAAAGTGCCTTCGCGTAGTTGAATGAACACACAACGGAGTGTTGACATCTGAATCTGTTGCGTACGAGCTGTACCTTTTAAATAAATGGTCGCAAGTCATACTTGGAGACAGTTTTTTAAGTTCATTAAATTTCAAAGTGTCTTCGCGTAGTTGAAGGAACACATAACGGAGTGTTAACATCTGAATCTGTTGCGTACGAGCTGTACCTTTTAAATAAATGGTCGCAAGTCATACTTGGAGACAGTTTTTTAATTTCATTAATTTTCAAAGTGACCTCGCGTAGGTGTGTGAATCCATAACGAAGTGTTTAAATCTCAATCGGCTGCGTACGAGCTGTACCTTTTAAATAAATGGTCGCAAGTCATACTTGGAGACAGTTTTTTAAGTTCATTAAATTTCAAAGTGTCTTCGCGTAGTTGAATGAACACATAACGGAGTGTTAACATCTGAATCTGTTGCGTACGAGCTGTACCTTTTAAATAAATGGTCGCAAGTCATACTTGGAGACAGTTTTATAATTTCATTAATTTTCAAAGTGACCTCGCGTAGGTGTGTGAATCCATAACGAAGTGTTTAAATCTCAATCGGCTGCGTACGAGCTGTACCTTTTGATTAAATGGTAGCAAGCCATACTTCGTGACTGTTTTTCAATTTCTTTAATTTTCAAAGTGACTTCGTGTAGTTGTATGTTCACACGACGAAGTGTTAACACCTCAATCTGCTGCGTATGAACAAGACCTTTTGAATAAATGGTAGCAAGCCATACTTCGTGACTGTTTTTCAATTTCATTAATTTTCAAAGTGACTTCGTGTAGTTGTATGTTCACATAACGAAGTGTTAACACCTCAATCTGCTGCGTATGAACAATACCTTTTGAATAAATGGTAGCAAGCCATACTTCGTGACTGTTTTACAATTTCATTAATTTTCAAAGTGACTTCGCGTAGTTGTATGAACACATAACGAAGTGTTAACATCTCAATCTGCTGAGTATGAACAATACCTTTTGAATAAATGGTAGCAAGCCATACTTCGTGACTGTTTTTCAATTTCTTTAATTTTCAAGGTGACTTCGTGTAGTTGTATGTTCACACGACGAAGTGTTAACACCTCAATCTGCTGCGTATGAACAAGACCTTTTGAATAAATGGTAGCAAGCCATACTTCGTGACTGTTTTTCAATTTCATTAATTTTCAAAGTGACTTCGTGTAGTTGTATGTTCACATAACGAAGTGTTAACACCTCAATCTGCTGCGTATGAACAAGACCTTTTGAATAAATGGTAGCAAGCCATACTTCGTGACTGTTTTCCAATTTCATTAATTTTCAAAGTGACTTCGTGTAGTTGTATGTTCACATAACGAAGTGTTAACATCTCAATCTGCTGCGTATGAACAATACCTTTTGAATAAATGGTAGCAAGCCATACTTCGTGACTGTTTTTCAATTTCATTAATTTTCAAAGTGACTTCGCGTAGTTGTATGAACACATAACGAAGTGTTAACATCTCAATCTGCTGAGTATGAACAATACCTTTTGAATAAATGGTAGCAAGCCATACTTCGTGACTGTTTTTCAATTTCATTAATTTTCAAAGTGACTTCGTGTAGTTGTATGTTCACATAACGAAGTGTTAACATCTCAATCTGCTGCGTATGAACAATACCTTTTGAACAAATGGTCGCAAGACTTACTTCGTGACAGTTTTATAATGTTTATTAATCTTCAAAGTGACTTCGCGTGGTTGTATGAACACATAACGAAGTGTTAACACCTATGTCTGCCACACGGGATGTATACGACTGACAGTAGGCCAACTGCCTTGTTATCACCTCGGATTAGGCTTCTCCCCTTGATGAGAGAAAGTCTGGAGCGCCCTCAACATTAGATCGCCCCTGCCGCTTCTCTTCTTCACCTCCATCACGGTTGGAAACATCAGGCCTTGTTGAATACGTGATAAGGCAATTTCTCCCCACCGTCGGACTAAAGGTTTGAGATCATTGACTTTCGCACACCCCCTTTTCGTGAATCGTCCCTAGAATTACTGATATCGACATACCCTTAGAACTAAGTTTGGTAAGAAAAAAAAAGAAATTCCTTAATTACTCAGTGTTGGCCCTTCGGCCTGAAAAATAAATTTAATCTGGAACTGACTTTTGAAATATTTAAATACTTAAGGCTCATATAAATGTACAATAGTGATCACTGTTTATTTTAATTAGTTGGCCACCCTAGAAAGTAAGACTATTCTTAATCATCAAACATCACCATCATTACCTCATATCACACTAACCCATATGTACCATTATATCTCTAATTAAATTTGTCTCTCTTTCACAAAAGAATATACAGTTTTGTTCTGGTCACGCTCGCTGTTTCTCAATTATCCACCTGTATTCCCTCTGAGAATCAAAGAAATGCTCTACCGTGTGTCCTAGCCGGACGATAGTGGATCCAGCAGAAGCAAAAGATCTGGTATGGATTTAATTTTATGAACAACAATGATTTGTACCTCATTTCATTACACTGACGTTTACCAACGTGGGGCTATGACTCTCATCAATTGACACGTACGCTTGTCCTTTGATGACAGTCTGCTCAATGAGATCTGCGAGCGGACCCTCACTCGAAACTGCTTGTTCTTTTGTGTTTTATTTTTTCCCCTTTATTCTGACAGCCTCCTATATTGTAACCACGTCGTAACAAAAATCCTCGTTTCCTCTGTTGTCTCGCAATAGTCGACGTCATGGATTTAATCGAGAGAATAAATCTTGCAAATGCAAAAACCCTTGCTAAAGCATTGCGCGACAGAAACATCGTTCCTACCGACAATTTGGCCTCCTTGCGTTCCCAGGCCAATGCTTTTAATGCCTCCCGTCCCTTTAATACAGACAACGTAGCCATCCCCAGTAGGTCTGTAGCGTACCACTCACTTGAGAACGCCCCCGAACTGGCGTCGGTTTCCGAGAGCTCCCACACCGCCGAGAATGATCTAATAGCCCGCCCATTCTCATCCAGTTCCGAATCGAGCTCCAGACCCCAGAGCGCCCCTCCCCCAGGAACTGTCGCCTTATTGCCCCCATCCCCAGTCGAGCCGCCCTCCAATTCGTCAAGTTATACCTCACGTGGAGATCGAGACCCTGGAGGAATCATAAACACAAACTTTGCCACGTGGCCTGTCCCAAAGTTTAACGGAACAAATGACGTCCGAGAATTCCTCGTACGCCTAGAGGAGATCGCTACTTCCCGCAGGTTCAATACTAATTTATTGTCCACAATCATTCCTGAATTTCTTGTAGGACGTGCCTTTATTATTTTATCGTACAAACCCTAGAAAGAACTGCGACTGGAACACATTGAAGAAGCTCTTTCTCGACCGTTTTGAATCACAAACCTATTCCACCGACATCAAGCTAGAAATTTGGTCCTCTAAGCAGCAAGACTCGGAATCTGCGGCCGATTATATTTGCCGAATCATCAACAAAAATAACTCATTGTCCTCACCCTTGCCAGAGGACGAGCTCCTTCAAGTTTTCAAAAGAGGACTCGACAAGAAGTTCCTCCCTATAATCATCGGCTCACAACCCACGACAGTATTGGATCTGGAGCGACTGTGTCTTACACTCGAACAGATGTCGCTTGGCCACAAGGACGAGACTGCCCCTACCTCCCCCCGCCGGCCCCGGTGCACCAAGGCTGCAGCCTCCTTGTCTAACCCTGAACCGCGTTCGTACAGTCCCAAATGCTACTCCTGCGGAAGAACCGGACATTTTGCAAGACTGTGCCCTAATCGGTCACGAGCGAATCCCCTCGGAAGACGAACCTCTCCCCGCTTTCAAAAGTACCAGAGAACTGACCCACAAGGTCACCCTCCGACAACCCCCAGAAACCTCCCAGACGTTTCTAGACCCCCACCTCTCCTCCAAAAGTTGCCAAAAAACGAATAACCACCCAGCCCTATTATAGACCGTCCCATTCTCAACAAAAGACAGAGTGGGAGGACTGGTTGAGATCGGTCAAACTCTTCTACAATACTAAATACCTACATGTATCAGCCATCACAAATGCGCGAGACGATCGTCCATACCTACACTTCAAAATCAACAACATCGCCTTCCGTTCGCTCTTAGACAGCGGAGCTGCAGTTAATGTTTTGGGTGGCACATTATACAAGAATTTCCTCGAATTGGGTTATGACCTAGTGCCGGGCGACACTTCCATTCACACAGCGGACGGCCATCCCCATGCGATCCTGGGCTCCCTCACGCTGCCCCTCAGATTTTATAAGCAAACAACCTTTGTTGAATTTCTTGTAGCTCCGTCTCTTGCAGAAGGGTTTATTTTGGGGGCACCCTTCTTGAAGAAGTCCGGACTAACCCCGACCCTATTCCCAGATAAGGTGTCATCATTATATGCTATCAACATGCCTCCCCTGTACATTTCACCGCTGTCGACCCCTTCCTGTCTAAACTCTACAGCCGACCTTTCTCTTGCAGAATTGAAACAACTGGATCTGCTCAAACAAGACTTCGACCAGATTGCTTATGAAAAGGTGGGACTAGGCCGCACCGACCTAGTTTCCCACATCATAGACACTGGTGATCACGCCCCGGTTAAACAAAAGACTTATCCCCTTTCTCACGTGAGACGCGAACAACTCATCGCAGAACTGGATGAAATGATCAAACTCGACGTAATAGAACCGGCCCGGAGCCCCTGGTTGAACAATGTTTTCATTGTTCCCAAGAAAGACGGCTCTGGGCGCTTCGTACTTGACCCACGTCGCCTTAACTCGATCACTCGCTCTGACTCTTACCGGTTGCCCAACATTCATCGCATCTTGGACAATCTGCGCGACACTAAGTTCCTCACAGCCCTGGACCTCTCCCACGGGTTCTGGCAGATGAGACTGGACGAGGAATCCAAGCCAAAGACCGCCTTCTTCGTAGAAGGCCGAGGACAGTTCCAGTTCAAGGTTACCCCTTTCGGACTAAAAAATATCCCGGCCGAAATGCAACGTATGATGGATGGACTGTTCACAGACTTGGGAGACCACGTCTTTGTATATCTTGATGACATACTGGTATGCAGCCCGGACTTCCAGTCACACTGCAAGCTACTAAAAACTGTGTGTGACAGACTAAAACAGGCCAACCTAACCATTAAGTTAGCGAAATCTGAATTTTGCAAACAAAGCTTAAAGTATCTCGGCCACATAGTCGACCGAGAAGGCATCAGGACCGACCCCGAAAAGATTGACGTGATGGTCAATTACCCTAGGCCCTCAACTGTCAAACAGGTTCGCGGGTTCATTGGATTATGTGCATACTATAGAAGACACATCAAGGACTTTTCTCGTATTGCATCCCCTCTATGCCGCCTCACCAGCAAGAAAATCGCAAAGAATAATCTCCCTTGGGACGACGAAGCTGAACAAGCCTTCGTAAGCCTAAAAAGCGCAATGATATCTTCTCCGGTGTTGAAGCCCCCCGACTATTCCCTACCATACGTACTCACCTGTGACGCCAGCGGCGTGAGCATTGGGAGCTTCCTGGCCCAAAGGAGCCCGGACGGCTCAGAGCACGCCATTGCATATTTTTCCAGGAAACTGCTACCTGCCGAAAGGTCTTACAGCACCACCGAGAGGGAACTCTTGAGCATTGTGGACTCGGTACACCACTTTAGGAGTTATTTAGACGGAACGCACTTCAAAGTGATCAGCGACCACGGCTGTCTTAAATACCTGAACAACTTGTCTTCACCATCGGGACGCCTGGCCAGATGGGCCTGCCGCCTCTCACAATACAGCTTCGACTTTGTATACAAAAAGGGATGCGAGAACAACTTGGCCGACGCACTAAGCAGAATTGAAGTATCCAGTTTAACGTTCCCTACACCGTTTCAGAATGTTACTGATCCAGCCTATCTACGTCTGTTCCAGGAATGTTCGACCAATGCTAACTCCACACCCAACTATATGATAAGTAACGGACACCTCTACAAATACTGTAAAACTGTTCCCGAAACTGACCCTCCATTCAGAAATAGCTCCTGGAAGGTCGTGGTGCCCGCCGGAGAACAGGAAAGTATCGTACAGGACTTCCACACTAACTTTTGCCACCCTGGAATCAGAAAAACTTTGGAGGTGGTCTCACGGACCTTCTATTGGAAAAACATTACGAACACGGTTAAACAGGTTGTATCAAAATGTGACACCTGTAAGGCATATAAACATAACAACCAAGCACCTCTGGGTTTGATGAGCGTGCCTAAACGTCTAGATCATCCCATGCAGTCATTGAGCGTAGACCTTGTTGGGCCGCTTCCCTGTTCACATAAACAAAATATTTACATACTGTCGGTGGTCGATAACTTCACGAAATTCTTATGGGCACTGCCGTTGCGACGTGCCACAGCCCCGGCTATCACCAAGCTTATAGAAGAAAAGATCTTTCTGCCTTACGGTGTACCTCGTACTTTAATTATGGACAACGGCAAGCAATTCATATCCAAGGATTTCAAGGAGTTCGCTGATCGCTTCGGTATACGAGACCTATTCTATAACGCGTACTATCACCCCCAGAACAATACTGTGGAAAGATACAACTCTACCATCGTAACCGCCCTGTCAATATTAGTGGGGGAGAACCAGCGAACCTGGTGCACAATGCTGCCTAAGATCTGCTCCTGCCTCAATAATTGCGTGAACATCGCCACCGGTTACACACCGTTCTTCCTGACGCACGGGTTCCACCCCTGTCCGCATGCTTCATTTCACGACAAAATGGAACAGGTCACCAATAGCTCGGAGGAGCCAGCGAGCAAGGATAATTCTTATGGAACGAGCCTTTCAACCATGGAGCAACTTTACGAGAAGGTATCTAGCGCACTATTGACTGCGTTCAAAGTAAACGCGAAACGATACAACCTGCGTAGGAAACACTGCTCACTGTCCGAAGGCGCAGTGGTCTGGCGCAGGGCATTCACCCAATCTGACGCTGGAAAGTACTTCTCAAACAAGCTCGCCCCTCGATTCATCAAATGCGTCGTATCGAATAAAATTTCGGACACCATTTACGAGGTTCGCGACTGTGAGGGTAAACATAGTGGCAGGTACCATATCAAGGACCTGATTAAGTTTAATTAAGTATTAATTGTTGTGCTGAGACCCTTATCTAGCAATAAACCTATTGATAAGTTGCAAATTGTAAACTTGGTTTCTGGTTTGATCCGCAAAAAATCAGTGGCGCCTAACGATACACTTCTCATTCCGGATGAATTATGTAACCCCCTTTTCAATTATGCCCTGCAGTCATGTACCGGTCATAAAAGGTGCTGGCAATTAAAGATTGCGTGAAATTAAAGTAGTGTGAACGATGAATTTTGTAAGGACCATCTGTAAAAGAATGATGTACGCAAGGGTTTGTGTATAATTATTTATGACCAATGCATGATTGCTAGGATCCTGTCTCCATTCCTGAAGGAGCTAGCCGCCTTCTGACAGGCATCCTATGTGGTAGCTCTAACTGTATATAACACCTTCCCTCCCCTTGTGTACTACTAGGAGTTCTCGCTAAAGATTTCCTTGTTAGAATACATAAGTTCCCGAATTGTATATTGAATTGACAACTCGTCCTTGTATTATGTTTAATTTTTTCTGAGTTGAATATTGAATTGTCAACTCACCCTTGTTTTGTGTGTATTATTTCCGAGTTGAATACTGGATTGTCAACTCGCCTTGTATTATATATAAGTGTTTCTGAGCTGAATATTGAATTGTCAACTCTCCCTTGTTTTGTGTGTATTATCCCAGAGTTGAATATTAGATTGTCAACTCGCCCTTTTCTTGTGTATTATTAACGAGTTGAATACTGGATTGTCAACTCGCCATTTGGCTTGATTCCCTTCGGTTGGGTACTACTTGACCGGTGTAGAGTTAAGCAAGAGTGGTAGTACCAAGCGGTTGCGTGAAGAACCTCAGTTTGCGTCTATTGTGATTGGTCCCTTGTCCTGATATTCATTGTATTTGTGAACTGTGGTTGAGAAAGGATCCCAGGTAGTAGCCTGATGCCAAGTCTTCACTTGAGGAGTCATTTTGAGGCTATGCAGACTTCAGTTCGCGCTTACCGTGATAGGCCCCTTGTCCTGATATTCATTGTATTTGTGAACTGTCGTTACAAGTGAATAATAACTTCAGTTTGCGTCTGTCGTGATAGGCCCCTTGTCCTTATATTCATTGTATTTGTAAACTGTCGTTAGGAAGGAATCCCAGGTAGTAGCCTGATGCCAAGTCTTCGCTTGAGGAGTCGTGTTGAGAATTGGCAAGCATCGATTCGCGTCCATCGTGATGGATCGCTTGGCCAGCTATCCAGTGTGGTCACAAACTGTAGCTACAAGATTGTTATTTTCCTTTTGTGAATGTAAGTCATTAATTTTGTTGTTTCGCACATAGCAAGCGGACTGTTCAAGCACGCTTGCTCCGCGACATTATACTTATGTTTCCAGTCGGTTGCCCTGAGTGAGATATCTGATTGCTCAACTCACATGCGTGTAGGAAAGCGACTAGCTTCGAGTTCGCCGATTATTGTTAAGTTTGTTTGGGTAAGGCTGAAGAGAGTTCGCCTATTAGATTGGCAACTCTAATTCTTTCGGTGCTCCCCCCCTGTATTGTTCATCAATGGAGTGTTTTCCTAGAATTAATCATGGCTATAGGTAGAAGCTAGTTGCCGAACATTGGTATCTGTACCACACCGCTGCGCAACCCAACATATAACCCCGATCGTGTCGTATCGCGAGTAGGAGTCCTTATTCGAGTCTAACCTAGGTTTCAACGAAGTTTGAACATTAGTATGATTCCGAACTCGCACAATTAGGGCGTATTCCTTCTGAATGCTATAATCAATTATGATTCACGTACGAAACCTTGATCTTGAGTAGGGGGGCACATACCTTAAGTATGTTACCCATTGCCTACACCCTCGACAAACCTACGATGACCAAGAGTCACTAGGTCGGTCTCACTACTGGAGGTGGTTGCGATGTACTGGTGTGACCAGCCGAGAACACGCAACTCACCATACTCCTCATAAACTAAGAATCTGGTCGTGGTTATAAGTTCCTCTCGTTACTTCTCTTCATTACAGTCAGGGTCTTTCATTCTCCCCAATTTGCACAGGCCGGCTTACGGAGTTTTTTTTTTCTTTTCTTTTTCTTTTTGTTTGGGTAACTTTGATTGGAGTGTAGCGAGCGGTACGCTCACTACGTATTTAAATAATCATCTTTTCAAATTAAATCTCGCGGCAGTAGTTACGTCTTGAACTAGTTCAAGGTCTCGCTAAAAACGCAGCTGGTGTCAAGCGGCCCGCACCGCCCCCCTCGTCCACCTACCGTTCCCCCGCGTCAACTTCCGCCCTCAGTCGGCGTCTTTTTCTAACGGTCACAACACCACGCTTTGTTTTCCTCCGCGATCTATCAGCGTATTCACTCAGTTCATTGTGTTTTATGCCTGAAATCGATGTAAGGCATTGTAACTAAACAGAGAGTGTCGTTATAAACTAATTATCTAAAAATCCGAGTCGGATCTCTGAGTATACCGCCTTATGCGTGAAGGAGGCGTATAAAACAACATCGCAATACATACTTCGGTTCGGTTTTTTTTAATTTTCTAAGTTCATTAAATTTCAAAGTGTCTTCGCGTGGTTATATGAACACATAACGAAGTGTTAACCTCTCCATCTGTTGCGTACGAGCTGTACCGTTTAAATAAATGGTCGCAAGTAATACTTGGAGACAGTTTTTTAAGTTCATTAAATTTCAAAGTGCCTTCGCGTAGTTGAATGAACACACAACGGAGTGTTGACATCTGAATCTGTTGCGTACGAGCTGTACCTTTTAAATAAATGGTCGCAAGTCATACTTGGAGACAGTTTTTTAAGTTCATTAAATTTCAAAGTGTCTTCGCGTAGTTGAAGGAACACATAACGGAGTGTTAACATCTGAATCTGTTGCGTACGAGCTGTACCTTTTAAATAAATGGTCGCAAGTCATACTTGGAGACAGTTTTTTAATTTCATTAATTTTCAAAGTGACCTCGCGTAGGTGTGTGAATCCATAACGAAGTGTTTAAATCTCAATCGGCTGCGTACGAGCTGTACCTTTTAAATAAATGGTCGCAAGTCATACTTGGAGACAGTTTTTTAAGTTCATTAAATTTCAAAGTGTCTTCGCGTAGTTGAATGAACACATAACGGAGTGTTAACATCTGAATCTGTTGCGTACGAGCTGTACCTTTTAAATAAATGGTCGCAAGTCATACTTGGAGACAGTTTTATAATTTCATTAATTTTCAAAGTGACCTCGCGTAGGTGTGTGAATCCATAACGAAGTGTTTAAATCTCAATCGGCTGCGTACGAGCTGTACCTTTTGATTAAATGGTAGCAAGCCATACTTCGTGACTGTTTTTCAATTTCTTTAATTTTCAAAGTGACTTCGTGTAGTTGTATGTTCACACGACGAAGTGTTAACACCTCAATCTGCTGCGTATGAACAAGACCTTTTGAATAAATGGTAGCAAGCCATACTTCGTGACTGTTTTTCAATTTCATTAATTTTCAAAGTGACTTCGTGTAGTTGTATGTTCACATAACGAAGTGTTAACACCTCAATCTGCTGCGTATGAACAATACCTTTTGAATAAATGGTAGCAAGCCATACTTCGTGACTGTTTTACAATTTCATTAATTTTCAAAGTGACTTCGCGTAGTTGTATGAACACATAACGAAGTGTTAACATCTCAATCTGCTGAGTATGAACAATACCTTTTGAATAAATGGTAGCAAGCCATACTTCGTGACTGTTTTTCAATTTCTTTAATTTTCAAGGTGACTTCGTGTAGTTGTATGTTCACACGACGAAGTGTTAACACCTCAATCTGCTGCGTATGAACAAGACCTTTTGAATAAATGGTAGCAAGCCATACTTCGTGACTGTTTTTCAATTTCATTAATTTTCAAAGTGACTTCGTGTAGTTGTATGTTCACATAACGAAGTGTTAACACCTCAATCTGCTGCGTATGAACAAGACCTTTTGAATAAATGGTAGCAAGCCATACTTCGTGACTGTTTTCCAATTTCATTAATTTTCAAAGTGACTTCGTGTAGTTGTATGTTCACATAACGAAGTGTTAACATCTCAATCTGCTGCGTATGAACAATACCTTTTGAATAAATGGTAGCAAGCCATACTTCGTGACTGTTTTTCAATTTCATTAATTTTCAAAGTGACTTCGCGTAGTTGTATGAACACATAACGAAGTGTTAACATCTCAATCTGCTGAGTATGAACAATACCTTTTGAATAAATGGTAGCAAGCCATACTTCGTGACTGTTTTTCAATTTCATTAATTTTCAAAGTGACTTCGTGTAGTTGTATGTTCACATAACGAAGTGTTAACATCTCAATCTGCTGCGTATGAACAATACCTTTTGAACAAATGGTCGCAAGACTTACTTCGTGACAGTTTTATAATGTTTATTAATCTTCAAAGTGACTTCGCGTGGTTGTATGAACACATAACGAAGTGTTAACACCTATGTCTGCCACACGGGATGTATACGACTGACAGTAGGCCAACTGCCTTGTTATCACCTCGGATTAGGCTTCTCCCCTTGATGAGAGAAAGTCTGGAGCGCCCTCAACATTAGATCGCCCCTGCCGCTTCTCTTCTTCACCTCCATCACGGTTGGAAACATCAGGCCTTGTTGAATACGTGATAAGGCAATTTCTCCCCACCGTCGGACTAAAGGTTTGAGATCATTGACTTTCGCACACCCCCTTTTCGTGAATCGTCCCTAGAATTACTGATATCGACATACCCTTAGAACTAAGTTTGGTAAGAAAAAAAAAGAAATTCCTTAATTACTCAGTGTTGGCCCTTCGGCCTGAAAAATAAATTTAATCTGGAACTGACTTTTGAAATATTTAAATACTTAAGGCTCATATAAATGTACAATAGTGATCACTGTTTATTTTAATTAGTTGGCCACCCTAGAAAGTAAGACTATTCTTAATCATCAAACATCACCATCATTACCTCATATCACACTAACCCATATGTACCATTATATCTCTAATTAAATTTGTCTCTCTTTCACAAAAGAATATACAGTTTTGTTCTGGTCACGCTCGCTGTTTCTCAATTATCCACCTGTATTCCCTCTGAGAATCAAAGAAATGCTCTACCGTGTGTCCTAGCCGGACGATAGTGGATCCAGCAGAAGCAAAAGATCTGGTATGGATTTAATTTTATGAACAACAATGATTTGTACCTCATTTCATTACAGTTGGTACATACCATAAATGTAATTAGTTTTTCACCAAATGAATATGGTTGGTTGGAAGATATTGCCAACGTGAAGCGTTTACTTATGATCGCTTCGATGAATTTATTTTTTGTGCTTGTTAGCTAAAACCAAAAGCTTATCTCATTCTGTATCAAATTTATATGATTTCACAAGAATAATAAAATATTGATATTTCACGAAATTATAGTTCGATATATTCCGGGTTGTTAGTTTTGAACATTTTCCAAACGATAGATCAAAAGCATCGAATATTAGATCGCTCCACATGTGGCTAATTTTAGCATACTTTTGGTTTAACCGTACCTATCAGTTTTTGGATATTCATACACATAGAAAATATTAAATTTTACCTGAATACGAAATTGTCTGTTTCGGAAGTATGAAATAAAGAGAAATGCAAGAAGCAGATTACAAGCCTTTGATTTTAACATGGTTTAATGTAAATAGAAACCAACAAAGAATAGGTAAGTACTTACTCAATAAAGTTTCTAAAATGAACCAAATAAGTATTGTTGTATAATTTATTACTTTTCAATTTTAATATATACACATGTGTAATGCTTCCCTTTACAATGTTATATAAGGTCGTGTTTTCTTTTATAATAAAAGACATTTGATGAGAGAGTTCAACACAATTTACCAAACATCACAGGGCAGAATCGACCATGAATTCAAATGGTAGAGTTGTTTCAAGCGAAGGTACATCGAAGGCTCAAATAATAAATTGGTACTCGGAATAACATGGAGGGGAGATTTACTGAAATTATATAAAAGAGGAGGAATTGCTTAAAATATTTGTTGTTGTGGGGCTAGGTTGCGGCCATAGGGGCCTAGCCAGTAAAGTTGGGGGTGGCTGCAGCCCCACCCCAGGAATCTGGGCAACAGGTCAGTGCCCCCTTCAATTCTTACCTATGGAAGAGCAGGGCAGACGCCTTAATGCCTCGCTCGGCGGTGACTCATCAAACGTGGCGAAGAGTAAGTCTGCATCACCGGGCGATGGAAATCGAAGAACTGAAAGTACTGTCCGGTGGTTTACCTGAAATTCGCCAACATGAGTACTAAGGGGTGGAGGAGCCCCCCGTGATGATTGGTCGGCACGACCCACTCGGCGGCACCCTTGCTGATGACGTAAACAGGTCGAGCTGACGCTGCGCCTGGTGTGGAAATCGAAGAACTGAAAGTACTACGGGCGTGGCGAAGGCTCCCTGTGGCAGTCTGTTGTTCGTGGAGCTGCTGGGAGGGTAACCCCTGCTTTGATTCACGGGCCTCCACGAATGTGGTCGGACTCTTAGGGGTAGTGGTTGTACTCGCTTGATAGGGGATATTTGTGTTGTCCGATGTGCGGCTGCGTCCGGTGTTGAACAGGACCAATGAGTCCTATAGCATCACCGGCGTAGAAGTGGTTCGCGATCTTCCTCCTGTTGTTGTAAAAAATATCTGTAGACACGTTTTGTAGCAGGTAATGTTAAATTGAAGATAATAATAATCATTTAACAGTTTTTATAGTTGCATATATAGAAACATCGATATTTTTTCAATGTCAATTATATTTTAGGAATGAAAGTCAATATCAAGCCGTAATTGGTAAGCACATGACATGGTTACGTAAACCAGCCGATGACAGGTAGTAAACCCTGTAGGTGCCTTGAGTTCCTGGTTCTCATATAATATTCAAACTTCGTCTCTATTGAGAAGTTAAAAATTTGTCATAAAATGATCTTTCAGTTTCACTTTTCGTGGCTTGTTTTGATTATATAAATTTCATTCTCTAATTAAAATTTGCCATTAAAATTTGGTAAGCTAGGTGCGGAAAATCTAGATCCGGCCCTGAAAAAGGAGTAAATAATTGAATAATTATGAATTCTCTGAAGCATTATATGTCTAATAATTTTCTCTGGACATTATAAATATTACAATATATTGAATTGAATGTATCGATATGCAGTGAGGCAGAATACCTTAAAATAATAAATCATTATTTGATAGAGTCAAATTGTTCTTTTGTAGACTGCTGCACCCATTATCTTTGTTCGTGCCGCATAGTGATGAGAAAAGTCATTTACGTTTGTCACGGTTCTTGGTCTAGCACATGGTCATTCAATACCACTACCAAATTTTCAAATCTATTTTAACTGTTATAAGCTGTGACATAAGTATATCGGTTGATTTCCGTACTAGCGTCCGGCGTACGATATCCAGAAAAGAAATTTATTAAAAAAAATCAGACAGTTATTTTGGTTCTTTGGGCTGGAAAAACTTGCTAATGTGCAAGAAAGTGAAGTATTGATTAAATTGTTTGCCTTTGATATTTGATTTTTTACCATAGAGATATATGTAATGTACCTATTGAGTAGAAATTGGGTATCGAAAAAGTATAATTCAATAGTGCTCATGAGTAGATGGTGCAAAATTGTCGTTAAGTTTTGTACATCGGAATTTCCGACGCTTCATACTAACCAGGACACAGTAAAACCCCGTAATCTATAGAAGCATGGTGCAAGTTTCAAAATTATAATTTTATAGAATAGTTGTTCTATTACATCTTTGATTTTTTCCTGTAATATTAAGGAATCACTGGATCATCATCATCTGCTCCACATCCCAATATGGGATCTGACCTCCAAAAGAAGTCCTCACCATTCTGATCTGTCACCGGTTATGTCTACAATTGACCACGCCCAAAGAGTCTATGTTCCCCTAGTCACAGTCCATCCATCTCAGCATTATTCTCCCCCTATGTCTGGTCTCTGGTGTAGGACTGGAACACTGGATGCACTGAATGCAAATAATCAAACATAGTCTACAAATAATATAAATAACTATAAAATACAGAATACAAATATAGATTGTTATGAATAGAAAACAGATACAAATATCTATCAAACACAATTAAAAAATAGATTTTGTTGCTAGACCAACAAGATGATCAAACCATCACGGTTTGGTCTGCTAGGTAGTTACTTGCTCATCACCATAATTGTGTGATGACCACTTATCAAGTCGTTTCATCGGTAATTTATCTTTGTCTCTTCTTTTATTACGTACAATCCACATATTTAACTAGTTAGATAACAGTATGGAATACATTAAGTACGCTTTATTATTTAGGTTCATACGGAAATAATCACTCACATTGTCATCACTTTATTTAGGTTATGTGATATCTACATCGTAATGTACATAGTTTTAATTATATAAAAACCTTTTATGGCAAAATAAATAATGTCAAAAAGGAAAACATAAAAAAATGATATATGGAAAGTATGAAAGTATAATACCAACAAAATAATATGTGAATTGAAATGGTATATTGCACAAACCTTAGCAGAGTTTCCAAAATATGAGTAAAGTGATAAATGAAGGAAGATACAGTGATGCACATATGATTAAAGTTTATAAATTATAAGTGTATAATAATTATTATAAAACGTGTTGTAATAGCGTCGTATTAAAATAAATTCAAAAACATAGAGCGAAGATATATAGCTAATTCCCAATAATAAATTTAATAAATAAATGACTCCTCTGCTGGGATTGAACTCAGGACGCCCGCACAAGAAGTCAAACGGCTTACCAATCGTGCCACGGCGGTCGGGAGGGAAGTCCCACACTAATTGGAGGGCAACTGCATATATTGATAAAATTTGCGCTCGGCTGAATGTGAAATCACTTGCACGTATAATTTTTATGAAGTGTTTTCTTGATTTAATTTTTAGTTTGTAATTAAATATTTATACACATAATAAGACTACAAGTTATATCTCTTTTAAGACTTTGAAACAATAAATTTATTCGTTTTATAGGTTTTTATACCAAATAGCATAATTTTTGGTATGTCCAATATTGCATTGAATATGACAACCCACCCTTTCCTCCTCTCCTACCCTCCATGCCATACCCTCGTTTCATAAAATATATACACATCACAATTCCATATGATTTTCATAATCTCAGTTTCAGTGACAGTTTCATAAGCGAGGGGCAAATGGGTAGAAATAAGTTAACTTCATAGTTGATGGAGAGTATTGGCTTTTTTAATATTATCAAGTAGGATTGGAGGCAAAGCAAAATGACGATTTTACTCATTAATATCGATCTTAGGGGCTCAAGGTCGCCACTACTAGAGATTACAAGAAATTGAATGTGAGAAATATCTTAAATCAAATTTATACCAAGTACATGAATTATAATTATATCACATTCTATCTTCGTGCAAAATTCCACTGAAATATATGTGATGAAATATACTTACACTTTCACCCTTTAATTTTAATTTATTATTATTTTTTAAAAAATTTCCTATTCTAAACTATTTTACTATTTTTTTCTGTAAAAATATGATTAAATATACATTACTACATGTGAAAACATTTAATTGATATGCAATGTATCATCCATATTTATTATAACTGTTGTATATTCTTTTACCATTGTATCTTGTTTGTTTTCCGAAATAATACATACCATCACGCCATATCCCTTACGGGGTAAGCAGAGAGAACCGAGCGCCATACTCCTCTATTTTTGCATACTTTCTTAGCTTCCTTTACATCCATGCATCGTCTAATACATGCTCGTCGATTATTCAAGCTTCTTATATTTCCTTCTTTCAAAATATCATTCACATGGTCATGCCATCCCTTTCTGGGGCGGCCCCTGCTATTCACTCCATCTCTTACACCCATGTATATTTTTTTGGTCAGTCGTTCATCATTCATTCTTTCAATATGTCCAAACCACCTCAAGGAATTCACTTTCATTTAATTTATAATACTCTTCTTCATCTTGCATTCCCTCCTTATGTCCTCATTTTTTATTCTATCATATATCGTTCTATTACATACTCTTCTTAGTGATCTCATTTCATTTCCGAAATAAATAAATAAAATAAATTACATTAAAGGGGGGACTGTTGCCATCGTACCTATTTTTCATTTTGATATACCATCATTATCTCTAATCAAATCATTTTGAAAAAATAATTTAGATAGTTTGGGTATTAATAAAGAAAAATAAAGCTTAACTTATTGATAATGTTCTGTATAAATTCTTGTAGAAAAATAATGGGATACCCCGATTTTCAACGTTTATCTTATATTTTTAATAAACTATAAGGCGTAGTTCGATATACATTTTTTTAAATTAAATAACACAAAAAAATCTAGAAAAATATGATGTGACGTTGCATTAATGTTTCAGGCTTAGTAAATAAACCTAAAAACAACTATTTTCCATTCAGCGCCATTGCGAAATAAAAGTTTTTTTGGTTTATTTACTTAACCTGATGCATTAATGCAACGTCGCATAATATTTTTCAAGGTATTTTGTTCATCTTTAATTTATAAAAAAATATATTGCTGTATATCTACCATATATTGTTTTAGAAATTTAAGATAAATGTCGAAAATCGGGTATTGCTTTTTATTTTCCTACAAGAATATATACAGAACATAATTAAAAAGTTGAGGTATATTTTTCTTTATTAATATCCAAACTAACTAGTTTATTTTTTTTCAAAATGATTCGTTTGGTAGTAATGATGCAATTTCAAATTGAAAAAATAGGTACGTTGGCAGCAGTCGCCTCCTTAAGTTGATGTCTTCAAACATAAATTCATACGTAGGCCTACAACAACGAGTCAACTTAATGTACTATTCAATTAGTCCCTATCCTTTCATTTTTTAATTATCCCAAGTTCATTTTAATGAACAAGATATAATATTTTATCTCTAATACTGTTTTAATCACAATTGAAAATACAAGTGGATGTAAGTTATGTAGTCATTAGAAGATCTTTGTGTGGTCCATAAAAGTACATAATTGCCTCGAAACTTATGTATGTTTCTCTCATCCGTTCTGTTCCAACCTCATCCTCTTTCTGAGCAACCACATTTATATTCAGACAATAATTATTTTATATGAATATTCATACATACAGCATTTACTTAAATACAAACGTCTTGGGTGTAAACGAATATGTCGCAGGCACAAGGAAACAAGACACGAAAATTGTACTATTTTTATTTAAAATTTAAATTTGATGTACCTTAAATCTGAAGGTATACTTAGTGTAAACGTAATATTTATGACAGTATCAAACCGATTCTGTACATTTTTATATTTTATTGAAAATTTTTCAATACAACGGATAGGTTAGGTAACATTCATTTCATCACGATATATCAGCCGGGGTTACCAGCGATAGGTGTATGGGGGTGCATTACCTATGAAAGGAAGCACGACAAATACATGAATCCCCAATCACCAGTCACATCCTACCTATGAAGACAACATTTAGAATGAGTGGTGAATCTCACTGCTGAACTTCATAAGATGTTATTTGTTCGATTAACCCTTACCACCCGTAAACAATAATAATAATAGGAAAAAGTGAAAGCATTATCATCAATAATGGCAGAGATCATCAAATCGTCGTGAATTTTTTACTATTCACTACCCCAAGGAGATATAGTGGGGAATTTTGTATTCGTAATATTTTATTGCAGTTTATCAACTAGTATCATGCTGAGATTGTATTCTGAAAGTTTCATCCCAATATTTCTGTGTGTACTATAATGATAATATGTACTATGTGCTATGCACGGAGTGTTTATTTTACTTTATCGATTATAGACTTTAGAACTCATTCGATTTTTTAAAAAAAAATAATTTGTATATTTAATACTCACCTAGACCCCATTAGATTTCGAAGGATAACTGATCAGTGCTTCTCAATTTTCTTAACTATCAAAATTTTCAAAGTGACATCAAAGAAGTGTTTCTGGGGTGATAACATCTGAACTTAGCGAAGAGATTTGATTATGGGAATCATATGAAACTCATAAATTTGCGAAGGATTTGCAATCGATATAACACGTATTGTATGAACAAATGTATGAAATATAAAATTTCTATTTACATACATACCATCACGCCATGTCCCTCGTGAGCTAAGCAGAGAGAACCAAACGCCATATTTTTTTCTATCTTGACAAACATTCATTCTGAAGTCGATTTGTTTTTATTTGAAAGATTATTTTATTCGTTCTCTTTTCGCGGTTGTTTACTTTTTCATAAAATAATATTAATACAACTCAAGTGTGCCCTCTCTACATGATACATGTTGAGACATTGATATAAAATATAGACATGAACAATATGAAATCATGACTCTACTATATTCCAAAGTGGAATGTATCTAAATAGAAGTGAATAAAGAAAAAAAAGGAACGTTGAGGACATTAAAAACGTGTTGATTATTTGTTGATTAAATCACTAGAAAAACTCTCCGAGATCATGTTCGCAATGTTCAAACAAGGAAAACATGTGGAATAGAGGACATCGTTCGGTGGAGTTGATCCAGAAGAAGACATTGAGGAACCACGTAGCCAGGATGGACAGAGATAGCGTATATAGCGACGAATGAAATCCCCTCTGGCCGCCGCCGCCTACCCGGAAGACCATCCAAGAGATGTAAGGATAGTTGGACATCCCAGGAGGCATAGTTTCTGAAGAACAGACCAACTAGGTCTATTAACGAAGAAAAAGAAGATTATTTGAAATATTTTTAGTGTCACTAGACTTTGTATATCAAACCAATGACCCTAAGATATATATTATTTGGTAGTTAACAGTCCGATGACCTTAGAAACAATACTGATGAAGATATGTTAGATATCTTTTAATTATAATTGTGTAGTTTGAATCCTTCTATAACTTAGAGAAGCATTGCTTATATAATATTTCGTCAGTATTATCTCGACCCCGACAAAGTTAGTATAGTATTATATTACTCAAGTCGAATACGAAAAAGGACAGTTCACAGTGTAAATTATATATAGGATAAACTCATAGCATGTTTCTAGAGCTATTTTTCTAACATTTTTAGAGACGCCTTATTGTTGATTTTTTTCAAATTTGGATTTAGATAGTTTGTTGAAAAATGATTAATGTCACCGCTTAAATCTTATGTATTTTAATTAAACTAGTAAAAAGATTAAACAGGATAAAATTTATACGCGAATATTTTAGCCTCTGATTGCAAGTTGTCTCTAGCGAAGGTTCCAAAGCATTTCAGCAATGAGGTATCAAACTGCGTGAATACAAACTTAAAAATAAATCAAATTAAATGTATAACAATAACTTGGAAAAGTATCTTCGAATTCTATTGATTATATTTGTACAAACTTAATAATATTCATCCAGTTAATATCAACCATATTTAAATTATAAAACAAGGTATATACCACTATTATTTTATATATTTTCATCGACCGACGGCGTGCAGGCGTCGAGAAGGACACGGTCGATGGAAGGACAAAAAAAATGTCGCGAAGTGACTCATAAAAACAGCGGTATATAGCTAATTTTCTAATTTAAGAGGCTATAGAAGGCTATATGTATATAATATATTTTGATAATAATTTCCCAATATCCTCAAAAGATACGTCTTTGAAATAAGGAGCAGTTTGTATGCACCTCTTTATTCTATTGCATGAGTTTTTGAATTTGAATTTGTTTAATACTCTTCTTGTAAAATTAGTTTTAATAAAACCCTTTTATATATTTTTTTATTTTAAATAACTAAAAAAACTACAAGGCCTATGAAGTAGATTTTTATCAATCGAAAGAGAATATAAAAATCTACCGGCTGAGTTTTTTTATTATTATAATATTTTAATATCTATTCTTGCTATTTAAAAAAATACCTTTTACCTTTTTTGCACAATTAAATGTAGTATATCACATATCAGATGATAAACAATATTTTTTCGTGTATCATAAATATGGTTAAAACACCCTCATCTCAACTGGTTCTTCTTCTTCTTCTTGTGTCATATCAGGTACCCCCGACGTTGACGACCACCATAGAGAAAGCCTCCCTGTCTCCTGTGCAGTGCGAAACAGCTCCTCCACAGTTCTTATACCGGTCCATTCGCGGATGTTTCGCAGCCAGGAAAGCTGTTTTCTTCCGACCTCTCTACGACCCTTAATCTTCCCCTTCATGACGAGCTGAAGGATGGCATACTTTTCACCTCTCAGAATATGGCCGAAGTACAACACTTTACGGAGCTTAACATTGGTGAATAATTCTCTTTCGGTGTTGGCTCTTCGTAGTACTTCAGTGTTACTGACCATGTCAGTCCACGATATTCTAAACAATCTGCGGTGGATCCACACTTCAAATGCTTCAAGGCGGTTTATAATATTAACTTTGAGAGTCCACGCCTCCACCCCATAAAGCAGAACTGACCACACATAATACTTGACCATTCTTTGTCTCAGCTTTAAGTTAATACTGTCGTCGAGGAGAAGACTGATTGCGATGAATAAAAAAAAATCTATGTAGACATGGTACAAAATATGAAGCGTAAACATACGAGTTTTTGGCGTTGACTTAACATTCAACTATTAAGTTGAATGATATAATATAAGATAGGTAGGTACATATATAATTCGGTTGATACTGCGGGTTGGCCAATCATGATTCTTGTCGGATCAACATAGTAACTCAACCTCAGAGTATATAAGTATATATGTTCACATAAATCTACCTCTTACTCCAAACCATGGTATTAAAACACAATGCACTCTACAATATATACTTGCAACCGAATTAGTTCAAGTTTCCATTCCTATGATTTATATTTCAACATAAAAAAACTGCATATTATCAGGATTTCTTTTGTTTATTAAAGGTGTGTTTTAAAAGTAAGAGAAGTGATATTAATGATGATTATAAACACTTAAAAATTAATAATTCTCTACTGTGAAAATTAATGACTAACAAGTTGATATACAAGTATGACTAGGAGTTGGAAGATAACATAGATAAATTAATATAACATAAATTTATGTTATGTGCTGTTTTTCTTACACAACATAAACACAATTTATGTTGTGTAAGAAAAACGGCGTTTAAGCGTTCATTTTAATTGTTTCTTTTAATATCCATTTTTATCTTGCATTCTCTTCTTATGTCAACTTTTTTTTATTCATTCATTACATTTCTACATTTCTAAGTAAGTAGAAATTACATTTCTACTTACTTAATCCACGTTCGCTCCCAGTGTGGAGCATGTGGACGCCATGAAATTTCTCCAAGCATCTCTATCTTGTGACAGATGGACAGCTTCATCCCAGCTTAAGCCAGCATCATACGAATCCGCAGAGAATGCTCGCATGATGCTGAGTTTTGGCCTGCCTCTTCTTCTCGTCCCGTCCGGAGTGTAAAAAAGTCTTGTATCATCAACACTCTCGGAAGAGCACATGGCCAAGCCATCTCAATCTGCGGTTCTGGACGACTGAGATGATTGCCTGCTGCGCTGTTCTGGTTCGTACAATTTCGTTGGATACGAAATGATACCACCTAATCCTCAACAACTGTCGCAAAAATTTATTCTCAACACTCAGTAGCTTTTTTTGTTGAGCCTTTGTTAGGTGCCAGGATTCACAGCCATACAGCAATACGTTCCATACAGTGATTTCCATATTTCCCTCGTATTATTAAAGGACGAGTTCGCCAGGGCAATTCTTATGGAGAGTTCTTTCTCTATCCCTCCCAGGTATTTGAAGCTGTCCACATTTTCTATTACATAATTTCCCAACGACAATGCTTCTTGTTTATATTTATTTTTAGGCCTATGCATTCTGAATGTTCTTTGACCTGACTTAATATTTCTGTCACAAGCGCTTTGTCCCTTTCGAGAATAACCACGTCGTCAGCAATTTCTAGGTCGCACAGAGTGAGAACATCAGATATATTTAGGCCTCGATCTTCAGGGATCATTTCTACGGCATTTATTATTATATTTTCGTGAGTATTTTGCCTCGTCCAAGTTTCACTGACACACGCCAGCATTTCTATTACCTATATAATATTCTTTTATAAACGAATAATCAAAGCAATGTTATATATCTTAAGCGAACCGCACTAAAATCTAACGAAAATATTATGTTTCACATAATAAATTACCTGCCTTCTCCATTAACGAGATGATAAGTAATAATAATAAAAGAATATTTATATTTACGTAGATATAGAAAAAGAAGAAAATATATTTCACGTCATTTCCTGTTCTGTAAATGATATAGCTTTTCCAAAGTTATATAGGCCACAATCATTCTACTCTAGTTAATAGCAAACCTTTGTTTCTTTTGGATGTGTGTCAATATAATCAATCAATACATATTAATGTAATCAATAGTGTAAGTCGACAAATTTTTGATTAACCACAAAATTTCTCAGAGTAATACAACCAAAACAGTAGATACAGTAGTCTGCTTTGAAAACGTGTATGTCATAAAAATATCCCATTTTGTTGAACCCAGTTTTATTTTTGATTTTGTTGTTGGAAGAAATTCCATTTTAATGATAAACTCACCACTTGTCCAGGGTGCAAGGATATGCCTATCATAATCAAGTCGTACCAGAACAAAACGTTGAAGGATAGAATGAAGAATTTTAAAATAATAATAAAATGAGAACATAAAATTCATTGTCAACAGAACAAAAGTTTATGACTTGAGATTGTTTTGACATGTTGAAATAATTATGAATGATGGACGGAAAATAAAAAAACAACATAATACTCGTTAAAATACTTACTTACAGGTAAACGGGTTGAAGTTAAAAGTTGCGTTGCCATCGAAAGAAGAAAATATTAAAACCCTCAGCAATCAGCGAGTAAAATAAAAGCAAAAGAATCTATGAATGTTTGCAAGGATACAATTGTGCGGTGTATGGTTCTCTTTGCTTACCCGAGTGATGTATATGTATGTTTGAATACAGGTAAAATATACCTTACAGAAAACATACGAAAATATTTTGTTTATTGAAATATTAGAAATGGAAACATGGACTTTCATTGAAGGTATACCTACTCGTTGGTGAGTATGTTTATGTATGTAAATAGAATCAGAAAAACGGAAATTCAGTCTCTGAGTAGCGGTCCAGTAACGTTCGCTTGAAGTCTCATAGAACTCTTCATATATCCGGCAGTCATTGGTTAATTCAGTATTTATGTACTTTACAAATACAATTCTAAAAAATATCCGTTACTGCAGATACATACATATATTATGTGGTCGTTTTGTTAGATGCTCTTTAATGTCATAGCTATGTACATTTTACTTGACGTTTGCTTACAGAAATGTTCACCAACCGAATTTGTACCTGTTATATTACATATGTAGGTACTTGGAACCTGTCAAACAGAATCAATAAATAAGAAACTGAGGTAAAATTTACTTCTTGAAAAAAATAGCATAAATTGTGAAGAAATAATATTTAAACAGTAGAATAACCAATTTTATTAAATTAAATAACGTTGTATTTAAAAAAAACTTATATCTTATTTTCATATTAACGTGTATTCATTCCTTATTTTCATATTACCGTGTAGGGCGACCACCGTGGCACAGTTAGTAAGCCGTTTGGTTAATGTACGGGCATCCTGGGTTCGATCCCAGCAGAAGAGATTTTTTTTAATTAATTTCTCAGGCTAATATTGCGTCTCTGGGCTGGAAACACTGGTTAGTTGGATGAAATTGCCAAATGGCAATAAGCTCGCCACTTGCACAGTGTGCAAGGAAGAGTTTATTACTATTATTCACTCACTTTCAATTGCTCCTAGACTTTTTATTTCAAGGATTATGCTGTGAATTCGTACTAATATATTTTCATGATTCATAGACATGGCAGAAGACGCATGAAACCAGAATAAATGCAGTTGAAATGAGATCGTTAAGAAGAATTTATACATAATAGAACGATGTATGACCCTTGAGGTGAGATATTCACGAAAACGGCGCTATATAAATCATCCAAGTTTCTTATTATTATGACAGGGTGAGAAAAGAAAGGAAATAATGTAAGATAAAGAAAGATGTCAAAACTATAATGAAAGTGAACACATTGAGATGGTTTAGACACATGGGGAGAATGAATGAAGAACGCCTGACAAAGAAAATATACAGTGCGGACAGGAATGGAATGAGAGGTCGGGGACGCCCAAGAAAGGGATGGCACGACCATGTGAACAATATTCTGAATGACAAAAATGTTTGAAGTTTGAGCAACAGACGAAAATGTATGAGACGATGCATGAATGTGGACGAGGCGAGCAATGCGTGCCAGGATAGAAAAATGTGGCGTTCAATTCTCTCTGCTTACCCCGCAAGGGACATGGCTTGATGGTGTGTATGTGTGTGTTTGTATATTATGTAAAAGAAATATCTGATTTATTAATGATGAAACAATAAAAAATGTTAGTAAAAAAGTAACGTTCGTCCAAAATTGTATGCTTTCGTTACAAAAATGTCTTGAGAAAAATTAATTCTTAAATTATGGATTCAATTTTAAATTATTGTTTTGATAGTTAAAATGATACGTTGCACTGTAGTTTTTAATATGGGTTGAAAAAAATGTCTGTAACACAAATGACGTGAAAGTTTACTTTGTACCTGCATTAAACAAATCAGGGATTTTTTTATTCATCACTTTAGCAACCCCGAACTAAGAAAATAATATTTAAGTATAATTACATACGTTCACAATAATAAACTAATGTTTTCAATATATTTTACAGTTGACATTCTTGTCTCTAATATTTTGTTTAAGTATTAGATACATACATATATGTGAAAATTCACAATTAATATTTTTTAAATACTAATGTCAAAAATTTCAAATGTGTCACCATGATGTTTGTATGTGTGACCAATATGAAATTCTTAAATATCTTTCATTTACTTCTAATATATTTCAACAATTTTTTTTTTCATAAAACTGGACGTAATAGTCTTTCAATAGCTTTATAGACATCTTATAGCGTATTTACTTTAAAGTTTTAGCGTATTACTATCACAAAAACATCTCATTTTTGTTTTTTTTTAACATTAACGTTGTTTTAATGCATATATTTTTTTTTTGGTATTTAAAAAAGGTATATAGAGGAAGCGGAGGAAATAAAGAAAAGAAACTCAACAAGTAACAGGACATATTTCTCCTTAGTGCCAGTGTTTAAGTCTCGGAACGTCCATAGGAAAACCAAAATTATCCTATACAAGACAATTATAAGGACTGTGGTTACATATGGGTGCGAGACGCTGACACTTACAATAAAATCTGCTGATGCTTTGGACATATTTGAGAAGAAAGTTCTCCGCCGCATATGTGGACCAGTGATCTCAACATATATAAGACTATCAAGATTGATTGTGCTGGACATGTTCAGAGAATGCCAAATATGCGAATTCCTAAGAGTATTATGACAATTCATCCAGGAGGAAAAGGAAGATAGGAAGACCCAGGTTGCGATGGCAGGACGAGGTGAAGAGAGATGCAGTACAGATCTTAAGCATTACAAATTGGAGGACGGCAGCTGAGGACAGACGGGGTTGGAGGCAGAAGTTGAAGGAGGCCAAGGCTCGACTTGGGCTATAGCGCCATCGAAGAATATATACCTACATAATATAAATGAGTTTTTTATGTTATAAGAATCGTATTCAGCAAGTGATAGGCACGTACGTATAAATTTCAAATTATTCTTTTTATCATTTTTTAATTATTTTTTATCCAATTTTTCAATAATATCCGTACCTAAACCATAGAGATTGATACATTCATGTTTAAAATGAATTTGCCATTCAAACGTGTACAATCGATCAGAAATGACGATATATTTTTATGAACCTGTGTCGGCTATATTTTTTTTGTGATCGGTAAAATATCGCGCATCGTTTTAAACTGGGTTTAAAAAAGTAATCATTTGGTCGAACTCACTCGAGTTGGCCATAGCAAATGGGCCATACCGCAAACATTGGCGAGTTCAAGGATTTACAAGACAAAAAATAATTTCTTTTGTTCATTCTGACTGACATGAATCGATTTCTCATTTCAATGGATAACCCAACTTGTGTCGAATTTGTTTTATCTCTGTACAAATCGAAATCTTTTGTAAAACGAGTGGGTTGTGGCCAACACTAAACTCCTCACTAACAAGTCATTCTATAAAGTATTCAAATTCTGTATGGAAAATTTTCAGCATTTTCATGAAATGAGTTTGTTAAATATTTTTTATTTAAATATAATAGTATGAAAACTTGATAACTCTTCAATGCCATTTTATGAAAGAGATGTGCCATTTTATCAATTTGATAATATAAATTTTAATTTTTAAGTTTCCTGAGTTTGGGGTCACTTTGAAATATTTGATTGTTAAAAAAATTGAGAAGCACTATTCATATATCGTTCAAAATCTAATGGGGTCTAAGCGAGTATTAGATGTATATATTTGCAAAATTTGAATAGAATCGAATGAATAATTTAGTCTATAATCGATAAAGTAAAAATGAACACGCCGTACATAGCACATAGCACACAGCACACTGCACACAGCCCATAGCACACACACACAGATACATTGTGATGAAACTTTCAGAATACAATCTCAGCATGATACTAGTTGATAATCTGCAAAAAAATAGCCTTAAAAATTGCGAAATCATAACTCCCCACTATATCCCCTTGGGTTAATGAGGAGTAAAAAGGGATGTTATTATTTTGGCGGAATAAGACTTGCTTCGTGCGTTGGTTCTGCGTTTCATTGTTGAAAGTGAAGTATATTTTGTTGCATGCAAAAAAAAATATTGATTTCCGATTCCAGTACAAAGACAAAGCATGTCTTTAAAATTAATCTTAATATATTGTCTTTATTGATTATTGTTTTGGCGACTTAGAACTAGCAAAAGAAGTATTGGAAGACCTCCAACAAGGTGGTCTGACGATATTAGAAGAGTGGCTGGAGGCAGATGGATGCAGTCTGCTCAAGATAGGGAGCTGTGGAGGTCTCAGGAGGAGGCATATGTCAAAAAAAATGAAATTGTTGTTTTACACACACAGTACTAGCAGAACTGAAAATATTAAGGATTTATTTTATTTATTTATTTTATTTATTTATAAACGGCACAAAATGCCTTTGACATAATACATAGATAAAACATATATTTATGATAAAAATATTAAAGAAAAAAAAACAATTAGGTAAGTAAAAATAAAAAAACAGTAAGACAAAAATAAAAAAAAACAATAGATGTAAGCAAATATAAAAAAAATGATATACACATAGACTCAAAAAAACCAAAACAGTAAATTCAAAAATAAAAAAAACAGTAAATTCAAAAATAAAAAAAAACAATAGACGTTAGCAAATATAAAAAAAAATGATGTACCTAATATGCCTCAAAAAATAAAAATATATAATCACCAACACGCTACGTTATTTATGGTACACGCTACACGCTATTTATGCTAGGATTGTATTGATTAGGTTATAGAAGCTTTATTGATATAAAAAAAAGACTGGGCACCAAATACCTACTATAAAATTTTAATTAAATAGAAATTCACTATGCGACTAGATATATATTTATGATGGAGTTGGGCTGCACAAGGGACGAAGCTTTTAGTTGGAGTTGATTGGATTGGAAATTTTATATGAATTATTTTCTATCCGGAAAAAATGTATAGACAATATTTTCCAAAATAAATAATATCTGATATGAAATTCTTCAAATCAAATTCTTCAGACGACTTCATTTACCGTGATTTTATCAAATTGTGGAATCTATTTATGTATTATTTCAATAAAATTTTGGATTCAAAAGCACCAAGTTACTCAAAATTTCATTGTGTAAACATGGTGTGAATTTCTCTTGTGATATGGTTATGTATGAGAATATCTGAAACTAACGTCAGGTCGAAGATCATTGATATGTCGACTCGAAAATGTATGAATGGTTGAGCATATTCCGTTCTAAAGACAAATGCATCGTACTAGATTGTCTTATATTCAGTGATATCTAATGCCATATCGGAAGTTTAGTATTCAGGGTTGAAAATTGACGATTTATTCGTGTTGTTTCAAATATTTATAAATATGTGATTCATAGTGAATAATACATTTTTAATAAACAAAAAATTAAAATAATGTTTAGTATATTTTCATCCGTTATAACTCTAGTTAAGGCCATTGGTTCCCTTTCAATCTAAAAATGAATGTTCTATATATTTTAGTCATGAAAATCGGTTTGGTTGTAAATATGCTGAAAAAGACTATCGCTATCTATGAAGTGACAAAATTGAATGCATATTGGTGAACGTTGTGCAAGCGCATAAGTGATCGCGTAGATCAGTCGATGACAGCTCGTAAGCCCTGTAGGTGCCTTGAGTTCCTGGTTATCCTATAATATTCCAGCTTCGTCTCAATTGAGATTTAAAAAAGTTGTCATAAAAGAATAAAAATGTTCAGAGAACTGTTTTCGAATATCGTGGTGAAGTATAACTTATAAATAGAAAATCTTATAATATAATATTTCTTTAATGAAATAGACCTTATCAATAACTCCTTAAACGCATTCGGATGCTCAATTTCTAGGTTGCTGCTCCGCGGTTTGGTGGTGTACGTGTGTTCCCCTTTTTCTTACTTTTCTATCCTACTCCCTTCCTTAAAACCACTTCTTTTTGTTAATGTAATAATGATCATATTTGTAAACTTAATTGGTTCACATGTCATGTTATGTATGTTAAAAAATAAATGAATTTAACGTTCTGTTAACACAATAAATAAAAAAAATAAAAAAACCTGGAGAATTCACAGAGAACAGTATCAAATCCTCCAACAGATACTTAAGAAAAATAAGATAGACAAAGTTGGGTAGGTGGCAAAGTGCGCTCGATTAGTAATCCAGTGAACGCAGGTTCGAATGTCGCTTTAACCGATTTCGTACACCTATAGTTGGTGCAATTATTTTTGCTTTAGTTTTGCGAAGAGGAGTTGGCCGAATACAGATGTTCTAAATGAAATCATATCATCAGAGAATGAACCAGGATAAGATGAGTGAAGTGGGAGATCTGTTCCAGGCAGCACATGACAAGATGAACGATGACAACCCTAGATGCATTATTTGTCCATTCTATCTCACCTCTTATAGTCGGCTTGTCATAGTAAAGCATATCTAGTTTACCTGACATTCGATATCATAAATCAATACCATTTCTCTTGTAGGTACTTACAAGTGCCCGATTAACAGACTGATTATTTATTTTTTTATTTAATCATTTACGGCATATATTGCCCTTTACAAACATACATAAAAAAACACATGTCATATCGAAAACAAAATCAAATAAAAGAATGCAATAATAAACTTACGTAAAAAAAGGAAAAATTAATCAACATAATGAAACAAAAAAAATATTAATAACCAATAACAAAATTGAAATTAAATTGTATATTTATAATATGCGAACCACAAAAGTACACATATTATTAGAGGATTTTAATAGAGTGGAAGAATACATTAGTCTCTAATGGGATAAGCAGCGAAGAACGATTGTCACTACATTCTTCTTTCCTTGGAATAAATGAACCCTTTTTCACAATCGGCTATACTAGTCAATAGTTCCTTATATATTTCTCTTTCTCGGAATATCATTCGCACGATCGTGACATGACTTTCACTCCATCTCTTTCACAGTTTTTTGAGTTTCATTCCGATCATGCCAAAAAATCCAATCGAGATAATGCATTATGCATTTTTGGAATATATAAAACAAAAAAAATAATATATTAAATCACTCGTTCTCTCTTCTAAGGTTCACAGTACTTATGGTATGATAATAATAATAAACACTTAATTGCACCCTGTGCAATTTGCGAGCTTATTGCCATATGACAATAACTTCCAACAAACCAGCACATTTGCGTGAGAAATGAATTAAAATAAACTTCTCCTCTGCTGGAGAGAAATGCTTCGTTTTGTAATAGATTCTTCTTTGTGATAATCACTCTAATTTATTTCACTTTTTTCCAATATTTTGTTACACGTTTATACAAATTTCAAAATTAAACTGATCACAAATAAATAAATAGTCATATTTTTCAAATGACACAAATTGTCAGTGGTCGATGAAACACTTAAGAGGTCGTTTGGAATAGGTAAGATCACATAAATAAGAATTCAATCTTCAACAATTTATACATATTCATAAACTGTTACCAGCGAAACACGTTTCACAATTGAACATATATTTTTTTATATATTATTTATAGAGTGACATAATATTTCTCATGTATAAAATGATGGTCTTAAGATCGATTCGTATAAAAGAGTTTCTCAGTTTTGTACATAAAAATTCTCCGCTTTCCATAAAATATTATTGTAATTTATGTGAATATATTTCTCGTGGAATAATAGATTTTCTGCTTTGGGTATTGTTTATGACAACAGCATCACTAAACACCTGTTATGGCTTTATATATACATTTCGGTTTTGCAGAGCTTCTAGTAGGCGGAACACATATCTTAAACGCCATTATAATATATTCAAATCTCACTTGAAATTCGGCAGAAAATGATAAATCAAACATTTAAATGAAATATCAGTGTCTTTTGTCTGTAAAAATATATATTCGAACGACCAAATGAACAATATTATGTTAATCTTGTTACATAGTAATGGCATAATAAATATATGCTTCATTCGGATATCTTAATAAGTTATATATAATTTAGTTTCGAAACTCTTCAAATTGACAGATAGTTTCACAATTTTTGTGGTAAGCCAAAACACAATGCGCGTATTTGTTTAGAGGACACTACAACTAACTACAAACAAGTGTAGAAGGGCGATTTATTACAATAAGGCAAACTCTTCCAACCAAATCTGGCAGCATTAAGACTAAGATAAATTGAATACTCCAGTAAATTTTACTTTTGAAAATAACAGTGAGACAAAGAACTACTACGATAAAAAGATCGATTCTAGAAATAGCAAAATCAAGGAAGTAATTGAACGATGTAAAAGGATATTGTTGGAGAACTATTATTAAATATATACCTACTATTCATATTTTTCCATTAATATTTTTCAGATCACAATGGTATAACATCATATTGATAAATAAAATCTTGTGTCACAATGTTCGTACAAGCAGATATCCGAAACCGCTCAACCGATTCCAATGAAATTTCCCTGAATGGATTAGATTCACAAAAAGGAATTCCATACATTAATTAATATCAGTCGTTATAAATATTTTCGGAATATACATTTTGAATTGCGGCAACATTGCTTTCCGATATGTCATAATGTTATGCAATGTTGGTTATGCCATTAAAATTTGATGTTTTTCTCAACGCTTGCGGTATTTGTTTTCATATTTTTAATATTTTATGAAATTATTAAGTTATTTGTATAATTTTTTATTATTATTGTATAAAGCTATATAGTTTTTTACAAGCATATTCTGTTTTAAGTGGTATTATGGCGATGGGTATATCAAAGTCATCTCAATGTAATGTGTCTTGCTTCATTTTAATCCACAAAATCCACATCCATTTTTATGTTTGTTAAACCAGCTAATACAAGCCAACGTTCGTGCAGGACAAGGTCTGTCGGGTCCGCTAGTTAGCTTATATATTTGATTAGCGAGTAAACATTATTGCATTTAATTATGCAATTTGCACACACCCAAAAAACATACAAATTAAACTGCGTGTACTTTAGTTATTTAAATAAAATCATCCAACATGCTGATTTACAAGAGTTTCACATATGTACATTATGTATCCCGCAGAAGGTTACCGCGATAATTCAGTAAACGAAAATTCTCCATCAGCGTTATCTCAAAAGGAAATCGAAAATAAGATACGTACAAAATATAATAAATAAGTTTACTCAACATAATTATGTAAACGTGTTATTAAGTTACACCGTAAAATAATCACGATCAATCTGTGGTCATAAAAACAGGTACAAAATCGACCCACCAAAAATGGCCAACCAGGAAACTATCAGAGTTTCAGTTCAGCTTAGCACACATCTGCAGAAACATCAGTGTTAAAATAGATCTTGTGTGGGCACTTCAGACTAGAAAATAATATACTTAATAGATATGTCGATCGATTTTTGATCAATCCCAATCATATTGTTGACATTGGCAAAACATTATATACGGCATGAAACACAATAAGATTACGCCATTTTTATTTGACAACTTAATACATCGCCGCACTATGGCCTGAGGCTTGAACAATATAACATGAAATAACACCTGTTATAGAAATCATATTTTTATATAACTAAATCATTAATTAATTTTTATTTTATAATTTTAAATTTAATATGGTTATAATTTTAAATTGCATTGTACTGTTTTTTGGGAACATTTATAAATACTATGTCAAATTTTAATGTAGATCCAATAACAATTTGCCGCATTTAGGAAACTCCTGATGTAATTCTTCTCACAAATCCACAGTTTGATACACATTGAAAATCAAAGCAATCTTGCCTTCAATCATATGGATAATTCTTACATTAATCATTAATTCTTACATTAATCATTAATCAGCTGTGAGGCACCGGCTTAGAATAGTGCTTCCATTCTTTTAAATCACTGTTTTCGAGTGTCCCGTAAGAGCCGGGTAATCGAAAATACAACAGGCAACAATAACATCTCACATAGTTCAGCAATGAGGTTCACCACCCATTCTGAATGTAGTGCCTTTTTAGATGAAACGAGACTGGTTTGTGGGTATACATAGATGTGTTGTTCTCCCTTTTATACTGCACACCCGCACACCTTTCGCTGGTTACCCCATATTGTGGGATATGCCGTGATGGTATGAATGAAAAATTATTAATTTTTGACTTTGAGCCGACATTTCATTTTTCCAAAGACACCCTGAGGTATTATTTTTTCAATCAACTATTTTTTTGTATTATTAGAGTGATTAGAGTCTCATAGTACCTATAACCGCTGAAGTTAGACGGTTGAGGGTGTGAAGGTGCTGAGCATACCTCTATAGTCACCTCTATAACCCCCCCTCGCAATTCCTCGAGTTATCTAACTAACTGAGCCACGGAGGAAGACAATACAAAAATAAGATACAAAAATACATAAGACACACAATAACTATATATGTAGAAAAGAATCGTTTTTGGCTGGGCAAAAAGCTCGAAAAGCTCAACTGTCGAAAGTAAAATTAGACGCCATATCAAGCTTCTTCACACTAAAGACCATATTGCCTGTTTCAAATGGCAGTTGGCAGGTCACTTGGCAAGACAAGAAGTTGACAGATCTGCGTCTCGAATTCTGTAATGGAGGCCTGACACTTAAGATAGTTTGACTATCTTTTCTGACATACTTTTGTAAAAGTGGTACAGGGACGCCCAGAATAGAGAAGAGTGGAAAAAGATGAAGGAATTCTACATCCAGCAGTCGAGAGATGGCTGAGCAGAAGAAGAAATTCAAAAATTAATACATTATTTTTGAACGATTAATAGAAAACTTTAAAGATTTGTTGACTTGCGTAGCTCAGTTTGCGGTCTCAAGCCGATGAGACGGAGGGACGACATCAGCCGTCACGATGGTATCAATTGGATGGTTTAAAGCACAAGATAAATAAATATACAAATAAATATTATTTGCTATTTTTTGTTCAAGAGTGTGTCGATAAATCTTTTTTCTAAGGTTATTTATCTGAACTTTTTTTTATTTGGGAGCGTTTCAAACAATTTTATATTCACTAAACGTCACTTTCCATTGTAAAATAAATTCTATTTTGAATGAAAATTGAATAACAATTTGATTTTAATGAGGTTTCGTGGTATTTTGGAATGCGGTCTGGATTTCTGCAAGACTTATTTTCAGATCTTTGATTTTATACTCAACCATATTTTGGATATAATAATTTGATGACACAAAGTCTAACCGATATTTTAATTCGTCTACAGTATGAAATAAAAAAACGGTACCTACCTATGCCTGATCAAAGAATAATTATTTATTTTCAAAGGTCATCAAATTTAATAACATTTTAATTTATAACAAACACAATAGCAAAGCATTTATTAATAGATAATTTCTAAAATAGTATTTTCCTACCTACACTCGTGATTTGTATAAGCCGCAGACCTTTGCATTTTTAAATTCGGTGAGATTATGATGTATCCTCAACTTTCTATCAGAATCACTATGATATGTCGAAATTAACAACATAAGGTTATAAATTAAATCGCACTTTATTTATAACTATTTACATGTTACACATGAGATCCAACTGTCGATGGCGATAGTATGTTCAATTGAAGAATACATACCAAACTATAAACGTATGTCTGTCTAAAAATTTTTGAAAAATAATGGTGGTTGTTTTTTTTATGCACATTTCGATGTACGGATTTAATAAATGAAAACTCATTTCTACAATGCATCTCGCTTACTTCTTCCTTCTTGGCCTTATGATTGAAGATCTTGTAGCAGACTTGGCAAGGTCACTCCATTGGGTCTGTGAGTTCGCTCACACAAGTCCCATTTTTAAACAAACGTGACATTATCAAAAAAAAAAAAAAATGAGTTAATTTATGGTAGGTATGACATTTTTCAAAAGAAATTGATTACCTATTTAGTATGTTTTTGTTGTTACTTCTATTTGTATTATTCATTATATAAATAAATAAGCCAATTACTACATCTCAATTAAGAAACTGTTTACTATATTTCATACTAAATCTCGTTACTTTTCTGTCACCTTAAATCAGGGTGTCACTCCAAGAGGCGTTTTGTAACTACTTTAATAATAGTAGGTTTTCATACGTAGGTAATATATTTAAATATGTATGTCATAAAACAAAATTATATTTGTTATTCAACATATTATAATGTTTTATGTCATGGATACCTGTTTGCTTACAAATAACACTATTTGTTTAAAGTGGTCGTAATCGCAATAAAAAATAATTAAGAATGTTGCCCTTATAAATAATCGTTTTAGATAATTAAAGAATTATTATGTTCTGGTCTTACAGTCATAATTTAAAAAACACAATCTAAGTTTAATGAAAAAAATGTATTAAAATTCGCATTTGGTCTAATTTTTCCTTGGATAAATACTCCACTAAAAGTCAAATATTTGACTCAAAGGTTCTATCAGAACACGTATGTTTTATATATTTTTTTAAGAAAGAAAAGTGACTTTTGTATTCTTGTAAATATTGAATTTAATTAACTTATGTGATTTTAAAATAAAATACAATGAAAATGATTTCAATGACTTGCATTTAATAAATTAGTAATATATGACACACGATATATACTTAATATTTTATATGTTTTTTTTATTTTTTGCTGTGAGGCACCGCTAAAGAATAGTGCTTCCTTTCTTTTCTATTTTCATCGTTTTCAAGTATCCCGTAGAGCCGGATTATAAAAAAAACAACAAAATCTCACAAATTTCAGCAATCAGTTTCACCGCCGATTCTGAATGTTACCTTTTTAGGTGATACGAGACAAGTGTGTGGGCATACATGCATGTATTGTGCTTCCTTTACTAATGATGTGCACACCCGCACACCTGTCGCTGGTTACTCCACATTTTGGGATATGCTGTGATGGTATATGTATTTATTTTATTTATTTACATTACTTGTCGGGCAACTAACAGGTACTATGTCAAATATAAAATAACAAGTTGCCACATTTTGAAGACTTACGATATTAATCGTCTCACAGAGCCAGACTGAAAACACAATTAAAAACTGTGTCTCCACCAGGATTCGAACCCGGGACCTTTGGATCAGCAGGCAGACACCTAACCAACTGAGCCACGAAGGTCGACAATGTAACTAAAATTCCATTGTTCACAGAAATATTTAACATATTATCTCCTAAACTTTTATCTGATATATATGTACCTCGACAAATTGAGGGTTCACTTTAATGCTGGGCCAACTTATGTATGTATGGTGTAACAATTTGAACGTTGGTATATCGAGATTCAAACATACATAGCTACTTTGTATGATTACATAGGTACCAAATGAGTATCTAGGTGAGCAGGTACATAGGTAGATAGGTAATATGTATGTAAGCTTTAGTATTACATACAAATCTTATCATTGAATATGAAATGAAGTAATAAATTTATACGGCAAACGACACATTCGCTTGAATGTTTCATACGTCAGTAGTTCATTGAGATTCCGCATATTCGGCCGAGTTACGTGAGATTTACCCATACGTGTGATTTACATACAGACAATTTATAGATATACCTAATAGATACCTACTTATATACTATCATAGCAGAATAACAGGACCAGCTCGATGACCCTATACATATGTAAGGGAATCGTTAATTATGCCATTGTGGCGCGTTTCTGGAAATTTACTTTAAAACAATCTCAGACTGACTGGCTGACAAAGTTTTTTACTACTGCGTTTTCATTTAAATGACAAAGAAAGAAATGGCATAGGATAAACAATCTCTAGTATTGAAAAATGCATAATCTTATAAAAGAAAATTAAATAAATATTCAAAAATATATATTAATCTAGTTGAAATTGCAGATAGAAAAATTCAATAAGAGAAGAGTACCCGGAAGACCACAGAATAGATGAAATACCAACATACACCTTCACAAACTGGTTATATGACCTTCTTCTTCTTCAGCCTTTTTTCCATTCTTGGACATAGGCCTTCCCCTTGATCCTCCACAACTCCCTGTCTCGGGCCCACAGCATCCATCTCCCTCCGGCACATTTCTTGATGTCATCAGACCACCTTGCCTGGGGTCTGCCGAGACCTCTTCGGCTTGTTATATGACCTAACCCAAGATAAAGAAGAAGAAGATCAATCTAGTTTGAGTCAACCTTTGTAGTTCTAAAGCGCTATCTCAATCGCTAAAATCAAAATCTCATAATTTATCCCTCTATAAAGTCATTTTTAAATTACAATTCATTTCATCTGTAAAGACAAACTTCTTCAAAAGTTTCCGAAAAAAAACAGGTGTCAACCTATAAAAAGAAGAAGAAGAAGAAGACAAACTTATATAAATTAATATTTGATTTCGTATATATGTTTTGTTCATCATAAAACACATGAAAATAGTTATTATAAGTTATAAGTACCGACAAATATCTAGATAGTTTCCGGTAGAGTGATGGACGTTTTGCGCATCTACCATCAATGTTTTTGTTCTGCTAAGCCCGAGTGATTTTTCATGATCAATATTCGTGAAGCCTTTTAGGGTGTAAATAAGTGTATGGGGATAAAGATATCAATTTTAATGTAGGCCTTGAGAAACCAAATACTGACAACGCCCCTGATGTTTGATTTTCACAAAAAATAAACATTTTGTTTACAATAAATCAATAACGAATAATAATTAATTGCCCTTGTGTTTTTATCGGAAGAAAATGTTAATTAAATGACATGAAGAAATATGTAAATATTATACGAAATAGCATATTTTCACCATATTTTCTAGAACTAAATGAACAAAAGTCAAAGTCATAAGTTTGGACAATCTATTACAACCTTGTTAAACATGTCAGAATAATATTCAAAGAGCGCTAACACAAATACTGTACAAAAGAAAAACACACATATTTTATTCAATTTAGATAAAGATATTGGTAATTTCATAATTCATAATAAGTAATTGACGCCGCGTCTTATAAATTTTAACTTTTTCATGATAATTTTGTTATACAATCAACACCTCCAATCATTTGATAATTGAGCTCAAATTTATGATATTTAGATACAAATTTTATTCAATTTTATAATCTTTAAGTAAATCGTGTATATTCAATTTTTAAACTGTAAATTATGTATATTTTGTACCTCTTCAAGCAATTAGAAAAAAACACATATTCGTTCTGATGTTTTTTCTAGACAAACGATCCCGAACAAAAGATAAAAACGGAAATAGAAGTCAAATTTGGAATAACGACATTAACTGAAAGAGAAATAATAAAAATAGGCGCGACCGCATTAACTTCAGAATAAATCATAGTAGTTGACACTACTCCATATAAACTGAAAGAGAAAATCATAAAAGTTGGCACGACTCCACATAAACTAAAGAAGAAATCATAAAAGTTTGTATGACCCAACAAAAACTTAAGGATAAATCATAAAAATTGATACAAACTCACATAAACTGAAGAAGAAATCATAAAACTTGGCACAACCCCGGTTCCGGTTTCCGGTCGACCCTACATAAACTGAAGAAAGATTTAAAAAAATAAAAGTTTCCACTACCATATCAATTATTAAAAATCGTGAAAATAAAACTTGAATTTGTCTAGTGGATGAATTTGCATTCCGAAAAGTATACAAAATGGGTTCAGTGCCATGCATTTTTTTTTGTTGGTGTTTATTTAGCGATCTGCAAAATAATCTGCAGAAAATATCGGCATGTTGTGTAAAGTAAGTTGAGATGAATGCTATTTATTTATTTTATTTATTTATTTATACATCTTCTTGTACATAATATAAACAAATATAATTGTACACTGGCGGGCTTATTGCCATTAGGCAATTTCTTCCGACAAACCAGATTACAAAGTATGACAACATTGTGTATGTACGACAGCAAATAAATAAGAGAAAAGAAATCAAAGAAAATACGTATAACACTTAAATACGATTAACGATAATAATAATTCATAGCAAGAAAAAAGGATATTGTAAGGACAGGAGAGGAAATCGGGATCAGGTGTTCAAGGATAAATATTACTTCTTTAGTTTTTTCTTGAAAATACTAAGTGAGTTAGACGACGCAATTTCCGGACTAAGGCTATTCTATAATCTTGCTGATTGTACTTCGAACGAAGAGCTGAGAAATTCTGTATTATGGATAGGGATGGATAGTGTTGTACGTTCAGCAGATCGGAGTGGAAGTCCATGGTTAGATAAATAAATGAACTTGCTTTTGAGGTACTGTGGCAGGTTTGGGTTCGAGAGAATATTGTACAATAGTGACAAAATGTATATATTGCGCCGCTGGCGTATACTGGGCCAACAAAGAAGATTGCGGTAAGATGATATGCGATCAAATTTTTTCAACCCAAAGATGAATCTGATACATATATTCTGAAGACGTTCAAGTTTATTGAGATGCACTTCATTTGCATCCAAATAGCATACATCGGCATAATCAAGCAATGGAAGAAGAAGTGATTGAGCTAGAGTTATTTTACAACGGAACGGAAGGAAATTTTTAAGGTGAATGTAGGGCAAAGAAAATAGATTTACTAACATGCGATACCTGTTCATGCCACGAAAGGTCATCATCGATGAAAATTCCAAGATCTTTTACAACCCTGGTATAAGGAATGCATTGGTTATTGATATACAGCAGTGGGAGTTGCAAATTCCTTATAGGGATAGCAGACGAGGACTACCGATTATAATTGCCTGGGATTTAGTCGAATTAATAAGAAGACCATGATCCGATGACCAAGAAGAGATAAATTTAAGATATTCATTCGTGTGAAGGACTGCATTGTTAATATCAGAGATATTAAAATGGAAATATAATTGAAGATCGTCTGCAAAAATATGATATTTACATCTGAGGTTTGTAGTGATAGAGTTAATAAATATTGCAACCAGATTGCAGTGGATCAAGGAGAGAATTAGAACAAAGCCATGCATTGAATTGATTGAATACTATCATTTCAGTAACTTTAGATAATATTGGTAAAATCGAAATTGGAGGATAGTCTATTAGTTGAGACTTTCAAACTAATAACAAAATATGTGCAAGCCAGAAAAGTTTGATACTTTTTTTAGATAAAGAATTCTCCAGTTTCAAAATTTAAGAACTCTTTTTGTACTCACCTTAGCCGTGCTCATTGTCACAATAATTATCCAGATCTTATCTTAATATAGGAAATATGAAATCGATCATAGCATACAGGTCAATAAATAGAGATAGATTATGATTAATATCTACAGTAAATCCACTAATATTAAATTATGTATGTATTTCACTTGTGGTGCCGCCTCTTATAAAATAGCCTTCAGATTACACCTAATGTACGTTGTACATAATATTACACACTTTAATATGTATTATGTGAATCTGGTCACACCTCTAGAGATTAAATTCTTTTTGTCCACGCGATATAAAGGTATACAGCACTGAATTTTTTAAAATTAAATTGACGAGTATAAACCGGCGACTCACATTTCACTTGGTGCAAAAAATTGAACTACCAGAACCTTTAACTAACAACAACAAAATATGGTTTGTAAAAAAAAACTCCTTTACAATTTCAGTTATATTTATAAAAATCGACAGTAAATGGTCTCCGTAGTATATTTATAACAATGTATTTTTATGGTCACTATGAATTTCCTGACCCCGCCGATGTATTCGAAAACACTGACATAAGCATTCTTCATACACTACTTAATATCTCGATCAAAGAATATTGATTTTTCATAGTAACTGGACCAAATCAACAAGCAATCTATAATTTCTAATCTAACTTTGAGTCATGTTTGCTAAATGTTTCCTAAACTTCACTTCACAGAGCAACGCAATAATTTAACTACATCTGATTTTAACGCTGCTTTACAAATCATAATGTAATAGTACAATATAGCGACATCGTAATAAAGAAAAGAATTCTAATTCTGGTAAACACCCTTTGACTCGTTCATGGTCAAAATCAAAAGGCAACCGACACTCCATGGTAGCGTAAAATCGAATCCTAAGTTTAACATGCAACCAATATTTGAATGGCATATTTTGATGTAGGTACCTATTCATGGAATTGATATCTAACACCTGAATTAATTATAAAAATATAGGTTTTTGAGCTTGTAACTTGTCACACATGAAAATATCGAAATGATGAATGAAAAAATATCAAAATACTTAAAGCTCTCTGGTTTTTCAGTTATCAATACCATAACTTCATCAAGTGATCTTTGAATGTCCGATGTACTACGAATATGATATCTATTCCAACTTAAAGTTTATCTTACAGTTAACATGTCTCATCTCATCCTATTTATCACAATAACTAATTTTATCTTAATTAATGGTATTAATCTGAGAGACTTTTTCTTCCACTTGGCAAAGATTACTCTTCTAAGGATGGGATAATAAAAAATACCATCAGTATAAAATGTGGCAACTAGAAAATGGGCTCCCATTAAATTGTGTAAAAATAAAACTGTGTAAAAATATCGACAAACTCATAAAATATCATAATTAAAAACAAAATATATGCAAGCATAAATAATGTATGGTACCTACATACTACTTAATAAGAATATCAAATATTTCTATTGACAAACTTTTAATATCTCAATAGAGACGAAGTTGGGGTATTATAGAAGAACCAGGAACTCAAGGCACCTACAGAGCTTCTTTAGTTAGAACTTTCAAAAATTACATTCATTAGGGAACTCAATAAGAAGGCATAATTGGTGAACGTTGCGCAAGGGCATAAAGTGATCACATAAACCAGCCGATGACAGGTCGTAAGCCCTATAGGTGCCTTGATTTCCTGGTTCTTCTATAATACCCCAACTTCGTCTCTATTGTTTAATTAAAAGTTTTTTCAATAAAAATATCATTTGACTCCCGATATAGAAAAAATCCAATGTTTGCGTATGTGCAATTATATTAATTGACTCCTCCCACATCTTTAGTTTAGGTTAAGTCTATATTTTCATTTTTAATTTAGTGCGTAAGTCATCCTGAAGATGAGAACATCGTTCTCGAAACCGGTCGACAGTTATTTGTGCTCATTAGTGGTGTATACTAAGTTATTTATATTATAAAATAAAAATTATAATGACGCCACAAAGTTACTTCTTTGAAAATAAAACTGAATTAAAAAATATATTTCATTTAGTTTGTCTCTCATTTTGATTTAAATAATTTACAGGCTTTACCGAGATTAGTTTAAAATTCCTGCATTCTGCTTCTTCAACATTTTTTCATTAAAATAACCTTTTAGTAGTGGAGTTATGTGACATCGTTTTTCTGCACCGAAAATGAGTCTTGCCGCTGTGTTAAATATCATCTGTAGTCTATCGAGCTGATTCTTCGGCAATCCATTAGTCTAGTGCATATATTAATAAAATTTTCCTATACGCATCCCGATCAGTTGATCTGTTGGGCTTAGAATTGATCTATTCAACAATTTGTACCTGGTCAAAATTCTGTCGGTTCCAAATCTTAAGAGTCATGAAGATTTAATAATACAAGAGTAATAATCTCAATTTATGTTTCCTTTAACAAGTAGTGTGTATCCAAAATGTAATCATAAAGGATAACATATTACGTATATATTTTTAATACGCAAGTATATAATTTGCATACAAATTATTATTATTATTTAGTTTATTGTATACATGTACATATAAGAAAATACACAACATTTTTTTGGTAATACAAAAACGCACGATAAACATAAGATTTAACATGATATTTGTTTGTAAATAAATGAAATATTTACTGTTTTATCAGATTTTGATACCATTATTTCAATTTATAATAAAACTGTATGTAAGAATCATAGACCAGTTTTAAAAAAAAATATTTATAACTATATAATTGTCATGATATGTTTTTTGTTTGTTATACCATTTTGTTTGTTTTGTTTGTTATATCCTATCAGCGGAAACTTATAATTGGCTGTTTAATATTATCTGAAATGTAAAACTGTAATGTGTAGCTGTTAGTCTCCCAAAAAATTGTAAATAAATAAATACCTGTCGCTGTTTACCTCACATTGTGGGATATGCCGTGATGGTCGTGATGTATGAATGATGTTAGGCAATGTACGAGGAAATAGAAAAGGTGAATGAATAAATAGTACCTATATTTCCAACATTATAAATAAATTATTACAAAGGAACAAAAATACAATTTTATTTTTTAGTTTATACCTAATTACAATTTTACAATTATTATTATTTTTTTCCACACATTCGGAAATTTTACTGCCACGCTAGACATAGTTTTTTCTGAGGCAGTACTAGTTTTGAATTGCTATGGCTACTCTGCGATCATATGATTTGTTTTCTTTTTTTTAACATACTCCATTCACTCAGAACATCGACAACCAGGATAAAAAAACTCTAAAACCTCTATCTCAAAAAATCTAAGAGTACCGAGGCAGATCCTTCTCTTCCAATCTGCTTCAGCCAATGAGTAATTCATAACTTTTTATTTTAGTTTGAAACTTTGTCTAAATATAGTATTTATATTTTGATCTGTATAATTGACATCATTTCAAATATTTTTTACGATCTCAAAAAACCTACGTAGGCATGTACCGTGAATTATTTAAACAAATTACCATCTGCTATACGCTTTAAAATGTAAATTATTGTATGTTATTATCAATCTGTCAAATAAATATTACATTTTAATAAATATTCTTGTGAGCACATTAAAATAACGTAAATAATAACTGTTTAATTAAGCAATTGATAGCATATCGGTGATACACAAATTTAAATGTCAACTTTATATTTTTCAATATATGATTTATCGATCAGATAATTTGTTTTGACCACATTAATCTACTCTAACTATAATCCACAGATAATCTGTTGTTTTAGAGATTTCCTTCTTCTTACGATGCGATGATGATAAATTGTAAAATTATTCAGTATTAATGAGAACCTTTGAATAAATGTTATTATTAGATTTACAATCATTAAAAAAACGTATACGATTTGCATTTACACTTTGGCTACATACCTTCTGGAAAATAATAAAAATAAAATTTTTATAGGTTTATGAAATGTTTTATGTCTGATTTTAAACTTCTTATATAATTTATATCTGTAACATAATATATATTTGTATATGTATATTTGTTCAATTTTTTTAATATGGCAAGTTACACAGCAGATAACTTCGTTATCGACCGCGCACACCGTTGCATTACAGCTATTGGCTGACATACGCCATTTTCCGTGTATTTTGTACCCATATGTGTTGTTGTATTTTACATTGTGAATTATTATTAGTTTTCATAAATATAGTTTTTTGTACTCCAACAGCCGAAGCCTCGACTTTTATTTGAACCAGCATTCCAGGACCCAATCTTGGAACTCTTACCATTGATAAGGTTCACTCGAGTTTTGAATCCCGTCATAGAATTATCTAAGAATCCCGTATTAGCAGATTCATATATTGACTCTCACAGATGTAAACCTATTTAATTACATTTATTCAATTATTGAATTGATCAAACTACTTTTGGTTACTTTAAATGAAAGGTACCAGGGTCGTAAAATAATTGAGACTATAGAAATAAAAGATTACTCAAGATATTAAATACTATATTTTAGTTACAACATTCTGGCATACAATATTAATTCACTAAATAATAAACATACGCAATTCACAAGAAAGAGGAGAGATTGGCACTGAAGTGCGTCACTTGTGCGTTCAGTTAAATACCCCCATAGCGCAAAATTCCAGAAAGATCGATGCTCGCTTAATTGGTCGCTAGGAGGAATATGTATCCATCTGACAGGGCAGTCACTAGGTGCTGTGCCACCACACATATTTCATAACCTTATTCTCTTCTTATTCAATTACCATCAACATTGTATATATATATTTTTCTACGTCGGAAGATCACCGTTTATTCATACATGTGATATAAAAGCTAGATTAATTCTTTTAGGTTTTATCATTATTATAAACATTCATCGTACCTACCTAATTATGGTCATTTAAACAAGCCTATTTGCTTCAATTCCCGGCTTTTTTAAAAAAAAAAATACAAACATGACAACATAACCTAAAATCAAATAAAAAAATATAACAGAATGTTTAAAATGTGCTTTTATTGTATTTATATTTTTTTCGTTCGATGTATCGTCAATATTTTTACTTGTTGCCATAGTACATATTTTTACCTTGTTGCCATAGTACATATACACTGTATAATATGTACCAATGTAAAGTCTGATTTTTTTAAGAGTGCCAAAGCTCATAGGGTGACCATGGTGTAAAAGAAAAAAATATAATGGGATTTTTTTTATCATTTCATGATATAAAACGGTTGTAACTTTCACATGCATATATCTTCAAAACCTTCAAACCTTTTCATACCTATTCTTATTCCCGTTACCATGCGGCTTTAATGGGTCTATATTATTAGGTATTTTCTGCAAATGTTAATGGGCATCTCCTGGGAAAGTAATATTTAAACAAAATATTTATTTGATACTTTTTATTAGGAAAATAAAATAATATATTATGAAGTAATTAATCCTTATAATAATAAACAGTTACATATTATTTTACAAAATAATAAATTATATTATACAAAATATTTACATAATAGTTCATTGAGGCAAACACACATACATAAATAATATATCTATGTAACTAATACAAATAAATAATGGACACTTATTCTATACTAAGACGGTGATAACACATGTTTATAACAATAATTATATATCGATATTAAACAAAAAATAAAATACATAAGTTAGAAATAAAAAATTAAATTCTTAATTTAGAACACATGGTCACCATAAAAAATCAAACGTGCGCTCACTTCGAGAGATAGATACATACTGTCGGGTTTGTTGATGTTTGTTGTTAAGGACACCAAATGGTGTAAACCAATCAGCAACCACGAGTGTACTAATACATTTACATGCGTAAATACTATGCATTTTTTTTGTTTATGTATAGAATTGGCACTTTAAAAAAAATCAGACTTTACCTATTGTATATTTAACCCCAACTCTGTTTCTTCTCTTCTCCCGGGTTACCTTTATATATATATAATTCTTCCGTACGTGTGTATGTCACTGAACTCCTCCTAAACGGCTGAACCGATTTTGATGAAACTTTTTGTGTGTGTTTATGTGAGTCCCTGAATGGATTAGATTCACAAAAAGAAATTTTATAAAAATATCAATCGTTAAAAATATTTTCGGAATATGCATTTAGAATAATGGCTACATTGCTTTCGATATGTCATAATGTTGGTTATGACATTAAAACTTGATGTTTTTCTCAACACCGTCTGCGGTATTTGTTACATATTTTTAATATCTTATGTAATTATTTAGTTATATTATGTATATTTTTTTATTATTGTTGTATGAAGCTATTTAGTATATTAACAAGTATATTCTGTTCTAAGTGGTATTTTGACGATAGGTATATCAAAGTCATTTCAGTGTAATGTTTTCGTTTAATATTTTTATTAATTTACGAGTATTACATTAAATAATTTTGTTGTATGTATATAATTATATTACCATGTGATATTATTATTTTGTGATTTTTTATTTCATTATTATTTTATGATATGATTTTTTCTATTTTCATTTTCTGGTGTCCACACCCGCACACCTGTCGATGTGGGATATGCCGTGTTAGTCTGTGGTATTTTTATGTTTGTTAAACCAGTTAATAACAGGCAAGCCAACTTTCGTGCAGGACAGCGTCTGTCGTGTCCGCTAGTATAATATATATCACAACTCTGTCTGTTCCTACTGTTGGGGTCAGCTCTCCTCATCCTTAATTTCTAAGCCCGCCTGCCCTGTGCTATGTCACCTAGACCATGTCTCTGCATTTGCTTATTTGCACAATCCAGGAACTATTTTGTCTTTCTCTGAATGTAGATTGACTCTGGTTTAAAAATAAGCCCGCCAGTATACAAATTATATTCACAGAATTATTACAAATATATATTTAGGGTACTTGGTTGCTTGGTTACCTATAGGTACTTGGTTGCTTAGAATTGTACCTCATATAGGTATCACGGTATCACCTAATATTGAATCCCGTCTTGTAAGCATTTATGTAATAAATGTTTATATCACCTTGATAGTGAATTTAATTTTTGAATAGTTATGTATGTTGCAAAGAATTTATTTTTTTATGATCAAGTACATTAATAGGTAATAAAAAAATAGTAAACCCATTTTTATTGTTCTCAACACCGATTCAATATTATTATGTCTCTCAAGGGCATACAAATAAGTGTTTATTACTGAGCTAAAATTTAAACTTAATTTATTTTATATAGGTATTCATTAGACCAGAGTTTTAACATCTGTACTGTTTCGTAGTAGATCGCAGTTTCTTTTATTTTTTTTAATAACTATTAAGTATGGTTATGCCTTTAGAATAAATATGGAAATTAAAGTATATTACGTATAAATAAAATACTTACATACTTATTTATATTTATCTATAATACAATTGATTAACATATTCAACATATATGTATATAATATAATACAATCAAAAGTGCCTGTTTAATTACACCATATTTAGGTAGGTATGCATTTTCTTTAATTCTCTTCATGTTTTTTCTTTCAATACAATAATTAATTTTAGTTATTATTATTTTGTAATAAATATTATTTTTATCACATAAATTACCAATCTTATTCTTCTCGTGCCATGCAGGTCCCCCCCAACGTTGACGACCACCATTAAGAAAGCCTCCCTGTCTTGGGCAGTGTGAAACAGCTCCTCTACAGTTCTCATAACGGTCCGTTCCTGGATGTTTCAAAACCAGGAAAACTGCCCTCTTTCAACCCCTCTACGACTCTCGATCTTGCACTTGATCGAGATCATGACAAGCCGAAGGATGGTATATTTTTTACCTCGCAGAATATGGCTGAAATACGACACTTTACGGAGCTTATATATAACATTGGTGAATAATTATTCTCTGTCGGTGTTGGCTTAACGTAGTACCTCAGTGTTAATGACCATGTCAGTTCATGGTATTCTCAATATTCAGTGGATCCACATTTCAAATGCTTCATGACGGTTCATAATATTTACTTAGAGAGTCCACGCCTCCACCCCATTCAGCAGCATTGAGCTTTAAGTTTATATTGTTGTCGAGGAGAAGATTTTTCATTCTGTATAATGCCGATCGAACAGCTTCTATTCTGCATTTTATTTCTGTGTCAGGTTCTAGATTCTCAATAATTATACTGCCTAATTACTTGAATTGTTTTACCCTTTCGATGCTTATACCCGTAAGTAGTGAATAAATTACCAATATTTTATTATGAATTTTCTAGTGTAAAATGTATCTGTATCTATAACCACTCAAAAATTATTTTTTATTTAAAAGATATTTTAGTTTAAGATCTCTGATAGGTCTTCTGCAGCTATATTACCAAAGTAGGTACATCACATATTATCTAATTTGAGTACATTATCAATGTATTTTTACTACACTTAATGTATACTTTTATACAAAAAGTGTTTCTAATAACAATAAACTATCATATAAATATAAACATTTACATTTGTTATGGTGACATACATACATATTTTTATATTAACATTTATTCGTTTCCGATATCAATATAATCGCTACAAGTTTTATATTGTCATTATTATTCAAAATAAATTTTAAGTCAATTTGACTCAATAAAATATATATTCAAGTATCGATGCATTAGCAAATTAAGTATTTTCTACCTACATAATGGCCGATTTTGGCGAATCATTGAATATATTATGTAATATATTTATTAATGGCTAAAGGATGCTAAATTTGTTCTTTCCTGGGTCCGATCCGTGATTTTATGTAATAAATTTAGTATTTTATGCAGCCAATAAATAATTAATTACATTTCCATCTTTACTCATGGCCTACAACTATGGTCATCCAATCACAGCCGGGATAATACGACCCATTTTTTTGTTATTGAACCAGTTTTGTCTAATGTTTATTGTATATTATCAGAAAAACATGTTTTTTTTTCTTTAAATGATGATTGAAAATGAACAGTTGAAATATAGAAATTTACTCAAATTTATGTGGCCAATCAAGTTAACATGATAATGATTTTCTTACAACCTCGCGGAAAAATATCATTGTCAGAAGAGAAAAAAAAGGAAAAATAAATCAGGTATTAAGGGGGCATATAAACCTAATTACCCCAAAATTTGTAATCAAATTTCTCAAATATGTTGAACAGTGTGTTTCTTAAAAAATACCAAAAGTATTTTACGTTTGTCTAGTGAATGTTTGTTACACAATTTTTAATCTCTAAAATACTTATCCTTTTTTACAGCTTTTTTTAAATTACTATGTACATAACTATGTGTTGTAGATAAATAAATATTTTATGTGCTTAAAGTGTGCATAAACTCAAAGTGAATGACCGATAAAGGTTTTTCATTTTAAGTCAGGTATGTTCATAAAATGCAAAAAATGAACATAATTTGTTTTTCCGATAATTTAAATCACGTAAAAACCCTTTATAACGCACGCGATAGTTACTCTTACTAAAAGGTAGGTAACTTCAAAATGCATAAGGCGGTTTTAAAATATCATGTTTTCAGTCTCTAGATTTATCGTTATTAGCCCCTTTGATATATTTTTACAATAATATTTAAAGTATCCGACTGCGGTTTCAAAGATTCCGGTTTCGAATCCCGGTGGAGACACAGCTTTAAATTGTGTTTTCAGTCTGTATCTGTAATGCGAATAATATCATAGGACTCCAGAATGTGGCAACTTGTTATTGAGTGCGTGTTTAATCAACATTTGACTTCATTCATTCATTCATACCATCACGGCATATCCCACAATGTGGGGTAACCAGCGAAAGGTGTGCGGGTGTGCATTGCCTTATAAAAGGGAGAACAACACATTTATGTATACCCACACACCAGTCTCGTTTCACCAAAAAAGGCACTACATTCAGAATGGGTGGTGAACCTCATTGCTGAACTATGTAAGATGTTATTGTTGCCTGTTGTATTTTCGATTACCCGGCTCTTACGGGACACTCGAAAACAATGATTTAAAAGAATGGAAGCACTATTCTAAGCCGGTGCCTCACTATTTTTTTTTAATTACATAATTAGACTACACACAAACAACACTAGGTAAATAATTATAATGAGTATGCTTAATACTTGCTATGCTGATTTTAAATTGAACAGTAAGTTTTTATATTGGTAAGGCGAGTTATGAAAAATATCTAGTTGTAGGGTACTTTGATGCTTATTGTAAGTAGGGTACTTTTCATTTTATTTATTTAATTATTTATTTGACAAAGAAAAAAGATGATACATAATACAATAAATACAATATAAAATACAGTTACTTAATATTTATTAACATTACCCCCCAATAAGAGTTGACACTCGGGTTTTGGAGGGGATTCTACAAATCAAGTACCATATCATCACATAAAAATCCTAATCTATAAATATTTATATATAACTTATAACATAGTAAAAGTTCTCAAACCCTAAGATATCATACAGCAATATTAATAGTTTGAGAATAAGGAAAAATAAAATCAAAAACAAACAAAAAAGAGACGCACCCAATGTAAAAGATAACTAAAAATAAAATGCTTGTCTCTCGTTCTTCTACACAGTAAAATAAATATACTTATCGATATATTTTATTTTACTTAATTTTGACTTAGTACCTCTTAATTGCCCAAGAAGTAACAAAATAAAATAAAATAAAAGTTATTAAGTATGTTTTTTGTTTTATTGAATAAATAAAGAAACTGGCGTGGTTTACACATTCTGACAACTTTTTCTTTCATTTTCAAGCGAAATACTAATAAACCTTATGCTATGGGTATTTTAAAAAATATAAATTAAATAATCAAACAGTTAAAATTCATCATTTATAATAACGTAAAATAACGTTTGTTCTAACTCTTTTCCTTTTTTATTAACAGAACGAATTGAAACTAATGGCAATCGTAGGTTTGTTTAAAGTTAGGTTAGGTTAGTTAATGTCGTATGGTGGGTGGATAAAAAAAAATACGTATGAATTTGTCGCTAGGATTAACAAGTTATTGGGCATATGATGTACGATTACACAGCTTAACCTTGACAAATATAAAGTGTTCTACCAAATATCATGATTCATGTGCTACAGAAGGATTTTCATCAGGGACGAATTATAATAATATGAAGCGTTTTTTTTTGCAAGACATTTATCTCATCAGCTCATGTAGGCGTTTTGACGGTAGCAAAATCATTGTCTATAAATTATGTTTCGCAAGATAAAATTATTCTATCGCAAATATTTTGTTTTAAAATTGAGATCAATTATTTCTTGCTGCATACGACTAATATTTTTTTTACAGATGTTCGCCGACTTAAATGTTTCCTCAAAGGATTTAGCAGATGAAAGCATAAATTGTAAATTATTTAAAGATCAAAATAAAATAAAATGACGACGACCCATCCCGATAAATCAAAACATTCAGCTCTGAAAGGGTACTTATACTACACACCAATTCTATCATTTCCTGAATATTAATGCAAAAAAATCTTAAGTTAATCTACTATACATTCAATTGATTCTTGGATATAGGTATATAATTTTTTTTTCTCGATAAAACGGTTAAAACAAGGTGATTTTTCAAAATAAATATTGATTATTTGGTCTGCTGTTTAATTTTCTTTTTTTTTACTAAATAAATAAACAGTCTTTAGATGGATTCCCCATGCGCAATATTTTATTTTCTATGTAGGTACACTATGTATTTATCGATGGGCGACCAGACACATATACGAGTACTATATGACTATTATTGATAATTTTGAAAAAACTTAACATGATAGTAAATTCGCTTTATATTCTCCTTTAAATTTACTGTATCTCTTGTTAATTGTATATGGACATACTATATTTTCACATTTCAAAGACAAAGTCGAGCTCTACAAAAAATTGGATATAATATATCCGATTACCCATCGATATTTGATTTTATATTATGTAGGTATATATTATTTTTTACCCAGAGGTGTTCTTGTATTATCCAGTTCATAGCAAGACTGAATAGTTGTAAATAAAATGTAAAGAATATCGAATACATCCCTGCCATATTCTAGTGTTTGGTTAAACTGACTAATCATCCTGGCTCCCAGAATCCATTTGCGAGGACCACCAACTTACTAGTCTTGTTAAAGATTAGTTTAGTAAATTTTATAACGTTGTGATTTATTGTTATTGCTTCGGCTAAGTTCTAAAACCCTCACCTTTACAGATGGATTTACATACTTTAGGTACATGGAAGATGATTCCATGAATTATATAAGAGACAAATGAATGTTCTCAATTTAATCTGAATATGAATCTATATAAATTTACATATTTGATCCTTGTTTGTTTGAAACAAATTGTTATCAAATAGCATCTATGGGGGCATGAAAAATTATATCGTGCTTAATTCAAAATAACATAGTATATTATAGTTAAACTAATTATGGATTGATGCCATTTTATGTACCTATGTATATTTAGATTTAGCTATTTAAATAATAAGTTACAAATTAAAGCCCAGTATAATATGTATAATTGATGTTGATATTATGCTAATTTCAATTAAGATTTAAAAAGGATTATGCAAAAATTATACCATATTTTAATTACTTTTTTATTTGATATACTATATTATCTACAACGTTAATTATGTACAAATGTAAAAAATCCTGATTCGTTTTTGAAAAATAATAAAAATGACAAAGGTGATGGGCACAGTATAGGATCTCAGATCATGGTGGATAGGATCTTGATTAAAAATGTCTAAGAGTATGTGTACTTGGGACACCTTATGAAAATTGGTCGAGAAAACCAAACGACTGAAATAAAGAGATGAATTGGACTAAGCTGGGCAGCTTTTAGATAAATAGCCTCCTCAAAATCGCTATCTTCAAAAATCTCTAAATTTCCATCAACGTGAAACGGAAGGTATATGAGACCTGTGTACTGCCAGTAGCTACTTATGGTTTGGAGACTATAACAATGACTCAGAAAAGTGCTGAAAAACTAAGAGTCACCCAAAGAGCCATGGAAAGAGCCATATTAGGATTAAGTCTGAGAGACAGGGTGCGAAACGACACCATCGGGGAAAGAACAAAACTGGTAGATGTCGTCCACATTCTTACCCTGAAGTGGAGATGGACGGGCCACGTGGCTAGATACCCCGAAGACAGATGGCCAAGGATCTCTCCATCTCATTGGCGGTCTTCAATGATCATGCTGGTGTCAATTGGTTGCTCAGAGCACAAGATAGAGTGGCGTGGAAGGAGATGGAGGAGGCCTTCTTCCAGGAGTGGACGGAAGTAGGCTGAGAAGAAGAAGAATAAAAATGCGTTGGTCAAATAATCTAACTTAAACCTCTCATGATACAATCAACTAAGTCCATGATTGGAGGAAAATATGGACCATGAAACTCAGTAGCTAGCAAAAAGAAAATGAACTCCGAATTTCCGAAACCAACACCGTTTTTGATCCTCAATATTTGAAATATTTTTAGGGAAGGGAATAAAATGAATAGCAAATTTATGTCTGTTTAATTTGCTGCACAGTTTGCGTTTCTGTAAACATCAAAACACTGCACATACCTTCCGTTTCTAAGCACTTATCTTGATTGATATACGGGTTGATAGCGGAGAGGTTATATGCATGACCTCTCAGAATGTATGAATATGCATACATGAGTACATTTACATGTTTAAAAGACATTAATATAAATATATACATTGAAATATATTATTTTTCTTCTGTAAGTGAATGAGTAAGACACCTCAAGTTCCATCCGCTCCCAGAAGACCACAATCTTCGTGACATCACAAGTGGGCTCATTTGGCGATTGTCTCCCAAGCACACTGCCTAAGAGTCATCTAGCATGTTAGGAATTACTCAGTGTCCTTCACCTGACCACAGTGGCACGAGAGGTTCTTTCTCGAACATACTACCTCTCAATCCTGTTGAGGGTTTTCCACATCTGTCGTATTTGAGAAACTGAGAAATTCAAAACAACAAATCTATTAGATCCTATCAAGAGTTATTACGAGTTTAAAAATGTTATATTATTCGCATTGGACACCGTGTTATTTTTATTTTTATACATACTGAGAATAATTGTTAATAAAACTATATTGCTCTAAACACACGAATCAATAGGTGTGGTAAATATATAATAAAACGTTACATAATAGTAGCTAATACTATTTTACGTTATTTACTTCACATTTTATCATTGCTATAAAATTCTAGGTTTTGTTTGGGCAATTACGAAATTAGCATATAAGTATATATATTATGTATTTCGTCGGAGTATAAAAGATACCGGTATGAGCACCAGAAAAAAACCAAAGATTTTAGTAAAGGGTATAATTATTTATTTTACAAAGGATATACATGTTTCAACATAGCAATTGACCAACGTTAATAAGGGCAAAAAATGAGACTGAAGAAATATCGTTTGTACAAATTTGGCTGAGATAAAAAATCAATATTTCAGGAAAAAAAATATTATGATTGTACTATATCTATGCTTATTTGAAAAATATATTGTAAACAAAGAAAATGTTTGAAAACAAGGAGTATTAATTGTTATAAATTAAGATGAGTAAGACATTTTTTTTTCTTTCGATACCATTTCCGTAATGAATATATTATTTTGACGACTCAGCCATTTGTAATATGTATTTCAATTTTCATGGACGAAGGACACACTGGGTATTTTTTTTAATGTTTAACCGTTGTTTTATCGTTATGAGGGCAAAATTGAAAATTTATAATTATTACAAAGCATATTTCAAATCTCATATTTCATCCCTCCGGCTGACGCTAAAGTCTGTTTACTACATTTTTATTAATGATGCTAAAAAGTAATTAATCTTTGGTGTATTTAAAGAGGGTATTATCTAAATTGAATAATGTCTCAGTGTTTCTGTCAGTCCTTCAATTAACTCAGATGCCTTCGAAACGAGTGAAAGGTTTCGAAAATATTTTATACTAAAAGTAACATCGAACCCTCTGTAAATATTCGATGCATATTTGACAGAATATTTTTGGTCGTAAGCTAATTCTAATTCCATTGCATATTCAACAAAACGGATAAACCATGCATAAAAAATGTGTAAATTTATTTCATATACTTTTTTATTTTAAATCCTTACAAAATTATATTGATGTGACAAAATTTGAAATATGTAAGGATCCCACTAAGAAAAGTAGAAAAGTAAGAAGTGGGAAACATAATCGAAATAGATTAAAAAATAATTAAACGAAAAATTTTAAGTGATTATGTATCTGTTAAACTTAATCAGCATATACATTCGTACAAGCTAGTAAAATAGCCAAAAATGAACTAATAATTATGGCGCGTTTCAGGAGAGAAATCTGTGCGAAAGCTTTGTCACCTCAAGTCTGAGGATTGTTGCTTTCATTATTTACAAACCAATGTCTCAATAGATGGCGTTACAAAATAGTTTCTTCACTTCTTACATGGCGATGGTATTTTCAGCTTATTTTCAAATGAAAAGATTTTCATGATTAAAATATACAGGACTTTCAAAATTTGAATTGATAGGGAAATCAATAAGAAGGCATAATTGGTAAACGTTGCGCAAGCGCATAAAGTGATCACGTAAACCAGCCGATAATAGGTCGCCTTGTAAACCCTGTTGGTGCCTTGAGTTCCTGTTTCTCCTATAATATTCCAACTTCATCTCCATTGAGATGTTAAAAGATTGTCATAAAATATGATTGTTTCATTGACATTGTTTCATAATATGATTTGTTTCAAAATCTTATAAAACAATGTTAATATAATATTAATTCTTTAACAATTTCTTCCATTCTCTCCACCTTTCTTCACTTCTGCAATTAGTCTCTTTGGTACAGCAAATATTTTTTTGTCATTGTTTGATTTTATTATGACTATTTACTATTATTGTGGCGAATTCACCTGAAGCTTATCGTTGCTTGTCCTCGTTGGAAGGGATTATCTTTTGGCAATATACCCGCTCTCGTACACTTATTGTTACATAAAATTATGTTATTAAATAAATAAATTAGGAATATGAAATAATGACCGCCATAACAAAGAAGTGAATCGTTTGACTCTGAGCGAAAGAAAAAATAATCAAAAAAAATTTTCATTGTGGTGAGAATATTGGCTTTTGTGCCGGCGTCAGCAGATGACAAATTTATTAAATCGAATCAAGCTTCTCTGGGCTGAAAACACTATTTATTAAGAATCAATTTGACATTTGGCAATTAACATACCTCTTGCACAGGGTGTGATAGGTATATTTTTGCTTCTATTCTTTTCAAATCTTTTATTTTTCCTACTTTTTATACAACAACGTGGTGTTCAATATGAATAATATAATTCATATGTGAAAAAATAATTATTGAGTATAGGAAATAATTAACGATTTTATGTCTTTGTTCTTTTGTCCTTGTTTTGAATCTCAAATATCTTAGCGTGACAATTTGAGATTGAAACTAATTATATTCTAAATCACTAACACAAATGGCCCGGGGACAATCATGATCTCTCCTACTCTTCAAATACAACCTGTTTGTTTTTATATGGATGACTTCATTCATACCGAGCTATCGTATTATAATGTATTCGTAAAGCAGTCCGATTTTTTTTATATAAATTGTATAATATATGTTCGCAACATCGAATTGATACATTTTGAAGCTTTACTTATCGTAAACTTAAATAATAAAGTAGATCCATTAATGTTTTAAGTTTGAAAAATCAGCAATATCAACACGATATCTTTATTTTTACGATTCAAATTTATTGTTCCGTCATGTGTGCTATAAATAAAATAATCGTTTTAAATTTGTTCAATGTGGTGGAGTACCTATTGAGCTTTTGATGAAGGAAGAAGGTTCATGATTTATCATCAAAAAAATATTGATTAAATCTCGACTGGGACAGATAAGACATGTTGTTATCGGAAGAAATTAGAATCACCCGTATATTATTACCATTTTATTGTAAGAGATAACTCTTTCTAAGCTTACTTAACTTTCGCATATTGTGCTTTCATTGAGTTCCCTTGATAATCGAGTATTGAAATAGCAAATATATTTTTTTTAAGTATTTTTTTTTATTTCCATTGTTTGTGATATTATCATTTTTTTATACGATTGATGTTGGCATCAAGTAGGTAATACTGTGTCACTGGCTCAAAATGCATTGGCCCCGGCACAGATTTTTTGCCTAATGGAGCATTGCAGATTCAATAATTATTGTAATGTCATCAATGTTTCTATGAATTAACCAAGTAGCAAAAATAATACACCAAAATTTAGCTATTAAATATAAATTAATTGACGCGATAAACATAAAACCATATTATGAATATGATCCGATTTCATTTTAAGAAAATAATAATATTTCACTTTATTACGATAAATCAATATTAACTGACCGGTCAATTCAATATAACAGACCCGATTTAATAATACATGATAAAATTTAAAAAATAACATACATATATTTGCGACGTGGCTATCCCAAATTCTAGTAATATTATAAAAACTTTTGATGAAAAAATTAGAAAATACGCCTCTTTAGGTAACGAGATTAAAAGACTTTGGCATTCTCGTAAAATAATAATATTGCCGTTCATTATTTCAGCCACTGGCATTATTCCAAAATCGTTAATCCGTAATTTAGAAATTATAGATTTATCGAAAAACTTAATAATAAAAATGCAAAAAACGGTAATAATGAATACATGTAGAATTGTTAAAGATTTTTTAAACGTTAATATTCGGGAATCAGTAGGGTTGTTAAGTAGTATAGAGACCTCCTCAGAGCCTAATCCTTTGATATGTTAAGTATCTGGATGGATGAACTTTTCCCGATTGAAAGCTTGATGATGCGTTTGTTGCATTTTATTTTGCTCTTTTAAATAATTTACAATAGACCCATTGATCTGCTAATTCTTTTGAGGAAGTGTATAATGGTAATAATAATAATTGAGTGTTATTATTTGTATCGCTTAGTTGTTATTAATATCATTAGTAAATCGGCCAGCGCCGTTAAAAAAAAAATGAATAAATGAAAAAAATGACATTCTTCTCCTGTTACACCGTATGGGGCTGTTCCAGGGAACAGTTTTTCTAAGGTATTTTAAGATATTTCTAATTGCTCGGTTGGCATGAGAGAGATTGCTTCATGGCAATAAACCTGCCTTTATGCACATTCTGTACATATAAATATGTTTTTATCAAATCACTAAAAAACTGTGACCTCTCATAGAATCAAACAAAATGTCTTTTAAAACGATGAACCTCAAAGACTTACAATTCCACATTATTATCTCGGATTTCTGATATCAATTTTTAGAATCTGATTGACAATTTTGGATGTTTTTTGTTTGAAATCTTGATGTGGTACAAGGTTATTACCTATAATTTTTAAACATTGTACACCTATCGATTCATATACAATAATATTTTTACGCAATTATACAAGGTTAATAATCCGTATGTATCTGAATCAATTCAAGACCTAAACGAAACAAACTACAGATATTTTCATGGGAAAATAACTGCCATTTATTTTACTATTGTTCTTTTTTGTGGCATTTCCCAATAATTGTAAATTTATTAATGAATCGAATTAAAGATATTAAAAAAAATTTATTCAACCTTCGAATACAAAAAAAACAACAAATAATCATTTCGAGAATCTTCGACCTACCAACCATTGTATTATTATAACATTATCAATAAATTATACATTAATAAAACACAACATTACTAATGTTAATTTTAATTTAATCAAATGATTTATTTATATAATAATTAACAACACAAATTCACCATGATATCTTAAGAAAATGTTATTTTGTTGTCAATTCACGGTTTGCCTCTTCGATTTGCTGAACGAACCACACCAACTATTCCCATTCATAGTACTATATTTCTCAGTTCCTCTTTTGAATTACAATCAGCAAGATTATGGAATTGTTGTCCAATATTATTGTCCAATTATTGTCCAATACCCCATTTCCATAGTTTACCGTCTTGGGCTGAACTCTCCTCAGGTTCATGGTTTAATATTTAAATCTATAGTAAATAGTATAACTATTATTTAAATATTGTTTTTTTTTGTGAGAAAATCTGTGAAATCTAATATTTGTGATTAGTAACGGCTGCAAATCATTTTTGGGTAGAAAGCCTTAAAAAAAAAAAAAAAGATTATGGAATACCTCGAGTGATGATAATACGGCATCTCAATCGAATCGACTCTTTAAAAAAGACTAAAGCTGTTATACCTGTCTAATAACTATTAATTGACACTACTTCCCTAATATCCTCTCTCACATCCCGCATCCTCTATCTCCCTCCTTTCTTTGGTGCTGTGATATTACATTTAATAATGTTACGTGTTTATCTTTCTGTTTTCTTTTGTTATAAACATAATGTATCTAGCGCTACACTATTTATGACCTCACATTGCTCGGGTTGGTTGGAAGAAATTGCCTTATGGTAATAAACCTGCCTTTGTACACATGTACATAAATTATATAAATAAATAAATAAATAATGTACATTAAGTAAAAAAATAAATATATACTTCCCTCACTCTTTTTAGCCGGGTAATCGAAAAAATAACAGGCAAAATAGCATACACATAATTTATTTATGAGATTCATGACTCCTTCTCAATGTCTTTTTCTTCTTGTGCCGCTTCTAACGGATGTTGGCGACCAACACATCAAACTCATCCCGATCCAGCGCCAACCTAATTAGTGACGCCGCATCCGGAGTCCGAACCTCTGCTTGATTCTTTTACGCCCCATTCTCCGTCTTTTTTCTATCTTTCCATCTAACATAAGTTGTAGAAGGGCATATCTATCGCCATGGTATATGTGGCTAAATTATTCTGCTTTGCGTCACTTGAAAGTGGTCAGCAACTCACTCTCTCTCTTTCTCCATCATATTTAGAACTCTTTAATAGGAGACTCTGTCGATCCGTGAGATGCGCATCAACCTTCTGTATCTCGAATGCTTCAATTTGATTTATTGTTGAGATTTTGAAAGTCCAAGCATCCACTTCATACAAAAGTACTGGAAACATGTATGCATAAACACTTTCATTATGTTTTTTTTTTTTTTTTTTTTATTTATTCAAGGTTACAGACAGTTTTTTTAAATATATATAAATTCAAATTTAATTACTAAACATAAAAACCAAAATAGTAACACCAATTACTAAATTACGATCTTACGAAAGAAAAAGAAAAACAAAAAAGACAAAGAAAGATAAAAAACAACACAATTAAAATAAGATCAGTCAAAATTAATTAGACAATGGACATGCTAGGAAATAAGGACAGGACTATGAATATGGTTATCTAGGGAAATCGTAGTTTCTCCTTACTTTCGGCATCGCAGTAGATCTATTGATGTTGAGTGATCTATTGGTTAAGTATATGTAGTAAAACATTGCTGCTGCCCAATATCATACTTTGTTTATTCACCAACATTATGAATGTAACCATTTTATGTGTCGTGCATCCTTTATTAAGGTATTACACAACCGCGCATCTGTCGCTGGTTACCATTTTTTAAAGTTCTCTTTGTGTTATAAACTTTTAATTGTAATCTTTCATTATACCTACATATAGGTAACAATTGTTTATCATGCAAGCGTTGTGCAAGTTTTTCCTAAATAAAGATACAGCTGCGAGATCACAACAAAATAGATTAACTAGAGGCAGTGTCTCTTTCAATTTCCGGCCAGACAGAATGAATACATTATTTGGTCAGAGAAATTATTTTTACGTAGCAGTTATCATATTTAATGATCTTCCAATTTCAATTAAATCAATAAAAACAATTATAATTTTCAAAAAACAGCTAAAATCCTATATTATCTCAAATTGTGTAAATATGCTTAATATATTCAACAGTGTTCATATTATCAAATAATTTACCCACTAATTTATTCAGAATGTATGGTCACACTAATACTTTGTATAAATACTTGTAAATGTGGTATATAGTGAGTCTAGAGTTATGATGTATATAATTATTGTTGCAGTTATCGTCACAGGTACCCAACTGTACTTAACTGTAGCTTAATATATATTATGGCTCTGGATTCATTGTGTATGTTGTTTTTTTTTTTGTATTTTATTAATTTATGTTTCATTTTCTTATGGTTTTATATTTTTTCTATACTTTTATGTTATGTTATATACTATTTTTAACTGTCTTTACTATTTATGTAAAATTATCGACCTCAATACAGGCCAGCCCTAGTGAGATCGATTATTATATATTATCATTGTGACATGTAAATGTTAAGATATATTAAATAAATAAATAAATAACATTCTGCAAAGGAAGCGATTAGATAGATACGGTTTTATATACAAAACAGATGATAAGTTGAATGGTAAAAAAATAATTACTGCCTCTATTGAATACTTATTTTAGTTTTTTTTTATAAACGAATTCAATATTAGATGTAAAATATTGTAACAGGTGATCAAAAGACAGTAGGTCTAATTTTAATTTTATTGACGGTTAAATGAGATGAATGAATTATTTATACTTCCTCATATATAAATGAGAATCATTCTAATTATTTTTCAAACATGCATTAACATACTCGGAACATTGACCTGATAACCTTATACCATAAATGTTAGTTTGGTTTACCTACGTGTTTTAAACCTCACACATTCACATGTTGCCTTTAACTGAACCTTGAGTTGTTCATTGATAATTGACTATATAATATTGGGTTTTTTTATGTAACCTAAGATACACGGTCAATATAATGTAATAAAATTATTCGTCAGCAGTTAATTTACCACGGGTCCTACTCCTGCTTTAGCTGATTTAGTAATTCATGTGAATCATGTGAAAATGCAAAGTTGTCTGTCTCTAAAAAAATATGGTAACCTGCCCGTAAGTAATAAAGTAGTATTTCAAGTTTTCAGTCTTATCCACGCGTTGATATCTCTGCTATTTAAAAATACATCCGCATTTCTCTAGTGAATGTTTGTTACACAATTTGAAAACACATAAATGACTCTAAAAATATTAAAAATATCCTGTTTTCTAGCGTTTAATTTTATAACTCCATAGCTATATGTCATATTGAAATATATATTTTATGTACTTAAAGAGTGTATAAAATGTAAGTGAATGTTTGTAATGGTTTTTTCTGAAAATACAAAAAATCAACAAATTTTGCGTTTCCAATGATTTTAATCACGTATAAACCCTTTTTAGCGCACGTGATAGTTCTTTGTTATTTTTTTTACTATGTTTTTCATTTTGTTTTGCATCGGCACTGATGTCAAATAACTCACCACTATGCCAAGACTTTCGATATTTTTTATATCTCATGTAGGTATCTCTAATATTTGTTTCGATTGCTTTTGCAATAGATAAGTACGTACGTATCTTTTTCATACTTTTCAAGCCCTCGTATCTCCCCTCTGCATCCATTCTTTACCTGCCACTCGGACAATGTCGTCAGACCATCTTTTAGAGGATCTTCCAACACTCCTATTAATTGTCCAAGGTCTTCACTGTAGTATTCTGGGTGCCCATCTAGTTTCTCTTTATCTGGCCAAGTGACCAGCCCATTGCCACTTTGATCCAGCAACTCGAACCATTATATCGACATCCTTAGAACGACGCCCAATCTCTTTATTTCGTATTGTGTCGCGTAGACTCACGCCAAGCATCTGTTTTTCCATAAATCGCTGTGCTACTTTCGACTTGTGGATATTTTTTGTAGTAATTTTCTTAGGTTTATGTTATTACGGACAAAAAACAAGAATCATACATTTTTTTTCTTTTTAGACATGAGCAGGACTTCCTTGTTTTAAAAAACATGCTTCAGTATAGCAAAAGCAGCCCAAACTAGACCTTTTCTTCTAGGTAATTGTTATCAATAATCATAATTATTTAATACATAGACACATTATATTTTCAATTTCAATTTATTCAACAATTATTTTTAATAATTTTTAGTAAAACTTGTACTCAAATCGCTTCATGGTATGCTTGTACGAAACGTTTGTCTAAAATATTGTATTATTTCATGAAAACAGAGTATTAAACAATTTTAATCATATTTTTAAACCCTGTAACCCTGAGACACAAATAATAAGTATGTACATAATAAATAAACAATTTCATTCATTGCCCAAAAGAAGATGTTTGGCTAAAATATATTACAATAAACGTGATAGGAGTCTGAAATTACCAACGGATATAATCTATAAGAGAAAAAATTGTATGAAAATACCCAATCCAATTGAAATTTCAATTAAGCACTTGTAACAATTATTTCGCACGCAAGTCACGATATGGCAACGTCGTGACCGATCCGTATTTAAACATTTTTTTAGATTCACATCTTATCTTTAATTTTTTTTTATCAATAACTAGTTATATCCATTATTGTTCGCAAATTGTTTCTTTGTCAAATATATTTTAGCACATTCCCTAAATTGACACATTTTTGAGTAAAAAAATACTATAGGATTGTGCAAATATCTGATATTGATTCTGTGAAGCCACATTTCGTTTTAATTAATTTATTAATTATTATTTTTTTTGTTAATACGGCTCAAAGAATAATAAATTTAGCAGTTACACAGAATTTTACTAAATATATAATAATAACACGAAACAAAGAAAAAAACTTAAAATGTTGATTTAAAGAAATTTGAAGAATACAAGATAATAAATAAATAAGAAATAAATAAATGAGATATTAAAAGTTTGTACATAAAAATCAGAAATGGCAAAAGATTTCAGAAAGAAAAAAAAATACCTTCATCATCAACGTCAACATTATAAGCCTTGGCGGATCTTAGCTGCCTGCAAGAAACATCGCCATTCTGATATGTCCCTGGCTGTCCCTTTCCAGTTTCTCTCGCCTAGTAAACGACAATCAATCGCGACACCAACCAACCATCGCAGTTTTGGTCTTCCGACATTTCATTGCCCCCCTGGATCTAAATAACACTCTTTTAGCGAGCTTTGATTCTCCATGGGGTGTAAATGCCCAATCAGCGCAGTCTGCTTATTCAAATAAACTTGACTATGTTTGTGTCCATGTAAAAATCGTAGAGCTCCTTGTTGGTCCTTTCCATCCAGGTTTGGATATCCTTAACATGTCCGAGAATTTTTCTATCGGAGCAAACTATTTTTATCTCTTCCTGTTTAGTGATTGTTCATGTTTCCAATTCAACACATGTCATATCTACGTGATAAAAATCAGAAGTATAGTAAAAATCGATCCCTTGACATAGCAGAGAATACCATAATATTGATAAAAAAAAGTAAATAAAATGCATCATGAAGAAAAAACAATAATTTTTGCAGGGTGTATATTCATCATCACACACTTAATTAAAATTAGTTTATGTTTCTTATACAACATATTTAATACAATAAATATCACAAATAGGTAGCCTAACAAAAACTATAGCCTTTTATTTTCATCGAGCAACCAGATACCATTATCTTACCACATAGGTATGTAGTTATTTTAATTGTGAAAAATAAGTGTACCATATTGGAGCCCAAATGAATAAAATGTTCATTCCATCCAAAAAATCCGTAATTAAACAGTAAACTGTATCATATAAAAACTTCTGTAACACATTAAAACTAAACTTTACTTATATTTTGTCCTGGATACATTACAAAGTATTTGTAGCGATAAATTATCTGGTTTTTAAAGTGGATGATATGGACCAACTTCGAAATCATTTTGAACTGGTTTATTTCAACCCGCTATCGCTATTTGGTATAAATGTGAATAATATAATAAATATGATTTTTAATTAAAACCCAACAATCAAGATGATGCTTTCAGGTTAACACTTGACTTTTTTCGCAGAAAATACGCAGACAATGTAAAGGAGAGAAGCATTTTGTTACATAATAGAATTCAAATCTGGTGCGGCAATCTCAAATCAAGAGTAAAAATATAGAACAAGATAGAAAGGTTGACAAAAAAAGGATATAGGCGAATATAAAATGATAGAGTCGTATTACGGGAGTTATTTGAGAAAAATGTAAGAAAAAGGTAAGGTTCCGTACTGCGAGAATACTGCTTACAAAACCTCAAGTTTTTCTTACATTTTTCTCAAATTACTCCCGTAATACGACCCTTAGAAGGGAAATTATTAGAAACTACAAGAAAAAAAAGCCTATACAAGAAGATGTCTAAAAGGACGATAGATACCTACTTTCCACATCGACATAATATTTATTAACAAGAACACCGATTAACTTTATTTTAATTCTATCATATTTTTTCAATTGGATATTGCATAATTACTACAAATTGAATAATTTTGAAAAAAAAAATTAACAGATAGTTTCTTGTGGAAAAATAATAAGCATACTTTTGGGCAATTTATATTTTTTAAAATTAAGTAAGACCAAAATATGTCATAATATTTGCATTGATGCTTTAAAGAAACCTCAATAACATTTATTTCTCAATGACGCTGATTGGAAAATAAATGTTTTTTTAGGTTTCATTACTAAACCTAACGCATTAATGCTTAATGTCAAGATATATTTTTCAGTTTTTTTTTCTTCTTTAGTTTAAAAATATACACATTGCTCTACGACTTATAGTTTATTAAAAATATAAGATAAACGTAGAAAATCGTGGTATCCTTATTTTTTACAAGAATTATAAAAAAAACATTAGTTTAAAGTTATCGAATATTTTTCTTATTAATACCCAATCTTTAAGTCATTTTTTGCAAAACGTTTTGATTAGTTATAATGATGAAATAACTAATTGATAAATAGGTTCACTGGCAGCAGGCGCCCTCTAAAAGGTTTTTTGTTCAATTGTTCTCAATTCAGAGAAGAATTTTCCTCTGAAAGATATTCAGTTCTTCCTGACAGGGCGTGTTGGAATATAATATGTTTAACTATATAATAAAGTTGTTTCTTACGCCACAGTAATAGGGTTAAAGCGGGCACCTCGTGTAAACTCATTATAATTTTTCACTCGACAGACATGGTCGGATTATGTCGGTGATTCGCGAAGAATATTTCTTTATCGTCCGTAAACTATATTATACAACATGAAGGAATATGACGGCAACAAAGTAGCTAATGAAGCTGAAAAGCTCTTAGCCATATCGGCAAATGGCAAACTGTACTGTAATGTAAATTAAAATTAATTTTTACTCTCGTGATCTTACGGACAGAATCGAAATGTTCAGTACCTAAACTATTCATTTATTCTATCATACGTGTTCCAAATATATGATTGGTTTAATCAAGCAGATATGAATTGAATATTTTTACTCCTCACTAACCCATGTGGGGAGTTATGAATTTTTTAAGACTATTTTTTATTGCAGATTGTCAACTAGTGTTCTGAAACTGAGATTGAATTCTAGAAGTTTCATCACAATGTATCTGTGTGTGTGCTATGTGCTATGTACGGCGTGTTTATTCTACTTTATCGATAATAGACTAAACTACTCATTAGATTCTTTTCAAATATTGCAAATTTGTATATCTAATACTCGCTTATACCCCATTAGATTTTAAATGATATCTAATAATTTAATTAAATCTCATTTTTTTCAACTGTCAAATATTTGCATATTTTCAAAGTGACCCCAAGCCGAGGAAACTGGAAATTAATATTATTATTTTAAAATTAGTAAAAAGGCACATCACTTTCATAAAATGGCATTGAAGGATTTGCAAGTTTTCATAATAAAATATTTTAATCAAAAATAATTTAACATACTCATACATTTGTCGGCCTTCGTGGCTCAGTTGGTTAGATATCTGAGTGCTGAGCCAAAGGTTCCGGATTCGATTCCCGGTGGAGACACAGTTTTTATTTGTGTTTACAGTCTGGTACTGTGAGACGATTAATATCGTAAGTCTCCAGAATGTGGTAACTTGTTATTGGGTGCGTGTTAAATTAATATTTGACATAGTAGGTACCTGTTAGTTGCCCGAGAAGCAACATTAAATACATACTCGTCTATATTGATTTGTTAAAAATTAAAAATTTGACTCGTCTATATTGAGGTATGTATATAAAATATAAACAAACCATCGATGCATCCATCATATCTTTTAGTACCTGATCTATGTACAAGTGTTACTTTCGCGCGCGTGTTATTTTCAATTTACGAGACTGTTATTTTTCTATTGTTTAACTCCAATGCTAATGTACAGAACATTTATTTTACTTTATTTTATTTCGTGTATAACTCAATATATCGAAACTTGAAATAGGCCAGAAACTCGAAATTAATATATCCAGCTGTGGAGAGATGGCTGAATAAAAGAAGAAAAAAATAAATAAATAAGAAGCTATAGAAATAGAATAAATGATCAAATAATTCATTAATGTATATCTTAAGAAACAATAATAATATTGTAATTCATTCAAACGTAATAAATTTTCTTCTATGCAAGACGTAATATATTGTATTTTTAAATGCCTCCAGTAGATGCTGTAATGAATTGAAAATTTTATTTGCTATGTGAATCAATCAAGATTACCATTTGCCAAGGTAAATTTATAAGATCAATTGATAATCAGCACAAATAAATCCAAGAATTCAGAGAATTGTATCTGATACGCATTTCAAATACCAAAGTAGTACTTATGAATGAAAAGTTTTTGCTGCGATACGTCGCATGCGGACCTTGATCTGAAAACATTAAGTTAAGTTTTCATGTTTCTATTTAGAATAGAATTCATGATTTGCAACAACAGAAAAGTTTACAGCAAGTGAAAAAATTTAAATTTGAACACACGTTTTGTAAACATTAACAATAACAAACGTGAATAATTTATGATTTTCGATAACAATCTCATTTCGAAATCCAGAAACTAATGTTATACACAGAGTAATTTAAGACTAATATTTTTTTTTAATTTTAAGGATATTCGACAACAACGCATTCCTTTTAATATATTTAATGGATTTTGTTTATAATAACTTTTAAATACTCAAAAGTCTTGACATATGTAGATTATTCTCACGTCAAAAATACAATGGTCGAGAGATTTCAACAAACATTATTAAGAAATGCGTGAAGGAATTAATCTCACAAAAACATTATTTTTATGCATAAATCATTTCTCAGAGAACACGTAATGATCTTTTCGTAACAAAATCTTGTTTAGGGTCAGCTAGCCAAACTCATTTCAAGATTACTATAGCAAAATGAATATAAATATATTCATACGTATTTTTATTTCTTTTATTTTGTGTAGCTTTCCGGGTAACTAACAGGTAGGAACTATATCAAATAATTATTTAACACACACCAAATAAAAAGTTGCAACATTCTGGTGACTTACGATATCAATTATCTCACAGATCCAGACTGAAAACACAATTAAAAACTGTTTCCACCGGTAATCGAACCCGGCACCATTGGTTCAGCAGTCAGATACCTAACCAACTGAGCCACGAAGGCCGACGTCATAACCTATATGGTCAAATATATAGGTATGCAACAGAAATGAAGGCCAGCTTATACGACATGGAACGAAAGAAGTTTCCTTAAAACTCACATACGGTCCATGTAAATAAATATCTAAAAAATATTATGTAAATAATTAGCTCTATTTTTTTTAATATTTTATAATAACTACAAAAGCATTAATGTTAATGATCTCCCTATTTATATCAAGTCTGTGAAAACGATTACAAAATTAAAAAAAAACATTCCACGCTCATGTTGGTTCTAATTTCGTAAATATGCTTGATGTTTTCAATGGTGTTTATGTGATTGTTTGTTTGTTAAATGGTACTATTTGGTGACTTGTATATAGTGAGCCTACAATTGGGATTGTTAGATTATTCTTGCAGTTTTCACCTCAAGTACCCAACTGTGGGTGACTGTTTGTATTTAATTGTATTTTTGTAAATTTATGTTTCTTTTTGTTCAACTTTTTTATACAATGTCTTTTCTATTTTTATGTTAAATTATAGACCTCTCCAGTTCAGCCCTAGTGAGGTCGAAAATTATGTATTATTTTTGTATTTTTGTTACCTATAAAGATAAATAAATTTAAGTAGTTATGCATTCAATGCAAGCAACAAAAAAAAATTATTAATACTTTTCGTACTATACATACGTTTAGAAAAAAAAAGCTCCTTAGTATTGAATAGGTAATGAATAGTTATAAAATATGACTCCGCAATTGATTTACTAGTGGAGACTTAAAATTAAATGTTTCATATGTGTAATGTGTAATTATAACATGTTGATAAAAATTTGTAATAGCTGCATTGGCACAATATATCGAGTTGTATATTTTACAAGGCGGATTTATCTCAATGTTAATGTTTAAAATAGTAATTAGAATTTTTCGAAGCAAGACCTGGCTACGAAATAAAATTAGCGGAACCACTTTGCGTTTTGTTACTCCCAAAATGGCCGAGACAAAAAGCCTCTTATTTTTTTCAAGGTGAATATTAAAATTTTATTACACACACGACTTATCATGATAATATTTTTTTATACTTAATAATGTTTTGATATCAAACTACTTCTGTATGCTGTCATTATTTATACGTAGTAGTGTTAAAGTATTAATTTGCATTAGAGTTAATGTTCTGAAGGTGGTTTTTTGCGATTCATTTAGAAAAAAAATGATATAGAGGTCATAGAAAATATTTTTCTAAACATAACTTGACAAAACAATATTTAAAGAATTTTAATAAATAAAAAAGGAAATAACTTTAAAGCAAACGCCGTCAATAAAGACTACTGAGAATGTAAAGATATTCAAAAATTTTCTCTAGATTATAAATTGAGATAAAATTTCTACCCTCTTGTTGATGAAATTATATTCGTGTCTTTTGTGATCTTTTCTTTCAATTTCTGTTAAAATCATAACATTTTATTTAAATGATGTTTATGTAATGACGTTATCCGCGAGTAATCCACGTGGTTGGGTAGTATGAATAAGCTTATGAGTAAAGCCCAAATACCAGTCCCAACGATACAGGACATATCATCTTGGCGCCGAAGGATTCGGAGAGCCGGCTACCTAAAGTAGGACAAGGCTAAGATAAAGAAAAATAAGAATTTATGTAATGACGTTAGTTAGGTATACATATATATTTCTATAAACGTGTAGGTATATAAAAATGATTAACATAATATTTACCTTTAAATGTAGTGGACTAAATTTATAAAAAAATGATAGTTGATAGCCGACCGCCGCGGCACAGTTGGTAAGCCGTTGGTTTCTGTGCGGGCGTCCTGGGTTCGATTCCAAGCAGAGGAGAAATTTATTTCTCAAGCAAATGTTGCTTCTCTGGGCTGGAAACACTGGTTAGTTGGAAGAAATTGCCATACGGCAATAAACTCGCCACTTGCGCAGGGTGGGGGGAAGTGTTCATTATTGTTCGGCCTTCGTGGTTTAGTTAGTTAGGTATCTGACTGCTGATCCAAGGGTCCCGGGTTTGGTTCCCGGTGGAGACACAGTTTAAATTGTATTTTCAGTCTGGATCTGTGAGACGATTAATATCGTAAGTCTCCAGAATGTAACAATTTGTTATTGGGTGTGTGTTTAGTAAGCATTTGACATAGTAGCTGTTAGTTGCCCGAGAAGTAGATGGGTCGATGGCAGAGCGGTTAGCGCGCTGGCTTAGTAATCCAGTGGTCGCGAGTTCGAATCCTGCCTCGACCGATTTTGTTCACCTATAGTACAAGCATTTATTTGCTTATGTTACTTGTTTAACAAGGACAAATTCATTTAAAAAAGTAATAAATAAATAAATAAATTATCTTCTGATAAACAATTGACAATTAATGTGGCTTATTCAGCCGGAAACGTGTGATTTGTGAAGTGTTTTTACATACATTCTTTAAATTCCGTTAGTAACATTTGTGACATTTTGAGGGTTAATAATACAAAGTACCTAAAGCTTTAAAAATGATATCGGCATCTGTTTGTGAATAGTTTATAGACCAACTTACCTTTTTAAATTTTGCTGCACAATCATTACATAAGATAATGTTACACAAAACATCAAAGAAAATTATTTTAGAGGTACGCACAATTCTCAGAACCTTTAAATTTTATCGTCAGCGTTAAGTAAATTTGTCCGATTGGATTTTATTCATAAACTGTAAAGGTGTGGGCTTATCTATCAATACATTTATTAAATGAAAAATTACGTGTGGTCTGTTGACCACATCAAAGGCATAAAACACAAAAAAGGAAATCTTATATTAATAATGTATTTTTAGAGCCTACGTGATATTTCCGAATTACTCAAGCCAGTTAGTTATATCAAACGTCATGTAGGTATCGGCAAAGAACGGAGAGCATTCTTCATAACGAATATTTGCCACATACCTATTATATGATGTAAAGAACTCAGGGATTGTATGGCGTTTGTGGACTAACGTGTTTTTTATGTTTTTATTCATACACTTATTGTTATAAACTGTCTTTAGGTTATATATTTTTTTGTTTAATATGTTCTGTTTCTACTTCTGAATAGGCATTCGTTAATTATTGTTTTTTTCCTAATTTGTAATGCACTTTTTTATGTATTCCTAATGTTATTTAATGTGTTGTTTCTGATTTTGTTATTGTATGCTATTTAGATTTGAATGCTAATTTTTGTGTATGTTTTGTTAGTTGGTATACACTGTTAAAACTATCATTATTTCAAAATACTTTAGCCTCGGCACAGGTTTTTTACCTAGTGGGGCATTGCAGTTAAGAATATATTTGTCAATTATGTATATGTATGAATAAAAAAAAATCGGGATTGAAGGACGCTTTGCGCACCTACCAACCAAGAAAAAAACTCGAAATTTGTTTTGTTCGCAGCCTACGTGATGTTTCAAAATGCCGATTAATATTTTCGTGTTTGCCGATTTCAATCATGCTAAACTTAAAAATTAATAACTAAAATTTAATTTAAATAAATACATAATGAATGCTCAAAATCCTTTGGACATATCTGGTTACGAACTCAGAAGTCTTAAGTCGAGCCAGAACAACCAGGAAACTCTTGTCCACAATAAAGGTCCGCAAGTTCACATATCTGGGTCACATAATGAGGGGGGAGAAGTATCACTTGCTCCAACTAATACTGAAGGGCAAGATAGAAGGTCGCCGAGGGACTGGAAGGAGACAGATGTCCTGGCTGCGCAACATTAGGGAATGGACCGGCTTCAGGACCGTGGAACAGATATTCCGGGCAGCACAGGACAGAGAGGGATTTGCTAGAGTGATAGCCGACGTTGGGGGCTCCTGACATGGCACCGGAAGAAGAAGAAGAAATACATAATTTCATTTAACATATGTATCTATTATTTATTTTAATTTTTACATACCTATTATTTTGCAGTTTGTTATATAAACAGACATTTGAAATATTTATGTAAATAGGAAAATATTTGTTTTAATACATAAATTGGAAGAAATAAACTCGCCGCTTGCGCATGGTGCAAGGAAGTGTTTATTAATTAATAAATATTTCCCATCGTGAATATTGCCTTTTTAGGTGAGATGAGACTGTTTTTTTAAGGAAGTGCACACCCGCTCTCTTGTCGCAGGTTACCCCCATTGTAGGATATGCCGCGATAGTATGAACGAATGAATGGGGAAATATTAATCTATTTAAACTTCAATAGATATTATATTTTTGTACACAATATAGGAATATATTGTATACCGCAGGACTTTTTGCTATTTGGCAATTTGTTACAGTCAATGACGTAGATGTAGGAAAATGTAACAAAGTGCGTGTACTATATCTAAAAATTTTGATAACAAAACATTATAAAGCAAAAAAATGGTGATTTGGGCCATTTTAGTGTCAAATTATTTTAGTTGATTATTTTAGTATATATTATTTATTTGGTAAAATTCCATTTTACATTAAATTAAAAATAAAAGTGTGATGATTTTGATTCTACATACAATATATTATTTTTACGCCGATAGCTATTTCACCTTGTTAAAGATGTCCTAAAAAGATGAAATGTCTATCGACGTAAAAATACAAGACACGGCAATTTTAAGAATTATCTTCGCCATTTTGAAATTGCCTCCTCTGCCTCATGTCAGTTCTGTCCATACCCTGTAGGATTGTTGCCACCCAATGGTGTCCTCTTTTAGATAGGAGCTCCTCGTTGCTGTCCGTGGGCCTCTTCAAGGTCCCATTGGTCACGCGAATTTCGTGATCTCCAAGAACAATTTTAAAACCTTTAAAAGAAGTTCTGTCATAGTTATGGCGCCTTGCTATTGTTAGATTCCCAGTAGGATAATATTTTACAGAGATCATGGTCCTATTTCTGATGTTTCTTATTAAAAGTGCCGAGATTGTTAATCTAGAGGGCTCCATGAGGTACTTTTCGTGCTATGCATTTTTTCTTGTCGTTCACTTAGCGTTCTGTGAAGGGGCCGATTACAGTCCCCATATGAAGAGCGTTTGGTGGTGGTAGTAGCGAATCCTCAAAAGTGGTGTTAGCTAAAAAGTTATAATTTTAATTTATATCGTTTTATTTTTAATCGAACATAAATTATTATTTATACTAAGGAGATCGCGATACCACTTCCATTTATACTAAGTAGAGTGATATCAAAAGACCGCAATTATAATAATATCCTTTGAATCATGTTCACATGAACGTTTTCCATTATTATTTAATAAGCAAACGGATTAAACTATTAATTTGCGATACAATGTCTGGTTGCCCCCGCAGAAGGTTTTCTGTCTTTTTTTTTAATCATATTCATTCAAGACATGTCCCCTAGAGTAATAAAATAATTATAATTACTATTATTATATCAATTACACTGCATTTTTAGCTAGGAAACAAGGTGCAACAAATGATCTGCATAGAATAGCATGTATGTCATGCAATCTTATTACAATATTGTTCTGCAATAAATCTGCATTTTAAATTCAGTCAATTTCATGATCTGACGTTATTAAAAATAATAGTAGAGGAACTTTGCGTCAATTGAAACCACTAATATTTATTGCTGCAGAGCTAATCATAAAATATTTTAGATTAAAATGAATTAATTGATTACACACGAGCATCACTATTTTAAATTATAAAATCTAGTTATTATTATTTTCACTCGCCAATTCAGAGATTAAATATTTTGTTTTTATGTTTTATTTCTTTATCACACCATTTAAATAATCTTCATTAAAAATAGATAACTGCTGCCCAACTAGGTGTACCTGTGTAAGGGCTAGCAGCGTACATATTTTTATAATATTTCACAGAAGACATAATAGGTTGTACCTATTTACATTTTTAAAAAGTATCTAAACAATATAAAATTAACTATTGTACACAGATTAAAAAATGGAATTGGAGTCATCATGATATGCAAATACATATTGTCTATGTAGGTATCTTGTCATTTTTATTTGTTAATTGCACAAATAATCTGAAATAGTATCTCTTGGGAATAGGTACTGAACTGACAGATCATAGATGATCCGCCAGTCATATCTTTATTCAGTCGAAACAGGCACGTATAAAAAAATCAGGATTTATTGCAAAAAGAGGAAAAAAAAAAGAAGATAAAAAACAATTTTATATATATTATGTCTATAACATCCTTACACTACGATGTCGAATATTCGATACATTTTAGTTCTCCCGTAGTTCATGATATATTCGGAACACTTTCATTTATATTATTTAAGTTTTTGACAAATGAAAATATAGAAGTTAAGCATGTGTGTGATAATTGATTTAAACTTAAAAGGAAAAAAAATATAAATAAAAAATAAGTAATTTTAATTTCTTTTTCTTATTAAATATTAATTCAGTATCAAAAGTCTAAAAACCATTTGTAATAAAAAAAATCACATCGTATTGAAAAAAACAACACGTAAATATCGTTATATTTACACAATCAAATATTTTACTAAATTATAAAAAAAATACTTTGAACGAAATAGGACGAAAAATAATATATTATTTTCTTCATCATTATTCGATGTGACTATAAATACCTTTTAAATATTTGTTTTAAGCATATTTCCCCACTTGTTGCAATATTTCCTGCATCCACAAAGTGATATATATTGACTCAGTAAATGACAACAGGTGTTTCTCATAAATAATATTCAATAAGAAGTAATTAGATACCTTCATTCTTTGTCTCTCATAAAAAACCTACATAAATAATGTTTATATATATACAGAAGACATACAGAAATTTGCCAAAGATCTTTTGTTATATTTTTTATTTGCAAATCGTTTCATGTTACTTTGAGAATAGTATTTAATTTTAACAAGCCGCAGAATTGTTAAAACGTGATATCCAGCTGTTTATATTGATTCAAATATTAATCTTGTAATGTAATATTGAATCAAAATTTGAACAAAGTTTGGACGTTGCCTAGAGTAAAAATGATGAAAAACTAGAGTAGATCACTAGAGTGATTAATTTTATCTCGAAAGATACATTTTACAAATAAATATTATTTGCATTGCTGGTTTTTAGAATTTGAGTCCATTGTATTACGAGTATTACTTAGAAGTAACTATTAAAATTGATATTTTACACAAAAGTTTAAACTTCTGAAGAACAGACCAACTAGGTCTACTAAACGAAGAAGAAGAAGAAGTTTAAACTTCAATAATTCCCAAATAATTGACATTCTGTTCAATATTACTCTGTTCTTCTTCCATCACCACCAGTTCCGCTTCTTTGTGGCTACAATGCTCGCATGTCCAATGGGTTAAATGAAATTTCCTAGTACATAGATGTCCTAGGACATGGAGAAGTAAGTGCTTTCTCATAGGCAGGAGCGTGCCTAGAACCTTGCAACTAGGCAAACCCTGCAAGAAAATTGGGAAATGTCGAAAATTTATTGTTTTTTTAGCATCGTTGTTCATTCGACTGGCCATGAAAATATTTTAAAATCACAGCCAAAATATACTTACATTTGTGGGCCTGTCAAGCATCGTATTTATTTATTTATAAACGCCATAGATGTCTTTTACATACGTAGATTAAAACACATATTGATGATAAAAATATATAGAATAAGAAAAAAAAACAATTACGTAGACACTAAACAGTAAGACAATAAATAAAAAAAAACACAATAGATGTAAGCAAACATAAAAAATATATACATATGGACTTAAAATAAACCAAAACTGTAAATTTAAAAATAAAAAAATTTAATTAAAAAATAAAAAAAAAACAATAGACGTAAGCAAACATAAAAAAGTACATATGGACTCAAAATCAACAAAAAATATATAAATTAAATAAAAGTATCATAAACAGAAAAAATAGAAATGTCATGTAAATTATAAATAAAACAAAAAAGATGTACAAAAAAACAAACATTTTACTATCGAAAATATACAAATCTACATACCTACGGTTAAATTTTTAATCTTGTAGTATGGTTTCAATAAAACAGACAAAAAAATATTAGGTCTTGAATTTCTCAACATAATATTCATAGGCAAGCCAAGATTTTCGGCTTCTATAATAAATTCCGCTATTGCTCATAGGGTATGCTCAAAAGTCTGATCTGGGTTGTAAAAAAGTTGACATCAGGACGAATAGAATAAGTGAAAGAGAATAAGTTAACTTTTGAAACTGTCGTGTAAATGTTACTCTTTATAAAGTTCATTGACCCAAGTATGAATAATTTAAATGATAGGTAATCATTTTTTTCAATGAATAATGCAATAATTTGATTCAATTACTTCACTTATATAAAAAAAAACATTTTGTATGTTATAAATATACCCTAGTACATTTCGAAAATATTTTTATGGCTTTGATCCATAAAATGAATGACGCATAATAAGTGAGAGCTTGATCTTTGGTGGAATCAAGAAGTTGATCTATAAAACGAACCACGCTTAACAATAAAGTATAATAAGTTATTGTGGGAAACATCTCGTTGAATCAATTAAATCCGTATTAATTGATTTCGATTGGTCTTTTCTGAGTCACTGGTACAGTTCTTTAGTTTAATGATTTCGCTTATAAAATTGAAGACAATATTTTGTAAACAACAAATGGAAACAGAAGAAAATAATAATCATCCGTTCTAAGATGGTTGAAACAAAGACAATTAAAACATAATCTTGTTCTGAAGAAACTCAGTAAAGGAACGATCTTGGATTTCAGAGAAAGTTGCTAAAGATAAACAGGAAATGCTTTAGTTTCATTTGCTTACGGAAAATCATGCAAACAATGAACTTTTACTTACAATGGAAGTATTCTAAACAATGATATTACAGTACTTTTAAATAACGTTAACCCTCACTGACCAAACTTATCATTGTCATTGTTATTTGGGAGCGTGTTAAATTAATATTTGACATATTATCTGTTATTTGCAAAATAAAAATTAGCTGTCTTCATCATCTGATAAACGAACCACACTTTCAGTTACATTCATTCATACTATCACGGCGCATCCCACAATGTGGGATAATCAGCGACAAGTTTGCGGATGTGAATTTCCTTAAAAAAGAAAGCACGACATACGCATTTATCCCCACACACCAGTCTCGTCTCACCTATAAAGGCAATATTCATAATGTTTGGTGAACTTCATTGCCGAGGTACCTATGTGAGATGTAATTTTGCATGTGGTATTTTCGTTTATCGGGCTCTTACGGAACACCCGAAACAATGACAATAGAAAAAATTGGAAGCACTAATCTAAGGCGGTGCCTCACAGCAGTGTTACTTCAGTTATAATACCTACAAGTTTTTTTAAGTTATAATACCTACAAGATATTTTCAGTTATAATAAATACCTACGAGTTATTTTCAGTTATAATACCTACAAGTTATTTTCAGTTATAACACCTACAAGTTATTTTCAGTTATAATACCTACAAGTTATAATACCTACAAAATGGTTGCTTTACAATGGGTGGAGCTGTCTTGCAAATCAACCTATACCACCATACTCTTAATATGTATTGTTTTTGAAGCAATTAATTGGACAAAATTAAAAAAAATCTTATTTTTTTTTCTATATTCCTGTTGAAGAAATTTTAATCTAGCGTGGATTTGTGAGAATTTTATCGTAAATTTCCAGAATATGGCAACTCGTTATTGGGTGTATTATATAAATTAATTTGACAATACCGCTTTGATACCAACCCAATTTAAATAATATTTTTTTTAATCGAATGCTGTAATTTTCTGCTTTCATACGTCTTCAATCCATCGCATTGTCTTGAATGGCGATGTCATTTTGAATTTAAATATGGTTACCTTTTAAGAATTCTTGATAATATATTGTCTCCATTGTTCACTTTGGATAGATTTACGAAATTGCAAAATTATTCAACGAATATATTAATTGTGATTGATTTTCCCGCATCGAGCAGGTGTGCAGTGCTTATCAATTTTTTAAAAATAGGATTTTGTCCTTGAAAGTCACTTAGTGGTTGGAAATCAACGTAGAGACAAACAATGCACAAAAAAGCTATGTGGTTGATTAGTGACGCTTGGTTCAAGGTGCAAAAAGCTGCAGAATTAATTGCTTAGAATGAGGAAATAACACTCTCGGGTTTAGGTCGTGACTTAAGAGCCATACCAACTTGAAACAATGAAATAAGATTATATAGTAGACATCCAATAAACGCAGAAGTAGTTAGTTCTCAAACAATCGTAGCGGACCATACATAGTTGCAGTCGAATGCTACACATAGGAGAAGACAAAGTTTTTACTTTTCTGTAGTGTCTGTACGTTTGATTGTGTAGCATTAGGACTTCACAATTTTTAAGCTAAAAATGAACTAATAATTCTGGCGCGATTCAGATGAGACATCTATGCGATAGCATTGTCAACTTATATACGATTACCCATATTTTTAAGATATGTTTCTATCCTGGTACACAACCGTCGCCTCTTCAAAATTTATACTTTTTTTGATACGTATTCTATTTAGTCTATTGTTCATGCTTCTTACATTTCCATTTTTCAGAATATCGTTCATATGGTCGTGCCATCTCTTTCTCGAGCTGCCCCGACCTCTCATTGCATTCCTGTCGGCATTGTGTGTTTTCTTCGTCAGGCGTTCCTCAATCATTCTCCCCATGTGCCCAAACCATCTCATTGTGTTTACTTTCATTCTATTAATAACATCTTTCTTCATCTCACATTCTTTCCTTATTCTTTCATTTCTTACCCTGTCATACATAGTTCTATTACAGATTCTTCTTAACGATCTCATTTCAACTGCATTTATTCTGCTTTCGTGCGACTTCTGCTACGTCCAAGTTTCACTTGCAAACGTCAAGGTTGGTGCTAAGATATCGTTACGAATGGCAACTTTGGCTTCCTTTGATATGTTGCAATCATTCATACTGGTCTAAGTGCTCCATTCACTCTGTTCCGTGTCATAACTCTTCTATCGATCTCCTTTTCAATACTTCCATTCCATTGAAACATGCTTCCCATTGAGACATATTCGTCGACTTGCTCGAGCCATTCGTTCTCTACTATAAATTCGTTCTCTACTATCGTTCGTTCTCTACTACGTATCATTCCATTGAGACATATTCGTCGACTTGCTCGAGCCATTCGTTCTCTACTATAAATTCGTTCTATACTATCGTTCGGTCTCTACTACGTATCATTCCATTGAGACATATTCGTTGACTTGCTCGAGCCATTCGTTCTCTACTATAAATTCGTTCTATACTATCGTTCGGTCTCTACTACGTATCATTCCATTGAGACATATTCGTTGACTTGCTCGAGCCATTCGTTCTCTACTATAAATTCGTTCTATACTATCGTTCGGTCTCTACTACGTATCATTCCATTGAGACATATTCGTTGACTTGCTCGAGCCATTCGTTCTCTACTATAAATTCGTTCTATACTATCGTTCGGTCTCTACTACGTATCATTCCATTGAGACATATTCGTCGACTTGCTCGAGCCATTCGTTCTCTACTATAAATTCGTTCTATACTATCGTTCGGTCTCTACTACGTATCATTCCATTGAGACATATTCGTTGACTTGCTCGAGCCATTCGTTCTCTACTATAAAGTTTATCTATGCCAAATATCAAACTCCTCCGTGGGCGCAGTTTGCTGTGAAAGGGGTCCGAAGTTTTTACGATATATATGTTAATAAATCGCAAAAAAAAACTAATTATTTATATTTTGGTGAGTGTAGGTGTGTTTATTTTAAACAAAGTACAAAAAGATAAAAATCAATCTTAAATAATAATTCATATTTTTTCATAGAATTGATTCTTCGAGTCATTATGATTTTATAGAGTGAAACATACGAATTTACGTTTATCTGATAAGTAACTGACATCAAAGAATTATATAGGTAATTATCATTTCTTTGACATCGTAAACTTGCTAACCACAGATAATGTTCAATATTATTCATGGCGTTATAGAAATTCATATAATAAAAAATAATCATATTCCACGTCTGGTTGGACCCTCACAGTAAGAACTGAATTAATGCCAATACCTTAAATTTAATTTATTACGACATTCATTGAACAAAAGGACAGGCACGAAGATAACTATGCTAACACCAAAGTATCCTAATAAAATCAAACAAATTATGCATTCATAAAACAACACTAATATTATAAATTCCACACTAAAGGAAGTTGTGATTTAACGATTACCGATAAACGTTAGTAAAAAAATTATGTCTATGCTGAAGTGACATAACCAAGGGTAGAACGTATATAGATTTGGATGTAAAATTAAGAAAATCGTCTAACAAGAATGATACAGAATTGTCTAGTGGTGGTTTGACAATCTCAAAACAATTGAGCAATCATGACTGATATTTTATTTATCTTCATACGATTTTCATTTTACATTTTATATTATTTTACATACATGTACGCCCTTAACGGGGCATTTACTGTAAACATAAGTCAGATGGGTGGTCGTAGAGCGGTTAGTCAGTAATCCAGTGGTCGCGAGTTCGAATCCCGCCACGACCGATTTATTTCACCTACAGCACAAGCATTTGTTTGTTAATTTAGGGAACGTATGAGGATTTATATGTACTTGTTTCAAGGACATATTCATTCTTCTTAATTTTTTTAGCAAAAAAAAATTAAAAAAATATACACAAAATTGAATTGATTTTGCTATTTTTATGGCACACTTTGTTAAACATTTTTACTTATACCGATGTTTGTCCGGAGGAAGAAGCGGTTAGCTTCGGAAACGTTCGACCTTAAATACTCATGCTCGTGGTTAATACAAAGTTTTTTTTGTATGTTTTTATTTATCTTTGATAACTTTTTTGTTTATTTTTCCCTAACATACAAAATCGTATAAAATGTACGAAAAAAATAAATTGTGAAGAAAACAAAAAAAAACAGACCAATTACATTTGTGATGATTATATAATTATCATCATGTCCACACATGATGATAATTATATAATCATCACTTGATATATACTCATCAAAAAATAAATAAAAATATAATATAAATACAAGTTTAATTAACAGTTATTGTATGTTTGCCTGTGATTGGAAAAAATGGATGGGAGCAGGATTAAATTTGTTACTGTTACGATATAAAATAAAAACATAGAAATAAATAGGTGACAGAGGAATATTAAGAAATCAGATTTGGTCATGATTGATTTTTTTTTAATGTAAAATAAATAAGCTTCTAATAAGGTAATCATATTATAAATTGAAACTATAATATAAATTGTAATGAAACTATTGTATTAAACAAACAACAAAATCAGTTAAAATCATTAAGATAACTGAATTAATATTAAAATGAATGAGTATTATGACAACTAAAACAATTAATTTCGACCATCGCATTATCATTCTAACGTAATTGGAAGAATATAAAACTTGTCTTTTATTAGCAGCTTCATCCATCAATTAATAAATAAATTGCAACGTAAAAAGTTTTGTCAATTAGACAAAGAATATTACTATTGTTAATCACGCTGAATAATTTGTAAAAAAAAAACATTAAAATTTAACGAATCCTACTGCACTAAGTCGGAGTTTATTGAATATTTTATCGGTTCGAACACCTGCAGTCGATAGGAGTCAATAAAATCCATATTGAAAGTGTATAATAATAAAATTAGTCGGTCAACGCTAAGTAACAAAAAATATTTAAATGAGATGTGCCTGGTTTCACAATTATGATACAGAATAGCTCTCTAAGATTTGTAATCAATATTTTATTGAGTGCAATTAATAATTGGCACAATTACAAGTACCTACGCAAAATTATGCATACGTACTAGCGATCACGTAGAGGTCAGTTTTTCAGTTAGAAAAGTCAAGTTATCTTTTTCCATATTACAAAGTAATGTTTTCTCCTTGCAGAGAATATTTTTCTTTTTATGGTGGTGATAATATGGTGTACAATAAATTATATTTGGCATTGATTTTCAGTCACTTTTAATTACAGAGAAATATTAAGAGGACATATAACGCTAAACTTAGTGACTGAAAACATGATATATTAAAACCGCCCAATGCACTATGAAGTTACGCGTTAGTAAGGGTAAATATCGCGTGCGTTAAAAAAGGTTTATACGTGATTTAAATTATCGGAAACCCCAAATTTGTTGATTTTTTGCATTTTAAGAACAAACCTTAGTTGAAATGAAAAAACTTTATCGGCCATTCACTTTGATTTTATGCACTCTTTAAGCGTATAAAAGATTTATTTCTCTACGACACATGGTTATGGAGTAATTTAACAAAAATGCTGTAAAAGAGGATATTTTTATTAATTTATTTATGGGAATTTAGGCTGAATTTTAAAATTGTGTGACGAACATTCACTAGAGAAATGTTGAAAAGACTTATACTATTTTTTCTAGAAACACACGGTTTAACATATTTGAGGAATTTGATTTGAAATTGATGTGTTTAGGTTTATATGGCCCCTTATGTACAAAATATAATATGTTTTCAGTCAAATTTGATGTTTATAAATCAGGTTATAAAACTTTTATTCTTTTCGCATTAAAAATAAACTAATTATAGTTGCCAAAATCCCTAAAAAGAATTCCGTTATAGGAAAACAAGTAATACTTGAATAAAGAATTCAAGATCAGGGACATCTATGATAAAACTCATAAGTTTTATCTATTAACCTTGTTGCATTTAAATACTATAATTCTTCAATGCCATTTTAATGTCAATTTAGTGAAAATATCACATTTTAAATTTCCTGAGCGGTTATTTTGAAATATTTGACAGCTAAAAAAATTAGTCCATAATTGATAAAGTAGAATAAACACGCATGATGCTACGTAGTTGATAATCTGCAAGAAAAAACTTAAAAATTGCTAATTCATAACTCCCTGCTATTGCCCTTGGGGTAGAGAGGAGCAAAAAACTATCAAATACACAACTCCTTTTCTATATTTAAATCTACGTAGAGTCACTATGTGAACATTATAAAAACTTTTAGTTACAAAAAGAGATTTTATGTTCATTGGTATTTATTTAATTATCTAGGAAACAATTTCTACTAAACGTGTGTGGGATATTTTTTAAATTAATTATTTTAATTGAAAATCAGTCAATTAATTAATAATCGGTTGAACTGTAGGTACATTTATAATTAAAACAAATTTCCACAAATTAATATAAAACAAACAAGTAACATATGTTTGTTTATCTTTCGATCAATCCGATAGTTTCATTAATAACAAACTTTATATTCATAGGTACCAACCTGAGTGTGTTAAAATTTAATACATCGAAATGTGTAATATTGTTTGTTTTTAACATTGCTAAATAAAAGCTAATTCTGCATGTTTATGTAAATGAAAAGTTTTAATAGAATATTAAACGTAGGTATACATGTGACGGTGTATTTTAAAATAGTATAAATGCCATTATTGTCGATAAATTTAGAGACTGGCGAATGCTACGTTTTCTCGGATGTGTAAATTGTAAATTCGTTTGAGATTTAAACGAGTGTGTTGTGGCCAATACCAAACCCTCCACTGCATTGTTATTGTACAATGTTTTTTTTATTGAATGTTTCCATCGTATAAATCTTATATTTTTTAGACAAAAATTCAAAAGCTATCTTTTTATAAACGAAAGAGAATTTTGAATGTTTGAATTAATTTTATTAATTAAATATTAAGAAGAAGATTTATCACCTCTAAGTTGTATGATATCATTATGAAGTCGATTGATCATTAAAATATATGTTCATAATACGCTTTGCACACAAAAACATAGCAACGAAGCTCATTGCGTGCACGATATGACCTGTAGAGAATTGAATATTTTTCATATTATTAAATTCATCGTGATTCTCTCAATTATATTGAACTGGAGATAAAACATATATAGTTGAATGCGACATCGACGATATTACAATATGGTGTCTATTAAATAACAAAAAATATATACATTTTAAGGAAATAAATTAATTTGCACGCTGACATTTGAGAAAATGGTCATTAAGAACTGGTTTTGTGCAAAATGCTGGATATATAATTTATAAACCCACACAGTGAAACACTGGTATATTTTCATAGGCCACTTATATAATACATAAAGATATGATAATATTATTATGTAAATATATTTTATGGTGTAAAATAAGCACAAAATTGCCTTGGCAGACTTGGCGTCGCCAAAAAAACAGGGTTGACTATTGATCTTCAACCGAATCATCAATTATTTATCGCGGAATGAACAACAGTTGCACAAAAATATCGATTTGTGAGAAAACATTGCAAGATACCTACAAGTATTTACCAAACGTGTCAATATGTTTGTATTAAATAATCTTTTCTCTCGAGGAATCCTGCTATCTACATACATACGATAGAAAATGATTAGAAATCTAATTCCGTCATATCTAGTATCGTATTTCATATAAAATAGCACTTGAAATTTCTTCTACTAGCTTAGATGTGGTCAGTTGCTTTCATTTTTTCTGTATAGTTAAAAATAATTTATTATTTTCCCCTTTTTCCTCCTGACCCAAATGACCGAGGATGGTGGCTAAACTGAACAAATCATCGAACGATATACTTCAAAGTAGGACGGTCTTGTTAAATCGAAAGGCCTCGAGTATTAAGACCCTGTAGCAAATATAACAAGATAGATCACTCCGTCGGATCGGTGGGTGACCTCTAGATCTTCTACCTTGCAAGCTTTGCATTACGACGATCTTTCAAAAAAAAATAACAAAATGTTGTCCTATTGATTAATGTATGGAGTTTTCACTGGTCCACTAACTAAGCAATGCATTGTTATTTTTTTAATAAATTGTTTTGACTGTATAACTCTCTATGGTGAATAAATAAATAAATAAATAAAACGGAAAAAAACAATTAAACGTATAAGTTCATTTTTGTTATTTTTTTTAAATTATATTGCAATTTTAACTTCTCTGTCAACAACTTTTGATGCTGGAAAGTATTTCAATTTTAATATTAAATTCAAACATTGACAAAATTTCATTTATGACGGCATATTATATGTAAATCTATACAATCCAATTTATTATCGAATTTCAAAAATCTATTAAACCGTGTGTTTCCACAAAATTTTTAAATTCAGCATAATTTCCCTTAAAAACGATTGTGTTTTCAGTCTGCATCTGTGAGATGATTAAGATTAATATCGTAAGTCTCCAGAATTTAGCAACTGTTAGTTCCCCGAAAGTAATGTAAAATAAAATAAAAAAATTCTTTGGTTTTATGTTCCTAATTAATGTATAATGTGTAATTTTTGTTGTGAATATTTTTTTTCCTTTTCTTTTTACTTGCTACTGTTTTAACATTTAATTTCAGTTTTTTTTTTATTTATTTTTCTATGACACTACATACATTAACTCAACTCTCCACACCATAGTAAGCGTTCATTTTTTCTTAATGAAAGGTTGACAATCTCTAAATGCATTTTTATGAAGTATATTTCTATTGGATTCTTAAACAAATATAAGACTCCCAGAGGACAAAAGTTTTCACACTACACCATACACATAAAAACATTGCCACGAAACTCATAGTATGTATTTTCTACGCGTTAACTGTTGAGAAATTTTAAGTAAAATTGTATTACTAGCAAGATGAGGCTTAGCCTTAGTGGGATCCTTAAGAATATTTTAAAATATTTACGTTATATATGCTATGTACCTAAGTATTTTTTTTTTTTAATTTATTAACAAAAACAATACAAGGTTCACATATAAATCATAATTTAAAAAGGTATACAATTTCCATCATATAATTCATAATAACCCACTTTAATTGAGATAAAATCTCGTGTTAATAGAGGGGAGTATCTATTTAATATTGTTACATTTACCAAAACATTGTACATCTACTAAAAAATATGAAGCTACACAAAACAAGAATGAAATAACAAAAAATAAATAAATAAATCAGTACAATTTTTTAATTTTATTTTTAAATATACCTACTATAATTTTTTTCGAGTCTAAGACTCAAAGGGAGTTCATTAAACCACTTAGTACCTTTATACTTATAGAAATGTTGTGAGGCAGTTGTACGTAAAAGAGGAATGGTAATACATCCTTGTGAATTTATTCTGCTGCTTAAAGAAAATGACAATTGCTTTGAATTTGTAAGAATATCTTTATGAATTTGGAAAAATGAGATTTTTTTGTAGATATTTTCAACAGTTGAAACTTTAAATTCTTGAAATAAATTAATAGTAAGTTGGATAATCAAATCTCTTTTTTAATATAATTTTAATATAATTTTAATAATGATTCTTTGAAAAACTTCTAAATGCACTAAAGTGGTTTTAAAAGCTCCCCCCCAACATATAATACCATATTGTAAGATGGATTGAAATAATGAAAAATAGATTGTTTTAAGCAAGTTTGTATGAAGTATATTTCTTAGTCTCAGAAAAATTAAAATTAGCTTTTTAAGGCGTTCAATAGTAGTAGTTATATGTAATTTCCATTTCATACTGCTTTCAATAATAATGGCCTAGGTATCGGATGTTATTTTTAGTGGATAATTTAATACACGCTGAGTTACAAGATATGGAGTTGTTGAAACAGGAATTGTCAATATGAATTTTAATATTAAGGTCTTCTGGGATGTAAAGATTTGAACTAAATAATAAAAAAAAATCGAAATCGAAATGAGCATGTATGAGACAGTGTATCAATGTTGATGAGGCGATGTATGTGTCAAGATATAAGAATGCGGTGTTCGGTGGTCACTGTCTACCCCTTGAGGAAGATAGATGTGGAGAGTAAAAAATACACTTGTCCCTAGAGACACATACAATATCAATATGAAGTTGATCACTCAATTTTCCCTTACAGAAGCAATTTTACTTCTGTTATATACATTTTATTTTATTTTATTTATTTCACATAGATATTGCAAACCAATTTTTTTTACTTTAAATTTTTACAATCCTTGAATGCATTTTTGATGAGTGTATTTTTGTTGTATCGAAATTTCAAACAGTATACAAAAAACTCAATTTTTCAGACCGTGAGAGCATTTTGAAAATTTGGACAGATGAAATCATAGAGAAGAAATTAATGGATATCTATGGAAAACTAATCAGCTCTAGGTCTATGCACATTTCACTTATGATGTTAAAATGAAGTCGATCGGACTTACAGTTTGGGCTGTAGAGAGGACACAAACAAATTATCCGTACGCCGTACGCCATACGCCGTATGCCATACATACAAACACATCACGACGAAATTCACAGTGTGCACTCTCTACATGATACCCGTTGAGAAATTGATGTAAAAAAATACGCTTAAAAATTGTGAGATCATGAATCTCCACTTTTCCATAGTGTGGAGAGTACAAATATTAAATGTATAGATTTTTGCAGCATTTCTTTTTTAAAATTACTCCATAAATGTGTCGTCGAGAAATAAATCTTTTATGTGCTTAAATAGTACATGTGCGTGATGGGTTTTTCATTTCATGTCAGGTTTGTTCTTAAAATGCAAAAAATCAACAAATATTGGGTTTTTGATAATTTAAATCACGTATAAACCATTTTCAACGCACGCGATAGTTACCCTCAATAATATTTTACTTCAAAGTGCATTAGGCGGTTTTAATGTATCATGTTTTCAGTCACTAGAATTAGCTATATATGCCCACTTAATATTTTCTTTTGACAACCCTGTGTTTAATCTTATATAGGTACCTCTCTCCTCAACCCGCGTTCCTTCACTTCCTCTCATCAGCAATGGGTTCTCTACACACTCCCGTCTGTCTAATAACAAGTGAATAAATTATTGTGATGGACATTCGCGTCTATTCAAGTATTGGCAGACAATTGGATATTTGTAATATTCAGGAGCGGACCGAAAAGCGAAGTATAAAAAAAGTTTTTACAACAGGGAGCATTCTGATTTTATTATTTTTACTATCTACTGCTATATTGTATGTTATGGAGGCATGTTGTGATTTTTACTATCTACTGCTATATTGTATGTTATGGAGGCATGTTGTGATTTTTACTATCTACTGCTATATTGTATGTTATGGAGGCATGTTGTGATTTTTACTATCTACTGCTATATTGTATGTTATGGAGGCATGTTGTGATTTTTACTATCTACTGCTATATTGTATGTTATGGAGGCATGTTGTGATTTTTACTATCTACTGCTATATTGTATGTTATGGAGGCATGTTGTGATTTTTACTATCTACTGCTATATTGTATGTTATGGAGGCATGTTGTGATTTTTACTATCTACTGCTATATTGTATGTTATGGAGGCATGTTGTGATTTTTACTATCTACTGCTATATTGTATGTTATGGAGGCATGTTGTGATTTTTACTATCTACTGCTATATTGTATGTTATGGAGGCATGTTGTGATTTTTACTATCTACTGCTATATTGTATGTTATGGAGGCATGTTGTGATTTTTACTATCTACTGCTATATTGTATGTTATGGAGGCATGTTGTGATTTTTACTATCTACTGCTATATTGTATGTTATGGAGGCATGTTGTGATTTTTACTATCTACTGCTATATTGTATGTTATGGAGGCATGTTGTGATTTTTACTATCTACTGCTATATTGTATGTTATGGAGGCATGTTGTGATTTTTACTATCTACTGCTATATTGTATGTTATGGAGGCATGTTGTGATTTTTACTATCTACTGCTATATTGTATGTTATGGAGGCATGTTGTGATTTTTACTATCTACTGCTATATTGTATGTTATGGAGGCATGTTGTGATTTTTCAATATATATAATGTGCTTTCACTTTAAGTGGGTGGCGAAATAAAACAGACGAGTTGCTCTAAAATAGAAACAACATATTATTTTATTAATTATACTAGATATCAAACATATTTAATTTTATATCCACAACTTATAAACAAAACCAAATAGCTTACCTAAAAGAGAAACAACATTTTTATGCTAATATTTCACTCTCTTTTACGATTTATATATTTATACTCAATTATGCTAAAACACTCACATTATACTTTTGACATATCGTTGTGTCTGATATTCTTTTATTCTACCTCAACTAATTTTGAAAATGATAAAGAATACTTAAGAGGGTGACTGCTGCCAACGTACCTATTTTTTCAATTTGATTTTGAAAAAAATAACCTAGTTAGTTTGGATATTATAAAGAGAAATATACCTTAACTTTTTGATTATGTTCTGTATATATTCTTGTAGGAAAATAATAAGCATACCCTGATTTTAGACATTAATCTTAAATTTCTAAAAAAATATAAGGTATAGAGCAATATTTTTTTTATAAATCAAAGAAGAACAAAATACCTGGAAAAATATGATATGACGTTGCATTAACGCATAAGGTTAAGTAAATAAACCAAAAAACTTTTATTACGCAATGGCGCTGAATGGAAAATAAATGTTTTTTAGGTTTATTTACTAATCCTGAAGCATTAATGCAACATCACATCATATTTTTCTAGATATTTTTGTCTACTTTAATTTAAAAAAATATATATTACTCTACGCCTTATAGTTTATTAAAAATATATGATAAACGTTGAAAATCGGGTTATGCCATTATTTTTCTACAAGAATTTATACAGAACATTATCAAAAAATTAAGGTATATTTTTGTTTATTAATATCCAAACAATCTAAATTATTTTTTTCAAAACGATTTGATAAGAAATAACGATGGTATATCAAATTGAAAAATAGGTACGTTGGCAGCAGTCCCCCCCTTAATTCAAATTAAAATAAGTATGTATCATCAAACAATAACATCACTTACATATTATATATTCAATCGAATTGATACTGTTTTTTAACATCAGGGGGGCAAGTCTGGTTCAATCGGCGAAATCAAAACCCTCACGACTACCCATATCATGGATATAATTATTATATGGAGTTCTATAATATCTTTAGATGTCATAGAACTCCATACGATAATTATATCCATGATGTGGGTAATCACTAGGGTTTTGTTTTCGCCGGTCGAACCAGACTTTCCCCCCAGTAATTCGGAAAAACGGATTGTTCAAGATATGAGTTAATAAAGTAATTTTTATTCACTTTTTTACCACGTCTAATATTACTATAACAAGTTGCCACATTCCGGAGACTTGCCATATTAATCGTCTCACAGATCCAGACTGAAAACACAATTAAAAAAAGTGTCTCCACCGGGAATCGAACCCGGGACCTTTGAATCAGCAGTCAGATAGCTAAGCAACTGAGCCACGAAAGTCGATTTTGCCTGTAGTATTTTCGATTATCTGTCTCTTACGGGACACTCCAAAACGATAATATTAAAAAGGAAAGTAAGCACTGTTGTAATCCGATGTCGAGCAAAAATATATAAAAGTATTTATTATATTTATTGTTACCTATTTATCTTGACATAAATATTAAAATTTCAGACAGATATAATTTTACAATTTAATAATACTAGTGATCGCGCAGAACTCAAAATTCGATTCGAAAGTTTAAAAAGTCATTGGACATAATAAATCAAATTTTCATATAATATACAAGATGGAGTACCTACTTTTTGCAATGAGTCATGATATATCGCGCGTTTGACATCTTGGTTGGCAACATATTGCAGTTTTCCATACATTTCTCTAAATCTTAAAGTGTTTTTTTTTCGACAAATAAATTCGAAAACAGTTCATATTAGTCGTTATTCTGTAAAGAAAAACGATGTGGTCTGCCCGCCTTGTTGTCAATAGTGCGACATCTAGTATATCATATGAAAATCTATAGACCTTATCTTTGAAAACAAAAATAACGGCCTTGTCGGCCTTCATGGCTCAGTGGGTTAGGTATCTGACTCCTGAGCTAAAGGTCCCGAGTTCGATTCCCGGTGGAGACACAGTTTTTAAATTGTGTTTTCAGTCTGGATCTGTGAGACGATAAATATCGTAAGTCTCCAGAATGTGGCAACTTGTTATGGGGTGCATGTGTAATTAATATTTGGCATAGTACCTGTCATTATTTTTTTTTTTTTTTATTAAAATAATGACAAACTTAGACACAAGCAATTATTGCCTTCCAGTGGAAGAGGTTGATCACTATATATACCTTGGACATAAGATGACCCTAGGCAGAGACAATCAAACCATAGAAATTGAGAGAAGAATAAGTCTCGCATGGGCGGCCTTTGGGAAACTCGATAACACCTTTCGTAGCCCCATACCAAATTCTCTGAAGGCAAGGGTGTTTGAGCAGTGCATTCTACCAATATTCACTTATGGCATGGAAACAACCACTTTAACCAAATTGTCTGCCAACAAGCTGCGTATAGCACAAAGGAAGATGGAAAGAATAATGTTGGCAATAAAACTAGAAGATAGGAAGAGGAATGACTGGATACGCAGTCAGACCAAACTGTCCGATGTGGTTGAGAGAATAGCCATGCAGAAGTGGAGATGGGCAGGACACCTATCAAGAATGACCGATAATAGATGGACTAAAAGACTGGTGGAGTGGAGACCGAGAGGAGACAAGAGACCACAAGGGCGACCACCTAATATATGGATAGACGACATAAAAAGATTTGTTGGACCACAGTGGATGGGAGTCGCACAGGAACGGGAGGAGTGGAGAAGGAGAGGGGAGGCTTATGTCCTGCAGTGGGCAAACACAGGCTGACGATGATGATGATGATAGTACCTGTTAGTTCCCCGGGAAGCAATATTAAATAAATAACGTATTCATCAAGGAACAGGTAAATAGTTTTCCTTTTACATATTACAAAGGGATTTTTTAAGTACCACTTAAATTGTTTCATTAGATTATGTATTTTTCTTGTTAAAATGTTCTGTATTTGAATTTACCATTATTTGTCATATAAAATAATTGAGTAGGTACCACATTGACAGTTAACATAAAAAACATAGATCATGAAACATCATCATCATCATCATTGGCGCTACAGCCCACTGTGAGCCTTGGCCTCCTCCAGAATTTTTCGCCATTTAGACCGGTCCATCGTCTGCATTCTCCAGTTTGTCACGCCAATCCTCTTTAGATCCTCCTGTACGCCGTCCATCCACCGCAGCTTGGGTCTCCCCACACCACGTCTCCCCTCCGGTCGTGTGTAGAGAATCTTCTTTGGGATTCGGCATTCCTCCATTCGCTGAACGTGCCCTAACCATTGAAGCCGATGTATTTTAATATATTTTACTATGTTAGGATCACTGTAAAGGTTCTCCAGCTCATGGTTGTACCTTATCCTCCATATTCCACTCTCACAAAGAGGCCCAAAGATTTTTCTCAAAACCTTCCGTTCAAAAACCAGCAGCGCTTTTTCATCCTTCCTATTAAGAACCCAGCATTCAGCACCATATACGAGTACTGGTCGCAGCAATGTTTTATACAATAACAACTTGGTATTTCGTGTCAACAATCGGGACTTGAGATGTCGGTGAATACCGAAATAGCATTTATCTGCCACAGCTATTCGTCTTTTAATCTCGACACTAACATCGTTGTTACTGGTTATTATTGAACCTAGGTACTGAAACGACCCCACAGTTTCAATGGTATGATTACCAGCACTAATCAGAGTTTCTTGGGCATTTCTATGGTTGGACATTTTAGCTGCAATCATATATTTTGTCTTAGAAGAGTTCACTTAAAGTCCCATTCTGGCAGAAGCATTTTCCAGGTGTATAAACGCTTGTTTTACATCATTTGGTGTTCTTGCAATTATGTCAACATCATCTGCATATGCAAGTATCTGGCTTGATTTGCGAAAAATTGTACCTGCTGTCTCAATTCTGGCATCTCTGATGGCTTTCTCTAGTACTATATTAAATAATAGGCAAGACAATGCATCACCCTGCCGTAAGCCATTATAGGTTTTAAATATGTCCGAGGTGCTGGTTTGTATTTTGACCCTACAATTTGAACCATGCAATGTTGCTCTCACTAGTCTTACTAGTTTGAATGGTATTCCCATTTCCATCATGGCCTCGTACAATGTCGCTCTATTGACACTATCGTATGCTGCCTTAAAATCTATAAATAAATGGTGGGTCTCTATATTATACTCGAGCGTTTTTTCCAGTATTTGACTAAGGGCAAAAATTTGGTCAATTGTCGATCTTCCTGGCCTGAAACCACTTTGGTATTTCCCAATTATATGTTCTGCATGTGGCATAAGTCGCATGAATAGAACCCCTGCAAACACTTTATAGGCTGAACTCAGGAGCGTTATACCTCTGTAGTTGCTGCAGTCCATTGTGTCACCTTTTTTATGTAGTGGACATATAATCCCAGTATTCCATTCTTCTGGTATTGATTCAGTGTCCCATATTTTACCAATAATTGTGTGCATGAGTCTACCTATTGTCTCTCCACCGTATTTGAGTAGCTCACCTGGTATTCCATCGTGACCTGGAGACTTATTATTTTTGAGTAGGCTTAATGCTTTGTTTACTTCTTCCAAGGTTGGGTCCGGTTGATCATCTTCATTTTGTTCGAAGGGGGGGATATTTATGTCTGATTCTCTTGTGGTGGTTTCGTTATTCAACATTTCATCAAAGTGTTGTGCCCAGCGCTTATGGATATCTACATTGTCATTAAGAATTTCACCATTTTTGTTTCTACAGGCAGTTGTTCTGGGTTTGAATTCCTTCCGCTGTTGGTTAATCCTTTGGTAGAACTTTCTTGTTTCATTTTGAGACTTCAATGTTTCCAATTCCACCAGCCTCAGCTTTTCATATTCTCTCTTTTTCCTTTTATGAGTGTGCTTTTCTTCTCGTCTTCTCTCTCTATATTCTTCTTGAGTGGCCCTTGTATTTCTCTGTTGCATTTTCTTATATGCCTCATTCTTTAAATTTGTCACCCTCATGCAATCACCATCAAACCATTCAGGTCGTCTTGTCTGTCTCACGTTTCCAAGTACAGCTAGGGCTGCTTCTTTGATATTTATTTGGCAGTCCTTCCATATTTCAGTTGCTGTTTTATTGAAGTCGACACTATTGTTTATCCTATTCAATTCCTCCTTGAACCTTGCTCGTATCTCTAAGTCCTTTAAAGCTTCAACATTTATTTTGTTCTGTCTTTCTGTTGGTTGCATTTTGGCCTTAGAAATTCGTGCTCTGACTTTACTAACCACCAAAAAGTGGCCAGAGTCGCAGTTGGCTCCTTTATAGGTTCGTACGTCGATGAGGTTGGATATGTGTCTTCCGTCAATCAGAATATGATCGATTTGATTATTTGTGCGGCCATCCGGAGACCTCCATGTGACTTTATGTATGTCTTTGTGGATGAACATAGTACTTCCAACAGACATTCCATGTGATGTAGCAAAATCTATCAGCCTTTCACCGTTATCATTATGAGTCTCATGAAGGCTATTTGCACCGATTACAGGATGATACATCGAGTCTCTTCCAACTTTTGCATTCATATCACCAAGAACAATTTTAATATCATTGTTTGGACACGAATCATATGTTCTTTCCAATAAGTTATACCATTCATCCTTATCTTCCTCTGTGCTTTCTTCCGTGGGGGCATGTGCATTTATTATGCTTGTGTTAAAGAATTTTCCTTTCAACCTTATGACACATAATCTCTCACTTATTGGTTTGAAATCTATAACCAGATGCTTCATTCTTTTTGCCACAATGAAACCAGTCCCCAGTATATGGTACTTCTTATGGCAGCTGTAATAAAGATTATATTTTTTTTTTCCATATGACCACTTCCCAGCCACCGTATTTCCTGTATAGCAGTTACATCAGCTTTGTATTTTACCAGTTGTTCCCATAGAACCCTCAACGCCCCCGGGCAATACAGTGTTCTTACATTCCATGTACAGAGTTTAAAATCGTTGTCCTTATTCCGTTTGCGTGATCGATATTCCAGTTTCTGTCCGGCTTTTTCTTCTTTTGGTTTCGTAATCATGGGTTTCAAGAAGAGAGGTGATTAACCTTTCGTTCTCAAGGTCTCTGGTAGGTTCGCCACCTTAAGGCATGAGACCATGCCCTGGTTTTCTGTCAGGGTTTTCCTTCCCTTATCCGTATCATTCAGTTTTAGGGCGCCGAAAACTCGCCCTCGCCCCCTCCTTATTCGCTATGTCACTTAATTAGTGAACACATTGCCCAGGGTTCGCGGGGTCTAAGACCTCTCGTGGACGCTAAGGAATAGGACTTGCTGGTGGCTTGCAGATTAGCAAATTGGCATTACATGGTATTTTATAGAAATGTCCCCACGGCAAGGAACATTTCCCCATGACCTCACCAGCCCTTGAACCCCTAGATCATGAAACAGTGGATACGTAACTATGACTACTGCAGTGTGACTGTATGCCACCAGCTTAGCATTTTGGCAACAGTAGCTTATAGTACGCCGGTATATTGAAGCAACGCTTCCGCTCTCTTTTATTTTCTAATAAGGCGACGATCAATGTTTCGATATGATTTTTTTTATTTATTTAATGTATTTGAAACACATATTATGTATAAATTTTAGCAATCTGCAGTCGTTCATATCTTCTTTAAATAAAAACTTCAAGTCCTGCACTGTTATAATAGATGTATAATAAAATAACATATGTAGATAGGTTAAAATTGTCATGGTTTTTCCAAGAGACATAAACAAGCATCGTTCTTTTATGTAACGAAAAAACATCAATCGATTCCTTTTCATTAGAAGTCATATGAATATAAAAATAGGGTGTCCAATAATTTAGATAATACAAAATAAATCAAAATAAATATTTAAAAAAAATAAAGCACCGATTTACTAAAATGTAAATATGAACATAATATATTTCTACCTACAGATTCTCATATACCAATAACTCTTTTTTTCTGATTCAAAATTTACACTATGTATTTTTCCTTAGAACTGCATCGATGCATTGCACAGAATAAGTCAATCACAAATAATTTTCTCTTTCTCTAGGCTAGGAACATTAATTACTTGCCAGAATTTGCCCTTATGGCTAGGAACATTAATTACTTTCCGTGAAGCAAGAAAGTGTTTATAATATATACGATATATGAGAGGACAGGGACATATTTTTATATATCATTTTGAAACCTTTAATATTATTTATTTATTAATCTTCATTGTCCCTCTCCTGACTAACAGTCGTATCTGCAAAATGCAAATTGTTCAGGAGAGCGTTTTTAGTGTTTTGCGCGTGCATATTTTCATCTCTCCCAGCACACGGTGACACGGTGAAAATATATTATTTGTATTCTTATATATATGAATCATTCTTATATACATTAGAATCGTATTTGCACATAGTGATATTTTATTTTCAGTAGTTCGTAGACAACAAATCACTAAGCTATTCCAAGTTAACGGGAGGTGATACAGTCGAGATCTTTAGTGAGAACATGCGTACAACATATAAATACACATTGGTGGTCCTAGCTCGATTTTGCAAAAAATGTCAGATACGACTGTTAGTCAGCATAGACTGTTAGTCGACTGTTAGTCATGTACAATGGCGGGTGTATTGCCATAAAGCAATTTCTTCCAACTAACCAAAGCAACGTGAGGCCATAGATAGTATAGTGGTAGATACATTAAATTTATAACAAACGGAAAGAAACTCGTAACATTATTAAGAGCTAATTATAAATAAGTAAATAATAAACCCTTCCTTGCACCCTGCGCAAGTGGCGAGTTTATTGCCGTATGGCAATTTATTCCAAATAACCAGTGTTTCCATCCAAGAAAAGAAATATTTGCGTGAGAAATGAATTTAAATCAATTTCTCTTATGCTGGGAATCGAACCCAGGACGCCCGCACAGAAACCGAATGGCTTACCAACTGTGCCACGGCGGTCGGCGGTTAATTCACAGCAACAAAGGAAGGAAGGAAATAGAGGTTGAGGGAGGGGAGGGAGGATGGATATGGGGCGTCAGTTAAGAATTATTAGACAGGTAAAACAGCTTTAGTTTCTTTTAAAAAGTTGAATCGATTGAGACGTCGTAATATCATCACTTAAGGTGTTTCATAGTGTTAATTGCAATTCAAAAGAGGAACTGAGAAAATCAGTAGAGTTAATGGAAATAGCTAGTGTGGTACGTTCAGCAGATCGAAGTGGCAGACCGTGATTTGACAAAAAAATAACCTTATTCTTGAGATATTATCTTTTAGATTAGTGTATTTCTACTTTTTTCGAAGCGAATTCCTTTGCTTCTAAACTCCTTTATAACACGATAAAACACAAAAAGACAATAATATTTATATTTAAGTAATCCAGAATAAAATAATTAAAACAGCGCAGTAAAATAGAACGATCATTATTTTTTTTATGTAGCTTCTCGGGCAACTAACAGGTGCTATGTCAAATAATTATTTAACATGCACCCAATAACAAGTTGCCATATTCTGGGAATCGAACCCAGGACGCCCGCACAGAAGCCAAACGGTTAACCAACTATGCCACGGCGTGAATTGGGTAGAATTGGCAAATTATCGAGCAATTGAAGGCGGCAAAGATATATCATTTGTTTTTTTTTCAACTTGTTACCGATTAAATAATATCTTGTAATTATTCCGAAAATGGAAGCTCAAGGAAAAACGTGAAAAAATATAGGAAATAAATTTAAAAAATGATAATAAATAACATCAAGCATAATAATAACTTACTTAAACACTATTTAATGTAATTTTCGTGAATACGTCCAGTGAAACATCAATTAGATATATTCACACAGATCTATGTTTATTTGATTATCTAACCAGTCCAATCTTTTGGTAGATACCTATATCATTTAGTAGTACAAACATACATTCATGTATGGAAGCCAATGTTTTACTCCTAAGTTATTTTTTCAATGATAATTATTTCTTTAATTCCGTGGATTGAGACATTTAACAACATCATTTAATTATTTCTTAAAAATAATACATTATTTATTTATTTCCATAATACTATACAATATAACAAAACTTAAATATTATAATGGAATTCATTACCTCACTAGGCGATGCCTTTTCTGAGATAATTCTAACAATAATTACGCAATACATTTTTACTACATAAATTTTCAATTTTTTTGCAAATAAATAATATCATAAAAAACAATTGTATTTGTGGGGGTGAGGGTGTGTTTGCAAGTGTAAGAGTACGGTGTGGGGATATAATTTAATTTAATTATATTGCTTCTCGGGCAACTAACAGGTACTATGTCGAATTTTAATTTAACATGCACTCAATAATAAGTCGCCACATTCCGGAGACTTACGATGTAAATCGTCTCACAGATCCAGACTAAAAACACAATTAAAATCCGTGTCTCTACCGGGAATCGAACCCGGAAACTTTGGATCAGCAATCACATACCTAACCAACTGAGCCACGAAGGCGTAAGAAAAAAATCTCTTTCTGAGGGGTTATATCATCTTAGAATAAACGTTAATTCTCTCTCTGACTCTTCTCTCCATCTCCGAATCAACCAATCAGTAACCAGCTTTCCAAAATTATGTCCACATTTTTCACCATTCTGACGGTGCACGGCATTGAGTGATACCGGTGAACGGGAGTCGCGTTTGAGAACTAAATTTAATAGAACGATAAATTATATAATATCATCAATTTCATGTAATAAGGGAGTTATCATGAAGTGACAGTTTCAAGCATTGGAAAAATTATAATTTAAATAATAAAAAATATAATTGTTACTTAAAAAATACTCCACTTTGAATATACAACACATCCAAAATGAGACGAAACATAAATTTTGTTTGTATCCATTAAGTAATTAGTTAACAACTTCAGATCGTGCATTTAGTTATTAAGACTAAAACAAAACTTCTAGAACATTTAGAAAAAACAAACATCGACCTTTGTGAAACATTAACGATCTTTTAGCACTCTGTTAAAACCTATGATATTATTATTATTAAATATCTGACAACACTTTGCTTAAGTCACGAATATTTTGGTACAATTAATTATCCAAGTTTTTTGTTCAATATGACATAATCGGGAATGGACTGCTCCATTGGTCACCAGATAACTGACCACATAGAAACTGAGCATACGAGAACTAAGTACAAAACAACGACTATACACCAAGTACCCGAATCCATACGGAATATGTTTATGTTCATTCTTTTCGTATGTTTTAATCAATTTTCGTATATTTTTTGAAGCATTCAATGCTTATACCAAGGTAAGAATTACAATATGAAAAGAAAAAATATATTTATTCATTTATTGAACATTTTGTACACATTACATTAAAAGTACACAATGGTGGGCTTATTGCCCGCCATTCATTTGGTATTTTAGTAATTTGCTGTAACAAAACGTTTTAGCAATAATATTTCTTACAAATTAGGGAAATTAAACAATACCATAATATGATATTACTGAACATACATTTATTCGAAATACTCTACTTCGGAATATTTCCACGTTAACATTGTACGTGGTTTTTACTCTCCACTGCTATGGAATAGTGGAGAATCGTGCACATTTAAGTTTATTTGTTATAAAAACGCTTTTCTACAAAAATAACACCCCTTTTCAAAAAAGTAACTCGAATAATAACACCGTTTTTCTAAAAAAATAACAACCCTTTTCCAAAATAAAAAAGGGAATGATACGACCGCTTTTCTTCAATACTAACACAGCCATTCTCTTTTTTTTTCAAAAAATACGACCCTTTTCCAAAAAAATAACGCGATTCTACAAAAATAACATCCCGTTTCCAAATAACTTCCCCACTTCCACGGGATGCAAGGAAGAGTGTATTTTAAACTGGGCGTAGTTTGATACTGAAAATCATAGAGTTATGTTCTCAATCGGAATAATGAAATCACGGTTTCAACTCTACTCAAAACAAAGAAAAATCATATTTTGCACTATGTGCAGTTGAAATTTAATGTGCTCACTTATTTTGTGTGTGCAGTTATCATTGCGTTATCGTGTGGCTAGTTGTCACGATATTGAATCAATAGAATAATAAATTATGTCTAATATAGAACAACTAAATACACAATTTAATTTATTACGTTTAGTAATTTAATTACCAACTGATAACTTATTATGCACGATGCAAACTGCATCCAATAATATTTTACTGATATCAAATGATATTATAATTTATCGATTTCCTGACTTAAAACTTCAAAAGTAATCACGAAGTCAATATTCGCTTTACAGTAGGTCAATTAAGAAATTAATAGTTCACTTTCTAATAATTGTTAATATGAAATTAATTATTTTTATATTCAATGAACATTTGTGATATCAAAAGAATAAGAAGTTCTCTAAATCTATTTTATGGTTGGATTATTTATTTATTTATTTACACAATATAAGCCATTTATGTGTTACAATATGAAAAATAATTACAAACAGATAAAAATACAGAAACAAATTAAAGACACTATACAAACAGTATAAAATAGTTCACACAAAGAAACAAATGTTTAAATTGATTAAGCTTCAATAAAATGATAAAAAACGATGAAAAGGAAAAAACAAATGTGACAATAGATCAACTGCAAAGTTGGCAGCAATCGATATAGGAAAGACCCATATTTTTTTTGAAAACCGGCAGCTATTCCTGAAAATATCTGCATCGACAGACATTAATTTCCAAACCTATGCAATCTCGGTATAGGAGAGTTAAATAACTATAGTTCGTGGAAGCTGCTACCCCATAAAATCGAATTCTATGATGTATCAAATAGTAAATTTCATATATGAGAAAATAATTCGAAAGTGGAATTTATTTCTTTTCCCGATGAGAACTAAGTCCAAGATGTTAATAACATCCATGTATCCACAAAACTATTCATCAGCAGACATTTCACCTTATCATTTTGTACGGATTTTTTACAAAGTAATTTTGGTTTGATTTCTCGCATAAAAATACATATTATAACGCATAGAAAATAATAATATAATAGTGTTCTAATAATGGCTTGTATTCATATTAATTTATTATAATTTTATGGCATAACAGGATATCCCAAAGCAAAATGTACGATACAAATTTATTTCACAAATCTACATACAAAATATTAGTTGATTATGTAAACTAGAATTAAAAAGATAGCGTTATTTATAACAATATATATTTATATAATTAATTTGTCTACACATATTTGTTATAAATATACAATACAATGTATTAACACCTTTTTAATCGTTTTTTTTTTAATATTTAATATATCAGCCATGACAAAGATGTGTTGTATGTGGGAAGCAATTCACCATGGAACATTCCTTGACATTTACGTTTGTTTAAAAATTACATTTTTGCTGTGTGTATTTCAAAAGAGGAGTAAAAAAAGTCGGTGCAAAAAACAAAAAGTAATATCTACATATACTGGGCAAACGATACCTGTCATCAGTTAGCTACACACGGCAGCCCCTTTTTCTTAAAAAAATATTTATTTGTATTATTTTAACTATGATAAAATTTACGAAAA
>OY754967.1:11191794-11296794 GCA_963576475.1 Molanna angustata | reverse complement strand
TTTATCTTTTGATATTGTTTTATTTTATCTTCTAAAAACATATTATTTGAGCGTGTATAAAAATGTATGCTTTGATAACATATTATTAATATATTATCAACGCATACATTTAAAATTTTAATTTTTATTTATTTTTTTTTACTTTTAATATACGTAGGTACTTATATAATATTTTATCAAGATTTATAATTTTCGTTTCAGATTAGAAAATAAATATTAAATTTTATTTTACCATAATAATTGTTTAATTATGTTCTTCCAAATTCTAACTCCTTCAGAACAAAATATTATTTTATTAAGCATGAAGTAATGTTTCATACCAATTTATGTTTAACCAGTATTATATAATTTTTGGCTAATTTTTGTATAACTGCCTGTTCGTATATCATATGTACTAAATTAGCTGTATGTTTGTTTTCAGTAAATAAATAAAAAATAATAATTAATTTGTTTTAAATTACTTTGATAATGAAAACACTCATTTTTATACTATTTGTATCAAAAACCATGTAATTTTCACCAATGGATGCAAAACTCCTACCGTTAATGTTTACAAGTATCTCTATCAAATTATATTTAGAATGCTGACCGATAAAAGTTTCATAATTTTATTCATGGTATGTATATGCAACACAGAGAAAGGAATAGGTATACAGAGCTGGCATAAGTTACGATTTTATACCAGGGGATGTGTACACAAAGTGAGGTGGAATGGGTATACCAAACAGATTTAATGTTAAAATATAAATCAAACATTCATGTATTTTTTTTTTATTTTTTTTTTTATTTTTTTTTTTCGTCCGTAGACCCTAGCTCGGGTACTTGGACTCGTCAATTTTACACTCATAGTTTTAGAAAATATATAAAAATATAATGGACAATTTTTTATAGTCAATTCAATGCTGAAGTGAATGTAAATGGTTCACTCCAGCATTTCGTCCACAGAATAAAAAGATTTATCAACGAGGTACGTCTTCACTGCTCCTCGAAATTTATCATCATTCAGAGACTTGATTCCTTCCGGCAGCTTGTTGAATAGACGCACACTGAGACAAATAAAGCTTTTAGATAATTTTGCTAATCTGTGCTCCACGGGTCGGATACTTCCCTTTGAGCGAGTGTTATAATCGTGATATTCCGAGTTCAGAGGGGTGTTGGGCATGTTTTTGCGTGCATATAGTAGGCATTCATAAATATACATGCCAGGAAGTGTGAGTATGTCTAATTCTTTAAAATAATCTTTGCACGACTCCCTTGACCCCATGCTTTTCAATGCTCTAATTGCACGTTTCTGAAGTATAAAAATTCGGCTCCAATCAGCCCCTCTGCCCCAGAATAAAATATATGACATAATACTCTGGAAGTAAGCAAAGTATACAGATCTAGCTGCCACTTCGCCACAAGTTTCCTTAATTTTTTTTATCGCATAAATTGCTGAGCACAGCTTCTTAGATATTGTCTCAATGTGAGGTGTCCACTGCAACTTTGCGTCAAGTATGACTCCGAGGAATTTTATGTTGTCTGCCACTACCAGTTTTCGTTGGGAAAGGCCAGACATAACTGAATCATTTTCAACGTGTCTTTTCAAGGAGAAGTGAATTGCACCCGTTTTTGTCACATTTAACGCGAGTCCGTTATCTCCGAACCACTCACCCATCCCATCTAGTATCTCTAAAGCATTGCCAAGGGTAGTTTCCTTGTTTTTGCGTTCCTTTAGTACTATAGATGTATCATCAGCAAACATTATTGTTGCCTGGTCTTTAGAGATACAGTTTGGTAGGTCATTTATATATACTAGGAATAGTACTGGCCCTAGTATGGACCCCTGCGGAACCCCACGATTTACTAGAGCTCCGTTGGACCTAGCACCATCAATCTCAGTTACTTGTTGACGGTTTTCGAGGTACGATTTAAAAAATCTATTTTCATTATTGCATATTCCGTAGTAATTGAGTTTATTGACAAGGATGTCATGGTTAACGCAGTCGAAAGCCTTGGAAAGATCGCAGAATATTCCATAAGCATCCGACCTATTATCCAGTGACTCAAGGACCGTTTGAACGAGAGATGCTACACCATCTGATGTGCTCTTGCCCCTTTGAAAACCAAATTGTTGGGGGTGTAGTATATTATTTTCGACTAAATAGTGGGTGAGCTGCTCGGCGACAATCCTCTCGAATATTTTGCTTAATACAGGCAGTATTGAGATCGGCCTATAGTTACTGGGGTCTGCTCTGTCACCCTTCTTGTATATTGGAATAGCTCTTGACATTTTAAGTTTTTCCGGAAATACACCTTGTACCAGACATTGGTTGATAATGTTGGTGATGCAGGGGGCAAGTCCGTTAATAATTAATTTTAAGAAATGTGTGGACATATGCCATAGATCGTTTGAATTCTTCGTCTTAATTTTTTTACATAATTTTATTATTTCCCATTCTGTGACATTTCTAAAATTAAAAATACAATTGGGTTTACGCGATGGAACCAAGTGTTTCATTGCTTTTTCTATTGATGTGTTATGGGTAATTGAAGAAGCTATATTTACAAAGAAATCATTGAAGTGGTTGGCAGTTTTCAATTTATTAAATTCATCGTCGTTATAGTCGTTAGATTCTTTATTTCTACCAGTTTCATGTTTTATTACATCCCATGTGGTTTTAATGGGATTTTTGGAATTTCTTATTTTATCTGCTAAATATTTTTTCTTAGCTTCACTACAGACCTTTCTGAACACTGCACTGTAAGTCCTAATATTATTTTTCAAAGCCTCAGAGTTGTCAAATGTTTTCCTGCTATACAATTCAAACATTTTTTTTCTAGATATTACAATACCAGGAGTTGCCCAGTTATCAAATGACTTGTGGTCCTTTTTAATTTTTATTTGTTTGATTGGAAAATGACTATTAGTTTCTAGTACTAGGGTTTTAAATAGTTCATTAAATTGAGTGTTTGCACAACAACTCGAAGGCATACATGTGTTCGGAAAGGAATTGCCAATGGACTTTAGAAAAATTTTCAATGAATCTTCACTGTATAATCTCTTAGTGATATATTTTTGGTTTGTGCTTTTGGTGATTATTTTGTTTTTTAGATTGATTTTAATTACTTGTCCTAAATGGTCGGACCCTACAAGGTTTAAGAGGTCAGTTTGTTTGGCTTCAATATCAGTAAATATGTTATCGATACAAGAGGATGATTTTTTCGTTATTCGTGTTGCATTTTTGATGCAACGTGTCAATAAGAAAGAATTCATTAGATCAATTAAAGTGCTACACTCTTTTGAGGTATTGTTAAAATTAATATTGAAGTCTCCACACACTGCAATATGTTTGTTATTTTTGTAAGTTGCTCGATTTAAGCCATTCTCCATAATGTTGAAGAAAATGTCAAAGCACCCAGATGGAGGTCTGTATACTGATAAAACTATAATGCTATTGGTTTCAACGCAGCTAATTTCACAATGCTTCTCCGCGGATAATTTGACAATATCTGGTCTATTCTTTGATTTATAATTATCTTTAACCATAATCAATGATCCTCCTCTGATTGCTTTTTCTCTACAGAAATAACTAACAATATTAAACTGATGCAAACTATAGTTCATTATTTCTAATTCATTCAACCACGTCTCAGTAAAACACAATATATCCATTTGAGCAACTGCAGATGAGGTAGACAGCTCGTGGAGCTTCCCACGAAGTCCTTGTGCATTCTGGTGACCGATACTGAAGACTGATTTTAAATCATTGTAATAGTTGATCCGTGGTGAGGCTGAGTCTCGTATAAAAAAGACTTGCTTGTCCCTGGTGTCTGCATAAGTTCGTTTGTGTTGGTATTATGTATTTGCACTTGAATAGAATTTTTTATTTTATGTCCAATACATTGCAAGCTAAATTTGATATATTCCGAAAGATTCAGTCTATCTTGATTTGATTCTATTATAAAACTATTATTACACATTCTGATGAGGTTATATATGTGGCAATTCACTCTGTGTATTGATGTGTTCCTATTAAATGAGTCATTTCTGTAATACTTTAATGTAGTTATATATAGAGTGATTCCCATTTTTTCACATTTGTCAATAGTTTTTTCGACAGTTTCACTATACTGCCTGGAGCTTTCCACATTCACAGCCTCCGCCGCTGCCAGCATGCCTCTTTTAAATACTTATACCGCTGTAGCGGTATAAGTATTTAAAAGAGGCAAAATTTGTAGGAGGCCAACGCAATATGGGCTGTAGCGCCATCGGAGAGAGAGCAAGAGAAAAGTATTTTCTTTTAATCACTTTTTTTTGTTGATTGACACCAAATTTTGATGTCACAGTCACGCGGTGAGTACCAAGAAATTTTGCTTATGTCATGTCTATAGATTATTGGTCTGTGGTATGCAAATATTTTTGAATAATATACCTCTATAAAAACTATAAATTTAATTTCTCAATAGACCAATTTCATAATAACATTCAAATCGTAAACGGTTATTACCATCATTTCCCATTTTTTTTATAAAAAAATAAAACATATTACAGAACTACTGGATAAAGTTAATGTTTAAAATTATAATTTTTATTTTAATATTGCGATTCTTTTGTTGTACTCTGATTTATCGTATTCAAATTGTGACATTTATGGTTATTTAATTTAAATAAAATGCCAATTCATATCATTAAATGTAACACAGCGGAGAGAAAAATATCTATGATAATTCTACAACTCTTATTCCTTTGTTATTTAAAAAAATTGGATAATCGTTTCAAAGAACATGTTCAGCAGTCTGTTTGATTCTCATAATAAAATCATAGAATTATGTACAAATAAGTTTAGTAATGTTTGCTAATATAGACATCATCTTTTATGCCGTTAATTCATGACGAAGTTTCAATGAATTAAAACTCAGGTTTGAATCCCAACATCAGCGTTTTCAATTTCATAAGTTGTACTAGGTACTACCTTCTTTCATTAGTTGTATTTTTGTACTATTAAGCATTTTGATTTTGCAATTTTATTTTGTTATGATCATAAACTTTATGATGTAAAATTATCAATGGAGGTTTTAATTGAGTTTAAGCCATTTTTTCCACGTTAACGTTGTACATTGTACATGTTATTTATGGGTATCATGTAGAAAGTGCTCACAATGAGTTACGTTGTGATGTGTTTGTATGTATGGCGTACGCCGTATCCTTTTTGTGTCTTCTCTACAGCCAAAACTATTCCCAATTGATTAAAAAGTCCAACTGACTTCATATTCATATCATTGTATGTAAGGGTTTTTGTATTGATGTTTTAGGGATCTACATATAATTAATTTAGAAAATGAGTGCCTATCTCAAACATATTATTTCTTTGGGGTACTAATGTCTTAGAGGTTATTTTTTAATTTCTGTTTGTTTTAGATACCTAAGTATTACTACTTATTAATTAAATATGTACCTACCCTAAAGAAACCACCAATTTGACTATCGCATTCACGTATATTTTATTTATTTTCTCTCAGAAAGCTACAGCTAATTTTACATTACATATATGGTATAAAAGTTGAGCCAAAAGTGCTTTCTTCAATTTAAATTAATGACTATACAGTTATTGATCACACACTTGAAAAAATCACAAGAAAATACAAGATAAAAGAAAAAAGATAGATAAAAAAAACAAAGATATGCACAAAGATATGGAATGGATTGAGAGACCGGGGCCGGGGCCGCCCAAGAAAGGGATGGCACGACCATGTGAACGATATTCTGAAAGACGGAAATGTTAGAAGCATGTACAATAGACGAACATGTATGAGACGATGCATGAATGTTGACGAGGCGATGAATGTGTGCCAGGATAGAAAGATATGGCGTTCGGTTCTCTCTGCCTACCCCGTAAGGGACATGGCGTGATGGTATGTATGTATGTATGTAAGATATGCACATGTATAGTAAACGAGTATGTTTCAGGATGAGGAGGAGGGATCTTTAGTGAATGAGGAGGGGATCGTTGTATTGTGTATGAGAGTTTAAGAACATTTTTATCAGTTTTTGGTAATGTTGTAAAGTGTCATGAAAAATATCTGTATATTTGAAATGTGTATTATAATCTCGCTGAATTCTAAACATGGGTGAAAAGTATCTGTAATTAGTGTGACATACTGGTCTGTGGAATAAATTTTGTGAGCGGGAATATCTATTCGGTATATGAAGTGATACAGTTAAGTGTTTCAAGAAGGTTTTTGAATGTTCTCTGTTTTATTAAATGACTTTGAACCCATTTGAATTGTAACTAAATTATACTACAACGTATAAATAATGTAGGAGTAGAGTAATAAAATATGACTGATGACATGTTTGGTATATGAAGCTATTAAATGTCATTGGCGTAACATGGATGACGTGTTTTAGTTTTAAGGTACATAATAATACATAAGTATATTAATTCAATAACGATGATGCATGCGATCGTAAAGGTTAATTAAATTTCGTTACGTTGTAACTAACTTGACATTGTGTGGGAACATATTATAGGTATTAAAGGAAATAAATTTGGTACTTACTCATGCGCGTGCGTACTCGGTGAACCTTTGTTCGTCTTGTCTCAATATCCTTTAACAAATTTTGACGATAGATAATTTCTAATGAAGACAAATGTGAAGTCAATCGGACCTACATTGTGGGCTCTAGAGTGAACACAAAAATAATATGGAGTACGGTGTACGGACTACGCCATACATACAAACGCATAACGGCGAAATTTAAAGTGCGCACTGTCATATATATATTTTGAAAAATTGATGAAAAAAATGCGCATAAACATGTGAAATCATAACTCTCCACTATTTCATAGTAGGGGAAAATATTTTAAATGATAAAAGGAAGTGAATAAAATATTTTTTTTTAATCTGTTACATAATTTATTCCTTGATGAATAAATAAAAATGAACGCAATTCGTAAATAAATATTTCATTTTTCTCATCTACAAAAGATAATAGTGACAAGAGTTAACATTTTATTTATAGTTATATTTTATTTTAATTTATTTATTTAAGATAAAACTGCAGCTTTGTACAATTGTGTGGTTACATTGGTGCTTTTGAAATTAAATACAAACCAAGAATGTTTTCTTCTTTTCTTTCCCCTTAGCGCTTTTATCCCGTTTCTATCGGGGTACGCTTTGACCATGATCCTGGAATTGGCGAGTCTGGTTATTACATTGAAGCGACTGCCATCTGACCTTCGTAAACCTTAGAAAGGGGAACCAGACAAATTGGATCATGGTTACACATAGCTAGTGATATAAATCCGCACATAGATTTTTTAAAAATCCAGAGGTGCGTGCCCCGCCCGGATTCGAACCGTCGACCTCAAGCATGTGAGGCGAAGACATTACCGCTGGGCTATCACCGCTCTCCAAGAATGTTTTCTTCGTATTAAAAAAATTGTATTATTATGGTTTTTATAATTAAAACTATGTATTTAATTATAATATCAATTGTTAACTATTGCCACTAACATGTTCGCAAACCAACCCAACAAAAAAAGGAAAACATTACATCAACTTATTTTTATAGGAGTAGTTGTGTCAATTTTAAGGGATATCAGTATAAAAAAAATTCATTGATCTAAAAATAACGAAATCTGTACAAATCACAAAAAAGCACATCAATAAAAAAAATAAGTATTTTTTGTTAAAGTTAAAGAAACGTTTAAGTATCCAGGAACAATATCCCACAGGAAAGGAGACCTCCAGGATGTTCATACAAGAGATGGAAGATATTCCTCAAGAAAGAAATTATTGATTCCGGATAACAACAAGTCAACGGTCGCAGAAAGAGACAAAGTATTTATTGTAAAAAAATACGAATTACCTCTTCGTTCAAAATTTAAAAAAAAATCAATATAAAGTGTAATTTAAAACTTCCTCCATCCACCCAAAATGTTTATGATAGTTGTTTTTAAATTGTGAACAATATTATAATTAACTTTTATTGCCACATATAAAAATATTTACATTCAGGGTATCGGTAATCAATTTCAAATTTGCATTAAAAAAAACATAAAATTTTACAATTTTTAAGTATCTCGTTAAAATTTGAATATGGATGAATCATACAATCACTGATATTTCAAGGTATGTAACGTTGATTATCTGATAAAATAATCATTAAAAACGGATCGGTAGCTGAGTGGATAGTGTGTGAAGCTACTAATCCAAATGGCTTGAGTTTGATGAGCATTTTAGCTCAATGTATGCGTATATGTGTATTTGTGTATGTGAATTTCTTTTTTTCTTCTTTTTGTATAAATTTTGGTTTGTATTCTATATTCACTAAAAAAAAAACTTTAATCATCTGTATGTATTAGGTGTAAGTTGAACTTGAATTACAATTTATTAAATGATTCTATTATTATAAGTAAAATGTATGTAATATGTAAAATGTAGATATTTTATTTGCTCCTGTCCCAAGCACAAGTTTCTTACTTTATTAGGACAGTGCCTTTTGAAAAAAAACTGTATTAATTTAAATTTTTGTAAGTACCTACTATGTGTTTATATTATGTATACTCAATAAAAAAAAGTGAATTCAGTGGTCTCTTACTTGCAATTTAGTATGAACCATTTAACAATTATATTTAAGGAAAACCTAAACCCTTATTATAAGTATTCAGTGGTCTCTTACTTGCAAATTAGTACGAACCATTTAACAATAATATTTAAGGAAAACCTAAACCCGTATTATAAGTAAGAGCCTGTTTTGATTGAATCCGATAATATTGTTTATTCACTATCCGTTATTATTTACTAGTTGCATGTAACACATGAGATCCAACTGTCGATAGCGATAGTACGTATAGCTGAAGAATAATTAGCAAACTATAAACCCATAAATACAAATTATTTAATATTTTAAGATATTTGGATTTCTATACAACACATGTACCAAGGTATGTATGTATGTCAAGATAGGATAGTATGGAGGTCAGTCCTTTGATCTTACCCAGAATATGAAAACAGCATGATGGTATGTATGTATGTTTGGAGATTAGTATCAAACTATTTAGATATTGTGTGTAGGCTACTACCATACAAATTGTATGAACCAATGTCGTCACTAAATTCAATTTTTATAAAAATTGTTAAAAAAAATTGAGATGTGCTATCACAATTATGATATTTATTATAGAAAATTAAATTTTATAGTTGGGGTGTTTCGGCTTTTTTCGATATTTTTAAAAAAATTGGAAATATAGGCAGTTAAACTCATAAAATTATCATAAAAAAATATTTTTCTTAATAAAAAATGTTTGAAAAACCCTGGAATTTTAAAAAAAACTGATTTGAGATTTTGTATATTGTCTATGTTTATACCAATTTTCAGCGTTTAAGCTTTTATGGTTTTTTGAGATATATGGAAAAATAAATCAAAATTTCAAAAGTTGGTAACCCCTGACTGAAACAAAAATTTACAATTCTGAGTATAAAAGTTTTGTAGGCCTATAACTTTTTATATATTCTGAAAATTTGGGCTCTGTAAATTGAGCGGATCAAAAGTTATAAGGGGAGGACACACACACACACACACACACAAAACTCACATAAAATGTTCTACTCCAAATTCTGAGTAAATCCATGTATGGGAACATATATGCTGCGAGGCCTCTGGTTGGTGTTATTAGCATGCAAAAAGTCCACTACACCATACAAAATTTTCCTTCGTTCACGCATCTTGGCTTAATAATGTCGATTCATTAAGAGAATTGAATTCTCATGAACGAATCGACAGTTGGATAATGTCGATTCATTCAGAGAATTGAATTCTCATGAACGAATCAACAGTTGGAAATGTAGGTACCTACTTATTTCAAGGACTGATTAATTAAAAATTATTTTTATTGAGTACCTACCTGAAAGAAATATTACACAAATATCATATCAAAATAAACATTTAAATTTTCCATTATCATAATATTTATTGTTTGACCTTTCGTGACTCAATGGTCAATAGTCTTATTTTGAAGTACCGGCTTCGATTCCCTGTTTTTATCACGATAATTTCTGGTTAGTTTACGAGACTCTCAACGACATAACTCTTCAAATGTGTCGATAAAATTGTTATTGGATGTTAATAAATTTGACGCGAAGCTTATTAGTTGCCCGCGAATCCAAATAATCAATAAAATTACGTATTTGAAATGTATTAAATGATATTTAGTGGAAAAATTTATTATAGGAAGGTGCCATTTAGCTCTGACCGCTTCAATAAATTTGAGATCTAATGTTTTGGCAAAATGATTAGGTTGACCTTCCCACCGCGCCGAAAGCGAACCTATTATAGATTAGAATTAACTTGACTTTTGGTAGAGAAAAAAAAACTCTAAATAAATCACCTTTATTTGACATCTTTACCATTTTCAAGGTGATCACTATAAAGAAGAACACCTGTTGCGAACATCTAATATTAACGACCACCTGACTAAACAAGGTTTCCGCCAGTATTGAGGCAAGTCCTCAAAAGGGATCTAGACATTTCACAAATCAGTTCTGTCCACGATGTACATAGGTTTGACTTGACGCCTAATTCAGTTGGATTTGTTGTGTTGTTGTGAAATAGCCGTAGTGATGTAATGGTGTGTGTAATGTTTCGTAATACATCAGTATTTTACATGTCGGGTCGCCCAGCATTCCATGAGACATTTCACATTAATCTACTGTGAGGTTACAAATTGGTTTAAGGATTTTAAGAATCTAAAAAAAACATTCGTATGTTTATAATAATGATAGTAAACATTTATTCCACTCCCGTGAGCAGGACAAACTATATTGGCATGTAAAATTTTACAAAATATAAAATGAATTCACATTCTTTTTTATACAATTCAATACAAATTATTTAAAATTGAAAAAATAAATATTTAAGATTCAGACAATGGTATTTTTATATTGTTTCAATGATCATATTTGGATCATTCCAACCTCTCACGATTTACAGCAATTCAATATATCATAGTAGACACAGTATTAAATTGTGTTTTCGGTCTAGGTCTGAGACAAGAAATATCATCTAAGTCTTCGGAATATAGCAACTTGTTATTGGGTGCGTATTAAATAAATGTTTGATAAGTAGACAAAAATAAATATTAAATACACAAAATTAACCAATAATACCAGTTACATATACCAAGGGTGAAAGGCTATTTGTTTTAAGCGACATTTTATAACTTTACAAGAGGTGCCATTCAAAGTTTAATTTTTATAAAAAAAAACATTTTTAAAAAAATCAGGTGGTCATATTTTAAAATGTGTAAGGTCACTAAGGTGTAGATGGGTCGATGGCAGAGCGGTTAACGCATTGGGTTAGTAATCCAGTGGTCGCTAGTTCGAATCATGCCTCGACCGATTTCGTTCACCTATAGCACAAGCATTTATGCTTATTTTAGGGAACGTGGGAAGATGTATATGTACTTGTTTAACAAGGACATATTCATTTAAAAAAAAAATTAAAACTATTTCTCAAAAAAAATATCTTGATATACAGCCCTAGCTTCAAAAATAATGTCAATATCGAAATATATCTCATAAAACAAATACTTTTAATACCTTTCACCCCTCGATATGTATTTTTTTTCAACTATTTTTACTATTATTTTTTTTGCTCTCTTTTTTGCTAATAAGATGTTTTCTCTTTTTTTCTTATTGTATATATTGTTCGATTTTATTTTTGTATTCTTATCAATATGTATCTATATTTTTTTTATGATCGTCCAAGGCATTGCTGAAAACCAGCTGCACTGTGGGTCTCCACTGGTGTACAACTAACCTACTTATTATAATTTTAAAATATTTGCAACAAAGAAATTATTATTATTTGATATAATTTAATATACCTGTTAGTTGTCCGAGATTCACTACAAATTATAATGAAATAAAAAAAAACTCGCTGGCGAAAACACAGTTTAATTTCATCATCGATAAACGATTGTTTTTTTTTTACTTTGTGGTATCATTTTACAATTAATCAAATTAAATAAAACACTACTATGTGTGCACCGCTAAAATTATAATTTTTGTTTGATTGAATAAAAACTCCTCTACATGTTACAAGAACAAAGTTCCCTTCCTCCGGAGAATACAAAGTATACAAAACCAAATGCTCAATATACAGACATAAAGTAAACATAATAATATGTAGGTGTAGTGTAGGCTGGGTAACTTTAGTTTGTAGGGTGGGGGATGCAATGATGTTATTGGTTAAGTAATTTTTGTATAAGGAAAATATTTAATATAGGGCTATCAGGGAATTGTGTTTAGTTATTAATTTTATTATTTCTTCTTCTTCTTCTTTTTATAGGTTGACACCTGTTTTTTTCAGGAACTTTGCCCGTCCCTCAAGGCCTCTTGTGACGCCGAGCTCCAGCTATCTTTCCATCTCTTGGTTGGTCTACCTCGTGGTTGATTGCCAAAGTTTATTTGTTGGGAGATAATAATTATTTCTCATATTGATATTTTTTTCTGATTTACAAGATTTCCAGGTTGTGTAACTGTCTATTATTCAAATGAATTTGGATTATTTTAAGCCTAAATTAATAGTAAAAGTATGGTTATTTTCGATTAAATGTTTGGCAAATTCTGAATAATTATTGCTTTTAAGACATCTCAAATGCTCCTAAACTTTCGTTTCTATGTTTATAGTAGTTCCCTATATAAAAAAAGATGTTTTAATCACACTTCAATGGACAGTTTAATTAGTTTCAGTTCATCCTGTAGCGATTCATTAAAACAACCTGAAAATAGCGTTGGCTAAGTATGAATGAAATAAGTATCCAAGAGTGTGTATGGGAGTGCCCGGCTACTACCTACTGTATCGCATGATCAATGAACACATATTATTATCTACCATCGACTGATTTACTAACAACGATGAGGAATTGACATTTGCACAAGATGGATGCGATAAGAATATTTATTAACGTTTACCAAGTCTACAAAAAACACATGTAAAGCGTTTCTTTAAAGGGTAGTCTGCTAAAAATGGATAAAACCAATCGTTTCGTGGTATACTGTACCCATAATCTGAAAGTTAAAATACCCATACGAAAAATTAAATGTAAGTAGGTACATATAGCAGAAATATAAACTGTAGGTGGGTACGCAATGAATTTTTCGTGTATTGGTGAAAGTAGATATGTTTTGCCCGGAATTTTTCAACCATTGAAACGATAAATTGTATTCATAAATAAAAGAAGTTGATCTTAATACTGAATGTGGCAAATAAATTAGGTAAATTAAAACACTCTTCTGTAACGACAACTTAAACCTGAAACTCCTAACGACAACATAAAATTCTACGTGTGCTATGTGTGGTCTGTTTTATTGTATGGATGCGAGACGTGTACCTTGAAAGTCATTATTATAAACAAACTGGAAGCATTTGAAATGTGGCTCCATCGACGAATGCTCAGTATTCCTTGGAAAGATAAGATAACCAATACAGAAGTCCTGAAGCGAGCTAAAGCAAATAGGGAGTTGTTGTCTACCATCAAGGTCCGAAAAGTCTCGTAAATCCTGGGTCATGTGCGTGGAGAGAAATATCACCTTCTCCAGCTCATCCTGGACAGCAAGATTGAGGGACGCCGAGGACCTGGTAAAAGACAGATGTCCTGGCTGCGCAATGTAAGAGAATGGGCCGGCATCCGGAGTGTAGAGGAGCCATTCCGAGCAGCCAAGGACAGGGAGGCATTCGCTGGAGTGATCGCCGACGTTGAGGGGACTCAACAGGGCACATAAATAAGAAGAAAAAGGTACATGGAAACATCATTACTTTTTTTAAAAATAAAAAATGAATATGTCCTTGTTAAACAAGTACATAGACATCTTCCTACGTTCCCTAAAATAAGCATAAATACTTGTGCTATAAGGTGGACGAAATCTGTCGAGGCAGGATTCGAACTCGCGACCACTGGATTACTAACCCAATGCGCTAACCGCCCTGCCATCGACCCATCTAAACATTAAATTGTATTTCTCCCTTACATAAGTCTTTTACCAAATGTTTTCTTTTATTTGTATACCTACTTATTTAAGAAGTAATATCGTCATATGGGTTGATTCATTTCTTACATACATATGTTCAACGATCACTTTTAACTGCGTTGTCCGATTTCGATCATTCTTTTTTTCGTTTAAAAAGGTATATCTTTCGATAGATCAACCTTTCATAGAAAATAATGTAATTCCATCTCTAAAAAGTTAAATAATCCAATGATCCCCTAAAACAAATTGTTCATCATTAGGTACATGGAATCATTATAAGTTAAATATTTAATTGGATTGTTCCCTTTAGTCTTATACCAATTTTTTTTTTTTATTATTTTTTATGTATAAATATCTAGATATTATGGGTTTATTCAAGGCTCATACGAAAATGTTCAACGATCACTTTTTACTACATCGTCTGATTTCGATTATTCTTTTTTCATTAGATAGGGGGGTATATTTCGTATATTTCACTTTCAATTTGGTTAAGATTTGATTATGGGATCCATCACATCAATCATCAAACACTTCGGCGATAGTACCTAATTCTTTATCATATCATCCGATTTTTGATTCCTTTCTTAATAGGAAAGGATTACTTCAAAGGTGATTTACACATATATGTTTCACATTGAGTTCTGATGATAGGACAAATCAAACTCAGCAATTTCCAAAGGCTTCTGCAATCTGTATAACCGTATTATTTATTGTATAGGCGAAACGTATGAAAATAATATTACTAACATACATATATCATCACGCCATGTTCCTCATAGGGAAAGTAGAGAGAACCAAATGCTACATTTGTTCTATATGGCACACGTTCATTTTGAAGTCGTTTTTTTATATGTGAGATTACATTAAAGTACCTTCCTTTACTGAATTACACGATTCGTTGCATTGTTGATAAACACATAACAGGATATTAATTGAATCAAAGAGTATTTATGTACCGTTAAAAACATTTCATTTAAGAAAAAAATCAGTTAACTTCCTTTATAATAACAACAACCTCAAATAAAAACTCAAAGTCTTGAATTCTATGAAATCATCGTCTGAATATCAAAAACAATTCCTTGATCTATTTTTTATCTGCCCACCCAAAATGTCAAAGACACGTTTAGTAGCTTCAAGTATACCTATATATTTTTTGTCCCAAATGTTTGTGTTGTATAAAAGCTAATCCCTTGTTAAACGCCGATTCGGCGCCCTTCAAAAATATGTATTCGTATATTGTCTCATCCCTTTCCATCCTCTATTCTAACCCACTGTATATATTATGAAACGAGATAGGAAAAGGACAAACGATACAAATAAATAAAACCGGAATAAGGAATCGGTATCTAGTCCCTTTCAGGGAATAATTTACATAGCAAAATGTTATCAGGAAAGCCCATGCGGCCGAATATCGTTTCATACCTAGATACATACATATCTCACTATCACCACACCACAGACAAATCATCTATAGACACGACAAAAGCAAAATTTCTTGATACACAAAAATGTGTCGAGAATCAAGCGAATGTACCAATTACGCTCGCACGGTACCAGCGTGTACTTTAATAACATCGGACCTTCCCAGTTTTCCCTTTGGACAGCCTGTTCAGTGTGAAGAATATACTTTTTATTTTTTCATGGCGTGAGGAATCGACTTAAATCCTCCTGGGTTGTCCCGGACTTTTGGACTTTTTTAAATGTTATTTAATCAACTCAAAATTGCCTCCTCTACCTCATGTCAGTTTTTTCAATATCCGTACCAAACTTCGGAATTGTTGTTCGGAATTCCTGTGGGATTGTTGCCACCCAATGGTGTCCTCTTATAGATCGGAGGTCCTCATTGCTGTCCGCGGGCCTCTTCAAGGTACCAATGATTATGCGGATTTTGTGATCTCGAAGAAAATTTTAAACCGTCAAGTTTATTTTTTTACAGATATCTTTGTCACAGCTTTGATGCTTTTCATTTTAAAAGATTTGAAGTTAATGACTGTCAACGAGTGTGAATCTTCTATTCACATTCGTCGATAGTTTTTGCACTATGGTGCCGAGACTTCTAATCTAGAGGGCTCCATGAGCTACTTTTCGTGCTATGTATTTTTTTGTCGCTCATTTAGCGTTCTGTGAAGGGGACGTGTACAGACTGTACAGTTCCCATATGCAGAGCAGGTGGTGGTGGAAGTAGCTAATAGCGAATTCTTAATACACACCGCCACCAAAATTTGGTGGCACTCAATATAACGTATTTGAGTATTTTCCGAATGGGTTGGAATAAAAATTGAAACATTACCTACTCAACACTTACATCAAAAAGCATATGCCGTTAAGAAAGGGATTTAAATTTCGAAAGCTATATAAATGTGTCATAGGCCCGGTATTACAGTCGGCCCTCAACTCATTGAGTTTGTTAAACTAAAGATTAATGTTAAGGGAAGATTGAATCTATTTCCGTATTACAGTGCAACATGACATGTCAGTTACTAAATCTTCAATTATAGACATATTTTACTTTTTCTGTGGTTATTACCTGTCAAATTTTAAATAACCCCAAATAACTCTAATTGATGGTCATTGCCCAACCCTAATTGGCAGACGTATAAATACGGCCATTTTAAACATAATTTTCATTCCGTTCTGATACCCAACTGTGTGTCGTACTTTCCGTAAGTACGTGAATTATAAGTGTAAATTTTATAAGTAAGGTATAATTTCAGTAGTTTTAATTGTAATCTTTTTAATTTGTTCTCAACAATAAATACGTAAGTTATCTTCACTCTTTCAATCTTAACCTGTCTTATGTACCAACTTGCATCACAGTATAATATTAATTAGTTTGGATTATCGCCATCCACGATAATCAATTATATGGGACTGTTGGTTGAACACGCTTGTTAATAAAGAAGGCAAATTATGAATTACATATCCCGGTTCGATTCCGGTATATAGGGATAATTTGTGAGCCAGCAGAACTTACACGTATGTGGTTTAGTGTACATTAGATCTAGTACATGCATCTCTATTGATCTACACGCCACATGCACGTAAGCTCCCATACTACAAAACGGGACGCTATGACTTGAAATACTATTGTTTTATTATCCAACATGGTAAATTTATTTTTTTTGGCCAAAATAATGCTTTAAATGCCCATGTTCGTTTCAATATGGCTGTCAGTTTGTTTTGTTGTGTGGCGCCACCGTCGATACAACTAACGCCTCTAGTGATAGAAACTGAAACTACACATGTTGCCTAGCAAATGACAGTTGACTCACCGTTAAGTACTTAATCCGCCAGAAACGTTGAGTTAAATATTTGTCGTTTTAGTGACGTATTTGAGGGAAGATTAGGCCTAAACGGACACTGTAATACGCTATATTTTTGTAAAACTTGAGTTTAGCTCTTAAACTGAGACTGTAATACCGGGCCATAGTATCCGATTTATATTGAATCATCGAGAATGTCTTTGGGATACCCCCATTCCACCTCACTTTATGTAACAATCTCCTGGCTTATTTTAGTTGTAGTTTATGTCAGCTCTATATGTTTTTCTCTGTGGTATATACCCAATTGCTCCCCTATACTTCAGTATTAACAATACTGTATCGTTTGTTAGATAACCCGTTCGATATTGTTATATATTTTTATCTAATATTATTTTGAGTTTTAAATTTGAACTTCCTAGCGCCACAATAATTCAAAAAAGTTGAAAGGGTTAAAAAAAATCGGTGTTTATAGTCCTATATGAACAAGATAACCTATTCAAAATTATTATTAAATAATCTTCCCCATTAGTAGGTATTCGATCCATAAACAATGACATATAACAATAATAACGTTCCAAATACTTTGCTCTATATCATTTAACACGACTAGTTTCGAGAGAGCACTCCTCCCACCGACAAGTTTTATACTTTACACAATACTATTTCACCTAGTGCAAAGTATGTGCAACTCAAATCTATTAACGGCAACTAAATTTTCAAAAAACAAATAATATTTTGACCAATTGATTTTTATACGTGATTTAAAATTACAACGAATTTAAAAAATGTTTCTATAAAATAATTTAAAAAAAAAAAAATGAATATGTCCTTGTTAAACAAGTACATATACATCTTCATACGTTCCCTAAAATAAGCAAATAAATGCTTGTGCTATAGGTGAACGAAATCGGTCGAGGCAGGATTCGAACTCGCGACCACTGGATTACTAACCCAGCGCGCTAACCGCTCTGCCATCGACCCATCTATTATATTGTAATCCAATTTAAGGAATCAAACTGAATAAACATAATTATGTAATTTTATTAATTTCATATTTATTTAATTACATATTATTATTTATTAATCAATTAATAAAGGAATTAATTAATTTATTTATTTATTTAATTATTTATTTATTTGTTTATTTATTTATTTATATATTTATATATTTATTTATTTATTTATTTATTTATTTATTTATTTATTTATTTATTTATTTATTAATTAATTTATTTATTTATTTAAGTATTTATTTATTTATTTAATTATTTATTTATTTATTTATTTATTTATTTATTTAATTATTTATTTATGTATTTATTTTTTTATTTATTTATTTATTTATTTATTTATTTATTTATTGATGAATATGTCCTTGTTAAACAAGTACATATACATCTTCTTACGTTCCCTAAAATAAGCATAAATGCTTGTGCTATAGGTGAACGAAATCGGTCGAGGCAGGATTCGAACTTGCGACCACTGGATTACTAGTCCAGCGCGCTAGCCGCTCTGCCACCGACCCATCTAAAACATTTATTTATATAACGGTTAAAGAATACCATTTACATAAAAAATAACAAAAACAATTACAAAAATATAAAAACAATACGAGGTACAAGCAATCAAATATGATCATTGATCATCGTAAAATTAAGTTGCATTTAAAAACTGAATATTGTTAACTATTGAATACACCCGTATCAATCTTACATTCAATCAGACGACCTCAATTATATAAATTAATTGATACATAGTGTAATGTGAACCAAACAATTTCTTGTAATGTATAATAAAAACACACTGTCTACATAACATATTAACAAATATGTTTTATTCATTTATATGCGTATGTTTTATTGTTTTACATACGAAATTTAAATATTATATTACTACACATATTTTCGTAGATGACTAGTGACACATTTTTAACCGACTTCCTAAAACGGAGTAGGTTATCAATTCGACAAGTTTTTTACATGCATGTTCAGTGATTACATTTACCACGTTGTCCAATTTCGATGTTCAATGATTACTTTTACCACGTTGTCCAATTTTGATGTTCAGTGATTACTTTTACCACGTTGTCCAATTTCGATGGTCAGTGATTACTTTTACCACGTTGTCCAATTTCGATGTTCAGTGATTACTTTTACCACGTTGTCCAATTTCGATGTTCAGTGATTACTTTTACCACGTTGTCCAATTTCGATGTTCAGTGATTGCTTTTACCACGTTGTCCAATTTCGATGTTCAGTGATTACTTTTACCACGTTGTCCAATTTCGATGTTCAGTGATTACTTTTACCACGTTGTCCAATTTCGATGGTTCTTTTTTCATTCCAAAGGAGTTATCTCTGATTGGTCGTATTTCAATTTGGTCAAGATCTGATCATGGGATCAATGAGAATATCATCAATCTTGAAAACTTGCATTTCAGCGATAACAATTCTTTACAACATTGTCCGATTTTAATAATTCCTCAGAGGTGATCATACAGATGGGTGGTGGCAGAGCGGAGTTTGTAATCCAGTGGTCGCAAGTTCGAATCCTGCCTCGACCGATTTCGTTCACCGATAGCACAAGCATTTATGCTTAATTTAGCGAATTTATGACAATGTTTAGGTATGTACTAGTTATAAGAAAATATTCACTCTTTAAAAAAAAAGTTGATTATATGGTCAAATACCTAATGCTGTACTACGTCAGCCGATTTTGATTTTTATGTTGGAAAGGAAACATTTTTTCATCTTCTTTTTCTTTGACCTCACGACTGAGGGTGGTGACTGCACTCAAATACTCGTCGAATGATCCGCTTAGGCAGATATTTTCATTGTTTGTGTATTCGATATTTTAGTGGTAGTTTTAAAGTTATGGGTATGTAATAAGAAGCTTCAATTTTTTTTATCAATTGATTTCGATATATTAAAAAATCATCCGTGCAAGAAACGGATAAACAATCAAATAATGTAACCTGTTTCATAAAACACAATATTTTATTTCGCTATAAAATACCGCAGTAATATCATTTTCCAAAGAAAATCTCAGAATATTATTTCATAAGGGCCTACTTTTGGTGAATCTTCCAAAATGTTACATTACAAAACCTCACCGATTGGTTTCCATTTCCATAAATTGTGTTTCAGCAACTAGAAATGAACAAAACTAAAAGAAACGTGTTCAATAATAATATAATTAACGTTAATATTCGGGTTCATCAGTAGGGTTGTTAGGTAGTATAGAGACCTCCTCAGAGCCTAATCCTTTGATATGTTAAGTATCTGGATGGGTGAACTATTCCCAATTGAAAGCTTGATGGTGCGTTTGTTGCATTTTATTTTGCTCTTTTAAATAATTTACAATTTACGCATTGATCTGCTAATTCTTTTGAGGAAGTGTATAATGGTAATAATAATAATTGAGTGTTATTATTTGTAGTGCTTAATTGTTATTAATATCATTAGTAAATCGGCCAGCGCCGCATATAAAAAAAAATTTAATTTTTTATATCATATACCTACATTTGAGTGTAGAGCATTGATTACCAATACGGATTCTAAAGGCTTGACTTTTTGCTAACCTCCACCACCACCCGTTCTTCTTATGGGGACTAATAAGTTATTAATAACAGTCCTTTACAAAAGCCTGAAATAACACACAAAAAAGAATCAGGAGAACTCTAAAACCTTACAGACATTATGCACTCATAGTGCCAAGGAGAGCTAATTTTGAGGGAACAGCAGGCTCACCGTTCACTGAGTGAAGATAAGAAAGAACCGTATTTTTGACAAAATGTCTTCAAAGCCCTGAAGTTGCTCTTCGTGAAGAATAAAAAGATAAGGAGAAGTTAGTGCATTCCCATAGGATGTGCTCAGAAGTCCGATCAGGTTAATCAAAACGCTGAAACGAGTGAAAACGAAAAATATAACTTTTTTTGCAAACCATAAAAAAATAACAAGTAACAACATTTGCTGGGCTCAGAAGATTGACACATTTATTGAATTCAGCAATTCGGCAAAAGAGGCCCTGAAATAAGCATGTCTTTAAATTATATAATTCTTCCATATACCTATAATAAGTATCGCCAAATATAAAAAATTAAATTAATATGTATATTATGTACATATAAAGAGGATCATTGCTCAATCGTTATAGTTAAATTATCTTCAGAGCTCATACATACTAATATAAGAAATAAAATTGTGTATTTAATGTTATATCTGAAAGAGCCTTGATGTGAGATAGATACATAGATAAAATATCACATAAGATTATGGAAATGAAATGATACAATACACGAACATAATTTCCGATAATATTATAATGCAATCAAACAAGTCGAAATAATTTTGATGGGCCAACATGTCAGACATCGTAAATGTACTAAAATTATTGTATAAGTACTCAAATTAGCCGAATATTTACTGTTTCTCATCGTGGGAATCTTATTTTACGATCAATTCAAAATACATTTAACATTCTTGTCTCTAAGAGTGTATTTACATACATTCGTGTTATTTACTACCTGTTTGTATGTTATAAATCTTTTGTTTTGTGAAACATACGTTAACTACATAATGTCTCATTTAAATCGAAGAAGGCAACTTGACTTTGATATATCTTTAGATCTTAATCCCTTACATATAATTTGTTCCTCATTTTTAAACAATCTTTTTATATTCAGCAAAGTATTTACTATATGGATTAGGAGTACAGAAATTTAAAATTTATGTAAAAGATGTGATACAAATACCTACTTACTTCTCATTTAAATAAAAAAAATATTTCACGTCAAACCATAGATTGTTTGCTTAAATACTGCCAATCTCAAACACGCAATTTCAAACGCAGTTTTCCAACTGTCGATTTTTTCAGGAGAACTTTGTTCTCTTAACATATCGACAATGTTTCAAGCCAGGATACGCGAGAATTGTATGCAGAGGTCTACTTTTTTCACGGCTTTTCCAACTTTGAAGTCAAAAAACACCAACTTAGAGGCTTCGCAGCATATATGTTCCATGCACGGATTTACTCAGAATTCGGAGTAGAACATATCGTGTGTCTGTGTGTGTGTGTGTCTGTGTGTGTATGTGTGTATGTCTGTGTGTGTGTGTGTGTGTGTCCGTCCCCCCCCTTATAACTTTTGATCCGCTCAATTTACAGAGCCCAAAATTTCAGAATATATAAACAGTTATAGGCTTACAAAACTTTTATACTCAGAATTTCGAATTTTTCTTTTAGTCAGGGGTTATCAACTTTTGAATTTTTACTTTATTTTTCCATATATCTCAGAAACCATAAAAGCTAGAACGCTGAAAATTGGTACAAACATAGGCAAATACAAAATCTCAAATTAGTTTTTTTCAAAAAAATTCCAGGGTTTCTCAAACATTTTTTATTAAGAAAAGTATTTTTTTTATGATAAATTTATGAGTTTAACTGCCTTTTTTCCAAAACTTTTACAATTATCGTAAAAAGCCGAAACACCCCAACTAGATAATTTAATTGTCTATAAAAAATATTAGCATTGTAGTAGAAGATCTCAATTTTTTTTAACAATTTTTTTAAAAATTGAATTTAGTGACGACATTGCTTCAAACATTTTGTATGGCAGTCGCCTATACACAATATGTAAGAAGACTTAATAGTTTGATACTTCATCTCCAAACATACATACATACCATCATGCTATTTTCATATTCTGGGTAGGAAAAAAGGACCTTCCTCCATACTATCCTATCTTGACATACATACCTACATATTATGTTGTACAGAAAACAAAATATCTGACAATATTCAATAATTTGTATTTATGGGTTTATAGTTTGGTACATATTCTTCAACTATACATACTATCGCTATCGACAGTTGGATCTCATGTGTTACATGCAACTAGTATGTAACTAATGAAGAAAAAATTCAAATACAGAACATGTCAAAGAAAAATACACAATCAACTGTAAAACCAAATATCTTGAACTTATAAGCCGAGAAGGGAGGCGATTTGCACGTAAACCAACGAAGCAAAAAGACACAAAAGCTCGTTCAAGATGTTTTTGCGAAAATTATACTTAAACAAATACACTTTGCATTTTGGAGAATATATATGGAGAACATGGGGTGTATATATTTTAACTTGTTTGTCGAGTACAATTGTTTTTTATCTAAAATCACCAATGAAATGCAATCCAATAGGTATGTTAGTATCGTTCATTTTTATCATTCAAGATAGTATTGTACCTATGTATGTATGTATGACTTCGGGTTTTCTGTCTACCGTATAAAAATATATGGAGATTATGTGTCTGAAAACGAAAAATACTTTTTTTTCCTTGAACTATTTCCGTTCACTCCCGGACGAATGCCTTCTCCATTCGCTTCTATATGAAAAAATAAAATTGTGTATTAATTTTGCGTAGGTAGGTATGTTTAAACTGTGCAGTTTTCCCCGCGGTATTATCGTCTTAATATTAAATATTATTACTAAAACAGGTTATTCCAGTAATTCATATAAACAAATTAAGGTTTGTTTTTATCATTATTTATTATGATTTGTGTTTATTATCGCTCGTGGCGGGATATATTCTGATCTTATCTCTTAGCCAGGTCTCTCGCTGTCGATGCTTCCAAAATGTTGATTCTTATCTTCTCCAGGGATCTGCACAAAGCCACTTTTGCAAACATGGCTTAATGAAGGCATGTTTTGAATAATTCCATCATAATCAACATTCATTTTATTTTTTTAGCTAAACTGCGACTCACTTGTCACTCGATTATGTTAATGTTTCAGTATATTTGAAATATTAGGAAATAGCAATAAATTTCATTACATCACATGAAAGTTTTTTTTTATATTATATAAATCGTATGTAAGAACAGTTGCAGTAATCATGGTTTTCAGTACTATTAAATTAAAGAGACAATAATTGTGTTTGAAATGTACTATTATTAATAATATAATAATTATTCCATAATAACCCAGTGTTACCATCACTAAAAAGAGAATAACAACATGGTTTATATTGTTGAGTCTATATTGAAATATAAGAAAAAAAATTATGATCCAATTTCGACCGCAATTCGTTACAAATATAAAAATACCATTTATATTATTATACAGTATTTGAATTTATACAAAACAACTGCGTTTGACATCACGTGTTTGACATTGGCAGTTTGAAAGAAAACTATATAATATGGTTTAACGCGAATTTTTTTTTTATTTTATTTAATGTGTTTGTTACACATATAATGTATGAAGGTTTCGCTTCAAGTATTAATGTACCTAAAGTTTTTTTGTTTTTTTTTTATATGAAAATTTCACGTCTAGTAACAAGTAGCATATTATAATATAATTAAAACATAAAATTATTCATGAATATAAAATGTTTTTATAAAATAGCATCATTCTTTAATGGTAGGTACCTACATATTAATAATAATGAACACTTCCTTGCACCCTGCGCAAGTGACGAGTTTATTGCCGTATGGCAATTCCTTCCAACTAACCAGTGATTCCAGCCCAGAGAAGCAATAATTGTGTGAGAAATGAATATAAAAAAATTTCTCCCCTGTTGGGAATCGCACCCAGGACGCCCACACAGAAACCAAATGGCAATTCCTTCCAACTAACCAGTGTTTCCAGCCCAGAGAAGCAATATTTGTGCGAGAAATGAATATACAAAAATTTCTCCCCTGTTGGGAATCGCACCCAGGACGCCCGCACAGAAACCAAACGGCTTACCAACTGTGCCACGGCGGTAAATAATATTACCAATACAAATGGGTAGGTACCTACTCTTGGAATTTTATGTGCGGACTAATAAATTAATTTTAATTGTTCCAATTTCAAAAACATTTCATATAATAATATATTATCCCACAATCCAATTAAATATGTACACGTATAATTCTATGTACACGGCATTAGATATTACGAGTGTTTATATAATACGTAGGAACCTAAGGTAAATTGTATTAAGGAATCAAAAATAATAGTTAGTACCTAGGTAAGTATGGAGGTATTGTATAAAGATTTGCCATAAATGAAATATTTCTAAACCATGGCAATTTATTACGTAAGCCTGCCCCATCAATTAACTTGTCACGTGAATACTTGTACTCACCATGTTGCTACGAGTACATTTATACTTTGTTCAGTCGTCGATATTCAAATGTTGCTTCTCGGGCAACTAAAAAGTACTATATCAAATATTTATTTTACACACACCCAATAATATGTTGTCACTTATCACGCGAATTTTAAAATAAAGTAGGTAGGTAGGACATAGGCTAGGCGTCCTATTTCAGTAGTCGAAGGAGCACTTATCAACATTTTAAATACAATGATGTATATAAAATGTTATATACATCATTGTCAGCCAGTTTCATAAAAAGCAGCAAAAGGACCCTTTAGTTAAAGGTTCTTTAAAAATTTAAAGTCGCCTTTAAGTCGTTGCGTTTCATAAATAATAATACCGCGTATACTTTAGTAAAAGGCAGAAATGTCACCAAAATACCTGAAAGTTGGCAATATTGCTATCAAAATCTATGGAAACATAGCCCATAGCATAGGTAAATCTTTCTGTTTACTACCATATTATATGTTATTTCTGTCATTGAACAAAACGTATCAAAAAATTCTCCTTAATTCTACTTTCCCATGTGGTCCGATTCTTTTCCTATATACTTTTCACCACCGTATCACAGTACGCATCTTCTTATTATCTCATTTTGTTATATTATTTATAAAAAAATGTTTAAATAATAAGAAAACTATTGAATATTAGTCAGTAATATGCACATGATCGTCAGCGTAATGAATTTGCCAAGTCTGACACATAGGCGCGAGCTACTCGACGCATTGACGCTGCTCAAGATCTGTAACTCTGATTTTGATGCACCTGCTCTGTTGGCTAGGGTAAACTTCTGTATACCATCGTTGACTCGAATTCGCAATTACAGACAGTTCTATATGAACACTCCGACCAGTAATGCTGGAGTTAGAAGTCCCTTATACAGAGTCACTCACAATTTTAATAGTAAGTTTGGGATTGTGGATGTCTTTGCCTCTTCCCTGAATGCGTTTAGGAGATCCATTAATCAAATACTTACTGATTGCTAACCTGCACTATCCTTAATACACCAAATCCTTTCCTCTTCCTTTCCCCGTGGTACTTACGATTTTTGTATTTTTTGTATTTTATGTTAGCTTTTAAGTTTTTAAATATTTTATTTTTCTTACATTTTGTTAATTATCTATGTTAGTTTTTAAGTTATAAAATTGTTTTTTTTTATGCTAAAATTGTATTCACCACTAATTGGGCAATTTGTGGAGAAATGATGACAGCGTTCATATCATTGTAATATACATGTACTCTTTGCCTGTTGGTGAGTCTTTGGGATAAATAAATAAAATAAAATAAAAATATTCAATTGACAATATTTATGTACATCAACAATAACTGACAACTGACTTGAACATTGTCATATTGCAGCACACTGGTGGCAAAAAAATGAACTGCTCTTAAAGAAGACTTTAGTGACTAAAGTACAAAGACACTGGACTTTAAATCAAAGTGAACTTTAAGTGACATTTTGTTGTTATGAAACGCAATTTATTTTAAAGTCGACATTAAGTCTCCTTTAATTTTTATGAAACTGGCCATGTATAATGTCTACCTCTCACATTCCCCCACTTTTCTATTTCTATGCCTACAGTTCCTCCCCTTCTGTTGCTTTTGTCATATATATTTTTTTAACTTACCTATATATTTTCTTTTTAGTTTTTAGTATAAAATATTAATCTTTTTTCAAAATCAAAATTTGTAAATACGTACTTTGTGGACAGTTTTTTTGGCCTTGATTTATTACTCATTGTTTTATGTTCATATTAGTTAATAATGCTGTTATTGTCCCAAATAAACCAAATAAATAAATATTAAACACTTAACTAACCATTAAATATGGTAAACAAAAAGTATGCACTTTAGTTGCAAGCAAGATGTTGTAGTGTTCGGACGTATTATCGTAGTTAAAATGCTATATTGTGAAAACATGTAAAAATTACACTAGAACTGTGAATATTTCACGCTGCATATGTATTTCATAACTAATATATTTTTATGGATTTGTCGTAAATTATTTTTATTTTGAGTAAACGAAAGAGAAAGACGCTGTCGATATGACAAGACAGCATGTTTACAAAATGTACCTTGTGAGGACGCCGGTCTCGTCGCGAGGTTAAAAAAATATACTACTTTAACTGATTTGAATATAATTTACATTTTGGTATATTTTGTTAATAAACGCATCAAGTAACATTTGCTTGTGACAGCAGCGAACGCGATGCAGAGGTGGTTTGCTTTTTCGCACATCTATAACTATATTATGTTCGTCTCTTTCACAGTAGTTTAATGTGAGGGGTAATTATAATGTGATAATGGGTATAAAAGAGAAAATACGTCTGTAGTGTGTGTCTGAATATTTATTGTTGGGTTATATCAGTCTTTCTCAAATTGGGCGATAACGCCCCCTTGTGGGCGTTGGATACCTAGAGGGGGGCGTTAAGGGGCCCAGAAAAAAATGGGTGGCGTTGGCGTGGTGTAGGGGGGCGATAGTTGATTTGTAATTTCACTTACTTTATTTTTTAAATTTCACGAAAATCAAAACCTACCTACTACTCAATATCTAATAACTAGTTTATATATTTGTATCCTGTATGATACCTACTGATGTTTTTGAGTAAAATCAAAACCTACCTACTTCTCAATATCTAATAACTAGTTTATATTTCTATCCTGTATGATACCTACTGATGTTTTTGAGTAAAATCAAAACCTACCTACTACTTAATATCTAATAACTAGTTTATATTTCTATCCTGTATGATACCTACTGATGTTTTTGAGTAAAATCAAAACCTACCTACTACTCAATATCGAATAACTAGTTTATATTTCTATCCTGTATGATACCTACTGATGTTTTTGAGTAAAATCAAAACCTACCTACTACTCAATATCTAATAACTAGTTTATATTTCTATCCTGTATGATACCTACTGATGTTTTTGAGTAAAATCAAAACCTACCTACTACTCAATATCGAATAACTAGTTTATATTTCTATCCTGTATGATACCTACTGATGTTTTTGAGTAAAATCAAAACCTACCTACTACTCAATATCTAATAACTAGTTTATATTTCTATCCTGTATGATACCTACTGATGTTTTTGAGTAAAATCAAAACCTACCTACTACTCAATATCGAATAACTAGTTTATATTTCTATCCTGTATGATACCTACTGATGTTTTTGAGTAAAATCAAAACCTACCTACTACTCAATATCTAATAACTAGTTTATATTTCTATCCTGTATGATACCTACTGATGTTTTTGAGTAAAATCAAAACCTACCTACTACTCAATATCTAATAACTAGTTTATATTTCTATCCTGTATGATACCTACTGATGTTTTTGTGTAAAATCAAAACCTACCTACTACTCAATATCTAATAACTAGTTTATATTTCTATCCTGTATGATACCTACTGATGTTTTTGAGTAAAATCAAAACCTACCTACTACTCAATATCGAATAACTAGTTTATATTTCTATCCTGTATGATACCTACTGATGTTTTTGAGTAAAATCAAAACCTACCTACTACTCAATATCTAATAACTAGTTTATATTTCTATCCTGTATGATACCTACTGATGTTTTTGAGTAAAATTAAAACCTACCTACTACTCAATATCGAATAACTAGTTTATATTTCTATCCTGTATGATACCTACTGATGTTTTTGAGTAAAATCAAAACCTACCTACTACTCAATATCTAATAACTAGTTTATATTTCTATCCTGTATGATACCTACTGATGTTTTTGAGTAAAATCAAAACCTACCTACTACTCAATATCTAATAACTAGTTTATATTTCTATCCTGTATGATACCTACTGATGTTTTTGAGTAAAATCAAAAACTACCTACTACTCAATATCGAATAACTAGTTTATATTTCTATCCTGTATGATACCTACTGATGTTTTTGAGTAAAATCAAAACCTACCTACTACTCAATATCTAATAACTAGTTTATATTTCTATCCTGTATGATACCTACTGATGTTTTTGAGTAAAATCAAAACCTACCTACTACTCAATATCGAATAACTAGTTTATATTTCTATCCTGTATGACACCTACTGATGTTTTTGAGTAAAATCAAAACCTACCTACTACTCAATATCTAATAACTAGTTTATATTTCTATCCTGTATGATACCTACTGATGTTTTTGAGTAAAATCAAAACCTACCTACTACTCAATATCTAATAACTAGTTTATATTTCTATCCTGTATGATACCTACTGATGTTTTTGAGTAAAATCAAAACCTACCTACTACTCAATATCGAATAACTAGTTTATATTTCTATCCTGTATGATACCTACTGATGTTTTTGAGTAAAATCAAAACCTACCTACTACTCAATATCTAATAACTAGTTTATATTTCTATCCTGTATGATACCTACTGATATTTTTGAGTAAAATCAAAACCTACCTACTACTCAATATCTAATAACTAGTTTATATTTCTATCCTGTATGATACCTACTGATGTTTTTGAGTAAAATCAAAACCTACCTACTACTCAATATCTAATAACTAGTTTATATTTCTATCATGTATGATACCTACTGATGTTTTTGAGTAAAATCAAAACCTACCTACTACTCAATATCGAATAACTAGTTTATATTTCTATCCTGTATGATACCTACTGATGTTTTTGAGTAAAATCAAAACCTACCTACTACTCAATATCTAATAACTAGTATATATTTCTATCCTGTATGATACCTACTGATGTTTTTGAGTAAAATCAAAACCTACCTACTACTCAATATCTAATAACTAGTTTATATTTCTATCCTGTATGATACCTACTGATGTTTTTGAGTAAAATCAAAACCTACCTACTACTCAATATCGAATAACTAGTTTATATTTCTATCCTGTATGATACCTACTGATGTTTTTGAGTAAAATCAAAACCTACCTACTACTCAATATCTAATAACTAGTTTATATTTCTATCCTGTATGATACCTACTGATGTTTTTGAGTAAAATCAAAACCTACCTACTACTCAATATCTAATAACTAGTTTATATTTCTATCCTGTATGATACCTACTGATGTTTTTGAGTAAAATCAAAACCTACCTACTACTCAATATCTAATAACTAGTTTATATTTCTATCCTGTATGATACCTACTGATGTTTTTGAGTAAAATCAAAACCTACCTACTACTCAATATCTAATAACTAGTTTATATTTCTATCCTGTATGATACCTACTGATGTTTTTGAGTAAAATCAAAACCTAGCTACTACTCAATATCTAATAACTAGTTTATATTTCTATCCTGTATGATACCTACTGATGTTTTTGAGTAAAATCAAAACCTACCTACTACTCAATATCTAATAACTAGTTTATATTTCTATCCTGTATGATACCTACTGATGTTTTTGAGTAAAATCAAAACCTAGCTACTACTCAATATCGAATAACTAGTTTATATTTCTATCCTGTATGATACCTACTGATGTTTTTGAGTAAAATCAAAACCTACCTACTACTCAATATCTAATAACTAGTTTATATTTCTATCCTGTATGATACCTACTGATGTTTTTGAGTAAAATCAAAACCTACCTACTACTCAATATCTAATAACTAGTTTATATTTCTATCCTGTATGATACCTACTGATGTTTTTGAGTAAAATCAAAACCTACCTACTACTCAATATCGAATAACTAGTTTATATTTCTATCCTGTATGATACCTACTGATGTTTTTGAGTAAAATCGAACCTGATATCAATAAACTTGTTAAAAATCATTAAATTCATCCATCTCATTAGATTAGTTTTCAAACTAAAATTGATTACCAACCTATATTGTTTCTTTTAATTTGATTAAAATATTATATTCTTAATATTATAAAGTAGCGTTTTAATTGCTCTCACTCGTAAAAAAATCTAGTTTAGAATGTAAGTTTAAACATCAGAACCGACTAACTTAGCACACTATAACTAAATTAATGAAATTGTGGTTTTTAAGTTTTAGGACTGTATAAAAAATTGGGGGCGCTGAAAAATAATTGATTTTCAAAGGGGGCGGTAAAAAAAATAAGTTTGATAATCTCTGTGTTATATCTTTCTTACTAATGTATTCGATCATTCCGTTCTCTTTCTCGGTCATGTTGTAAGAATTCTTTAAACTGTACCATTTTTAGAGCATTTTGTTCTCATATAACGTGTCTAAACATAAAATGTCATTGCTTAAACATTTAGGTACTTGAAAACAGTAAAGTTTAATAAATTTAAAGTCCAATTGCAACATTTACAATTCTTAAATTTAAAATAATTTGACATTTACTTATTTGATCTAATAATATAGTTTTTTGCATTCTTCGCTATATTTAATTATCATATTTTTAGAGGTTTTAAAAAACTTCTCCCATAATCATTATTTATTTCAATATTTTTTTTATAATCACATTTGTCCTATCAAGAATTCTATTTGAATATTTATGAAAAAACAAATAATAAATTACAGAATGGCACCGTGTAGTCTGCTATGTTAATTATTAGTCTGCAACGATTATATTATTCTTGGCAGTAAGGGATACTTTATGACAATGACTGTGAAAAAGGATTATTCATTTATAAAAGAAATATAGTCATTCGGAAATTTTCACAAAGTGCCAACAAATTTAGATCTATTCTTCGAAATCAAAATTATTAAAGATTTTAGAATGAAATCAAAATTCTTTGATAGAATAAGATTAATTTAAGACGCATTATAAATAGTTGCATGTAACATATGAGATCCAACTGTCGATAGCGTAAGTATGTATAGTTGAAGAGTAAGTACCAAACTATAAACCCATAAATACAAATTATTTAATATTTATATTTTTTTCTATACAACACATGTACCTAGATATATATGTCAAGATAGGATAGTATGGAGGTCAGTCCTTTGATCCTACCCAGAATATGAAAACAGCATGATGGTATGTATGTATGTTTGGAGATTAGTATCAAACAATTAAGTCTTCTTAGATATTGTGTGTAGGTGACTGCCATACAAATTGTATGAAGCAATGTCGTCACTAAATTCAATTTTTAATAAAAATTGTTAAAAAAAATTGAGATGTGCAAATACAATAGTAATATTTTTTATAGAAAATTAAATAATCTAGTTGGGGTGTTTCGGCTTTTTTTGATATTTAAAAAAAATGGAAATATAGGCTGTTAAACTCATAAATTTATCATAAAAAAAATATTTTTCTTAATAAAAAATGTTTGAGAAACCCTGGAATTTTAAAAAAAAATCTCATTTGAGATTTTATATTTGTCTATGTTTATACCAAATTTCAGCGTTTTAGTTTTTATGGTTTCTGAGATACATGGAAAAATAAACCAAAATTTCAAAAGTTTTTTAGTAAATGATAACCCCTGACTGAAACAAAAATTTACAATTCCGAGTATAAAAGTTTTGTAGGCCTATAACTGTTTATATATTCTGAAATTTTGGGCTCTGTAAATTGAGCGGATCAAAAGTTATAAGGGGAGGACGGACAGACACACACACAGACACACAAAACTCACATAAAATGTTCTACTCCGAATTCTGAGTAAATCCATGTATGGGAACATTATATGCTTCTAGTTGGTGTTATTAGCATGCAAAAAGTCCACTACGCCATACAAAATGTTCCTTCGTACACGTATCTTGGCTTAATAATGTCGATTCATTCAGAGAATTAAATTCTCATGAACGAATCGACAGTTGGAAAAACAAATGGCAGTTATAGTTTACCTGCTAATGAGTACTTAACGATTGACCGACAAAAAAGTCATTCGTTTAGAGATAAACAACGTTGACAAAGATTGGTAAGAGAAGTTCAAGTGAAGGATGCAGAAAAATATCGTTCAAAAATTATTTGATAAATATAGTTTTTATTAATATAATTTATATATTTGTTTTAACAATATTAATATTAATGCGAATACTACGATATGAGTAAGAAGCTATGAAATTTCATTTGATATTTTAGATATACTAAAATGAAATATAAAAATGCCATTTCAGGGATCCTTGGAGTTTTACGGTAGCTGATTCCTGCTTTGTTCAGTTTGACTACAAATGCAACAACCTTCCATTCCCTTTTTTATCCTTTTTCTTCCGAATTTTTATTACCTACTATAACAGTCATTGTTTTATACTGTGCACCTAAAAAAGTAATTCTCTGTAAGAACACATTCAGATCATAAGAAGAGCCCGGAGACATCAAAAACCTTGCAAACCTGCACTTAAAGTGTCAAATAGGTGCCCATCTTCCTGTTTTTTAATTCAGTTCAAACAGTAAATTTCTAGCACTCACGGGATATTTCACCACCTCTGGATAAAGTGCCCGATAGCCAATCTAACACAAATCTTACGGATAAACCGAAAAATGCGTTTCACGACTCTCTGATAGCTCTATCCCATGGATAAAGTTCTAGATATGTTGTCTAGCGGAATAGGTTCGCGATAAGTGATAGATAAGTTAAATTGAGTATAAGTTATTTTTTAAATGATCGAAATTTATGACCAAATCGACGATGATATCGTATTTTTTTCATAATACGAGACAAAATCGGCGTCAGAGATTTATTCCAAATGCGAAAAGATTATTTTTCGGAGTTCGACAATATTGATTTCAAGGCGAGGTTTAGATTGACGAAAACGTCTGCACAGAACATTTTAGTACTCATAAAAGAAATTATTTTTTCTTATATCTTATTTTCTATAACATTTTTATGTTGACAAACTAAATCCACCAACACGTTGATGTCATCCTCTCAGAAATTCGTAGTTCATTCTCTTTTATGAGTGAATCGGCACTGAGGTTTGAATAGCGAGTGTTCTAGTCAAATTATAACGATAAAAATAACAATATATTTCATTATATTTTAAACACTGTCACACACAGACATTTGCCCAATGCAATAACTTGTAAATATGAAAATGAACTTGCTTCATTGATGCTCAAAGTGTACTACATAGGAGGTATGTTTGTTGTCAATGATATGAGAAACGAAAAGTTTGGAGTATTTATTATCGCTACTATCACAACCACCCGCTATACATATGGGAACGAACTGTAATCGGCCCCTTCACAGAACTACAAGAAAAATGTATAGCTTATGTGGTATAGAAAAAAAAACGCGCTATGTTTTTACGTAGATAAATCTTTTATATACGTAAAAAAATCATATATTTATATTATTATTTTTATTTAGTAAAAAATATTTTTTTTTATCCTCAGGTCCGAAAGATTCAGTATAAAGTAATACAATTCAAATCACAAAGATAACTTCTGTCAGCAGGTACACAATTGATAACTAACTAACTAAACAAGTTTTGATTCTGCGCTGGGAATAGATATTTCTTCCTGCGAAATATTAATGGTCTCGTATTTATAGGTCTGCTTTTATGATTTTTAATGTTATGTGCCATCTGATGAAAAAAATAAATCAATTTAATTATACATATATTTGTGGAACATTTATTATATTTTACAAAAAAATGTACATCAATATTTGTTTTATAAAATATTCGCTGATGGATTTTTTAATATACCTTTATACAAAGATAAATGGTAAAATATAATCTTTAATAAATAAGAATGCATTATATAGGTACGAAGATAGTCACAAATGTGAACATTTTCTTGAACAACGTTTTTGAGAAAATCAACGGCAATTATATTGTTTGAAACAACAAAAAAATCACTTTTAAGGGCAAGATTACATAAATAAAAATATATTTGCGCGGGTGAAGAACGGTGTGGGAAGAGTGAAGTAATATTACGATAATCTGCAAACATACACAAAACTTACGATCCAATAATGCATCGTAAAGAAGTAATATGTATTCTACGTATTTGTAAAAGGTGATATCTACCACGCGTATTGCGATGTGCGGAAAGATCCCATCCCATCGTAATCCACATCATTACCCATCGTAAAAAAAAATTAAATATAATTAATATTTTTATGTTCCACCACTGTACGTAAACCAATTTTTTACTCGGACTCACTCACACACACTCGGAACTCACTAACACAGGTTTGCGTAAAGTAGTATAATATAGAGAATATTCTGTGGAAATAAAATTGACGCAAACCAGACGTCCGACCTCGTTCAAGCCTTGCGAGCGACTAATTGTTTTTTTAGTTAGATGAAACAGAGGTTCATTAAATATTTTATAATAATATTTTCAAAAACTTAAATAATAATTTAAATAATAGAAATGATTGAGAAGGCTATTTTACACAATAATAATGTAGAATATTTGTATTCTGTATAATATTTATACCATTAAAATGCTTAGAAATATATAGAAATTTTATTTAAAAAATGGTATTTTCAAATCTCTTTTACAGCTTAAATAAAAACAAAATCGAAATTTCCTCACGTCCAACACTAGACTTATATGTTATCTAAAATATTAAAAAAAAACATCTAGTTGCATTAATGTTTCTTCGAGTAATGTTTATTATCATAACACTCAAAATCTGAAATATTTGTTTGAAGTATTTTTAACATGCTTATAGTTACAATTATAAATAAAATAATGAAAAATTACCACGTGAAGCACAAGAAAAAATATTGATAAACAAAATAATATTTATGTGAGATATATCAAATATTCCATTCAGCCATAATTCTTATCCAAATAATGCAGAATAATGCATATTTTCGTGAAGTCGTGTACAATCAAAATAAGAGTCAATTTTTTTCACAATTTTAATTACAATATTTTTATGTTCAAAAGGGTTTATCCATTTTATTTAATTACGAGCTAAACCTACAACTATGTATTTAAAATGCTTTGTTTTATACTTTTTCTGCAATAATTGATAACAGTCGATAATTGCAATTGGATTTAACGCCACGCTGTTGTACGTATCTAAATAAAATCCTTACCAGAAATATAATTAAAACAGGAAACAAATCTAAATTTTCACGGTTAATTTCATAAATACAGTAGGCACTCAGATTCGTTTTTTCATACCAACACGTCATCCTCCTTTCAAGGTATTCAGGAAACATGGACGTTCTTCTATTATTCCGACGTTTTACATTGCTATCATATAGAACTATATATTATCTAGCGTGCTATTTTTTTACGATTATTGATTATTATTTTTTGCTTTAATTCTATCAGCTTTTTCATTTTTTAATACGAAACAATTTAATATTAATTTGTACCGACTTATTTTCATGTTACATATTTTACATCTCAATGTTAGACCGTCGTTTTGTGTGTAACTTTTCATGTATTCTTGATTTTTATTTATTTTTATATATTAATAATCAACTCTTTAGTATACACCCTGATGTGTCATTTTCTAAGTGATCTTATTGCTGTAAAATTTATTCTGATGCCTAGATTTGTGTACTATGTTCTTTGGTTTTAGGTCGGAAATTAAAAAAAATCTACTTGAGTTTTGTGTAAAAGCCTACCAAAAATATTCTTTTTTCCTATTTTTGTCCTGTTTATGTCCTGCGTCAGCTTCCCTCTTGTGACGTGGACTGCCAGCTGTCCTTCCATCTCTTGGGAGGACGTCCTGTAAGTCTGCTGTCTTTGGGACCATTATCCCTGGCCACTTTAAAGTTTCTTGAGTCTGTCATTTACGACATGCGTTCGTTCCAGAATATTCTTCTCTGTCAACCCCAACTTAAGGTATCATCAACTTCGTTTTGTACTCAATCACGAAGGGTTTTGTCAGCGATGCTCTCGACTACCTTCATTTCGCTGGTTCGAAGGAGGTTTTTGTAATGGAAAGTGTCTGCTTTGACGTACACATGTCTCGTAGATTCGAACCTTAAATAACATTATCACTGTATATATATTCTGTAGTAAAAATCTTTACAGTTCCTCTCATTGTTTATCAAAGTAATGCACAGGTTTATTCATTATTAGCACGTTATTATTTATTCAATAAAATAAATTGTCAACAATGTACGACAATGTGTATAACAAGTTATTACCCAAATAATATAGTCAATGTATTATAAAACATAATTTAAATATGCATTTAAAAATTAATGTAATTATATTTAAAATGTGTCTGCCAAACGTTGTGACTTTAAGGAGTAAAATATGAAAATGAGTGAATAAATAAATTTATCCTTTGAAGGTTTAGAAAACACGGGGTAGTTAACAGCTCATTACTGAGGGGGTAGACGATTATATTATATAAGGGATGTTGTTGGTTCGCTGTAGTCGTGCTTTGGCATAAGTTTACTTCATGAATATAAAATTTTATAAGAAAAAAAATATTAAAAAGGAAAACACAATATAATCTTGTATAAATAATTTATTAAACTATTTCGTGTCCATTTTTATTTACATGATGTTCCTATAAGGAATTTAATAATATATAATATATGTAGGTTCCTAAAAAGTATTAAAAGTTTTGCTGTCTCCTGAACAATATTGAGCGTTGCGAAAAAAAATTAAAAACCATAACTAAATTATACCTAATTAGAAACTATACAATAATGGGTTACGTAACTGAAAAATGGTGTTTGTTTTTGATAACTGAAATATGTCATGTTCAGTAAGTGAAATAACAAATGGAAAAATAATTCTTTAAAATCATTCCAATCTTATCTATACGTTTTAGTTTACTTAATCGTATTTCTTTATAGATTTTGTGATGTCGCACTCAGCCTTACGAGATCTCGTGGAAGACTTCCTGAAAGATGGAATAACACCTGGAAATCCATCTGATAGAGAGAAAAACTCTCTAGAGAAAAGTCCATTTAGGAGAGGAAAAGAAGAAGAGTCTTCGTTATATACGTCATAGGTAAGTAGATTGACATGTACACCTATCCAATTAGTCATGAGAAGATATGTCAGTGTATCTGGATCTTGTTCTCGTGTAATAATTATAAATAACCTTGAATCTGAATCAAGCAACAAACAATATGTTGTGTATATCAAAAAACAATTTGAACTGAAGGTCAGATTTAATTTGTTATACCAGTGGACCAATTCAATAAACTCGGCGCAAGATAACCAACGCCGATTTTTAAGAGATTTCGATCGAACGGCTTTGATCTGACGCGGTCGAATTGGCCAATCGTTCGAATCGCTTCCTATGCCGCATAGTATTCTCTAACAGAATTGTCTCAAATAATTGAGATACGTGAGTTGTAAATTGACTTTTCCACCTTCCTCGTTCGAAAAGGGGAGGGTAACTCCATGACCAAGATCGCTATAATCTTGGTCAGGCGTTACATTATATCCTCGGTCTTTTCTTCAAATTCGTAGAATCTTTGAACATAAATAGTTTTCTATAATTGTAATAGACGACTTATCTTCTTCCGGTGCCATATCAAGTTTCCCCAACGTCTGCTATTACTTCATTCAACACCTCTCTGTTCCTAGCCAGCTCGACCGTCCCAATACTGATCCATGCGAGAATGTTCCTCAGGCACATTTGTTTATGTCTCTTCTTTCTTCAATCTTGCCTTTGAGGATCAATTCTTGTATACTAAACCAGGGAATATGCGGTAATTTATTAAATTGGATCATAAGTTACTTGTCAGGTAGAAAGCTAGCAGTAAAAATAAATAATGTCACATCATATATATTTCATGCATCGTCTGGTGTCCCGCAAGGTTCCCATTTGGGACCTGTCCTTTTCATACTTTTCATAAACGATATAGTTGATATTCTCGAAAATGTTGAAGTACTTCTCTTTGCGGACGACATGAAAATATATCGAATCATCAATAATATAAGCGATTGCTTAATCTTGCAAACTGCCTTGAATAATGTTAACAGTTGGTGCCAAAAAAATAAACTTTACTTAAACATTATGAAGTGTCAATATAAACGTTTCTTCAAAATTAAAAATCCCATTATATTCACGTACACCATAAATAATATACAGTTAAAATACCAGGCAGAAATTCTTGATTTGGGCGTAACGTTTGACGAAAATCTCTCATTTGTTAAACATATAAATAATATTTGCACTACGGGACTTCAAACTTTGGGGTTCATTTTAAGAATTTCCAAAGATTTCAAAAATTTGTATACATTAAAATTACTTTATACATCACTTGTAAGAAGCATTGTCGAGTACAACTCTTCAATATGGTCGCCCTATTATCGAGTCCACTCGGACTCTATAGAAAAAATTCAGCATAAATTTCTCCGTTTTGTAAATTTTAAAATGGGTATACCAATCGAAAGATTAAATTATGACTTTCTTTTAAAATCAATGCATTTGTTAAAGCTTTCAGATAGGCGTAAACTCACCGATTTGTTTTTCTTGTTTAAAATCATTATGCATTGCGTGGACAGCCCTGAAATACTGATGCGCATCAACTTTCATGTACCGCGTGTGGGTACTCGCGATACAAACTAATTTTATTGTGACAATTCCCGCACACTAGCGCATCACAATTCTGCACTGAACAGAATTCAGAAGTTGAGCAATGAATATGCTAGTCATATTGATCTGTTTATAGGCAATATAAATAATCACAGAAATACCCTACGGGTTAAATTCCACTGATCGTGTTTAATTTTATTCTTCATTATTCATACCTGCTTTACCTATATTGTTTATTTGTTCATTTTATACCTACTTTCATTTGTTTTCTCTTTATTTTTTGGTTAAATTTTATTTGTATGTATTTTTATATGTATTTTTTATAAGTTTTTCTTTGTATTGATTTCTTCTTGCTTTATTTTCATGGTTTATTGATTGGATATGTTTGTTTTTTTTTATATATATACATTATCACACATTATGTACTATATTTTGTATCTTTTGAATTATTCTTGTAAATGGCAAACGCCGTTAATAAAATAAATAAATAAATAAATAAATACCATACATCGGTCCTCGTATCACATGCCCTGAATAAGATATTTTTCGTTGCTTTATGATGGACAGCAATAAATGTCTTTCAGAATCAGCTCTTTGTAAGACCTCAATGTTAGTGACTATCTGTCCAAGGTAAGACGACTTATACAATACTTAAATGACAAATTAGAAATTCTTCAAACGAATCACTAAAGCAGCCCATTCACGATCGTGCCATTCGGCGTCGCTCCATATGAACCGGCTCCATTTGGAGCATTGTAAAATTTTCATCACACTCACGGGCGCGCCATCGAGCCATCAAAATTAGTATACGCAAGTGGTCGGCGCTTTCGCATTAATAAGTTTCATTTTTTTTTTAATTTTCAAGTAAAAAATGAGTTATAATTCTGATGATGAATTTTATACAACTGCTATAGCGGTTTGTTTATACATAAAAAGAAGAAAACAAACAGAAAATGTTGTATTTTCGCATTCACGAGAGTGTCAAACAGCTCGGCGCGATGAGATGGCGCGGTTTGTCGCGGTACTATGGAGTTTCGATCGTCGAATTCCATTTTGGTGTGTCAGGCCAATTGGGCTGCGCGGGTTTTGACATTCACGAGCGCATTTTGGAGTGATGGCAAGCCATTTGAAAGGATGGCATGATCGTGAATGGGGGCCTTAAAATATTGTATGAGCTTGTTTGAATCTTTCCCAAATCCCAAGTGAGATTTGCGATCCCAATCTCCTATCGCCAATCTATATTCAGCAATTTTTAATCTACCTTGATTAACAGCAATAAAAATATCTATTGTTGAATATCAAATTATTTTTTTATGGTAGGATTATAACAAATTATAAAACACAGATAAATACAATGTCTTTTAAAGCATATAAAAAATTGCAATAATATCAAGCTAGTGTTTGACAAATAAAAATATCCAATATTTATAGTAAAATTATAGTTATGATTATGCGAATTTTTATTCACGTTTAAAAGGACGATCGTTTCTCTTTGTAAGAACCTTTTTCACTAAAAAAATGGATACCTACTTGACACAAAAATAACTCAAAAAGTATTGTTTGTTTATAATCATTGCCAATATAAAAACAATAATTTTGCTTTTTTTCTTTGTTTTTTTGTAAGTTGTCTAATGAATTAGTTTAAACAAATACCTTGTTTAAAAATGGATGCGACACAGAAATCAAGACCAAAAATTCACGACCAGGATTAAACATGATCATCACTAGTTCTGAGGTGTTGTATTGTTAATAACGCCTAATGAAACAATAAAATTATATACACTCTGAGTTAGGCGGGCGTAGGAACTAATTTATTTAGTTCCCTGAGAACGGAGTTCATTCTACGTTAATTACGCACTATCTAGTTTGTACATGTATGTATTGTAAACACATATTATTGTTTCTAGAGGTAGCCATGTTTCCTATTTATGTCGAAATATACCTCTCAGATGATATATACTATTATGAGTGACATCAGAGTCAACTAACTTAATTAATCGAAAGATACTTTCTTGCGTAATACTTTTACGCCTTGTTTTTTTATGGAGTAAGCAGAGATCACTGAACGTTTCACATTCATACATCGTGTTTAACAAAATATTCGCACTAATCTATATTCCCATCTTTGTATATTTAATCAAGAGAGTCGAGTTGAGACGACATCAATAGGTTGGCGGGTCCAGGATGGCGGAGGGTGGCACAGGAGAGAGATCAGTTGAAATCCAAGTTGGAGGCCTTTGTCTGATACTGGATCGAGAAGAGGTTGGGTAAGGTAAGGCCGATTGTATCTTTCCTGATCGAACTTATATTTAGTTTCCAGCCTTTCTAGTACCTATTTGATATTTTTTCGGTCGTTATTAATTCATTATTTATCCTAAAGATCTCCTTCAGCCCTCCTTTGTCCAGTAATGGACATAGTTCTACCCCTGAGACCTCCACAGCTCCCTATCTTGGGTAAACCACATCCATCCGCCTCAAGCGACTTTTCTTATATATATTATTCTTTTCCCCGATCATGATCGCCATTCTTGCACTTTCCATATAATCCATCTGGAGTCTGTGGATCGGGCGATATGGCCTGCCCAGATCCACTTGGCAACCTTTTGGACAACGTAGGTTATTTTGGTTTTCTCTCCAATTCACAAGTTAATTTTTCTATCTCTTAACGAAACACCCAGCATTCTCCTTTCAGTGGCTCTTTGTGTTACTGCTAAATTATGTAGCATTTTTTTTTGTAAACACAAGGGTTTCACAGCCATACGTCAGTATCGGGAGAACGGAAGCGTCTAAGACTTTATTTTTAAGATAATTGGCGTATGTATTTCGGAGACTTACTACGTAGGTACTACGGAGGCGCCCCATGCTAGACCTCTTCTTTTTTTCAATCCAAAGAAGAAGTGGTCTTTAAGATACTTTAACTAATTCGAATAAAAATATTGGCTTAAAATGCATAAATCCCATCCCGTCCTATTTTCGAAATTTTGTTAGAATGTTCGAATACTATTAATTGGCACTATAAAAAATATCATTTAATTGTTGAATATTTTTTTTATTGCTGATGAACTCTATAAAAAAAGTATATAAAAATAGTATATAAAAAAACTTTATTATTCATTTACATTTTCTTGGTAAGAAGAATTCTGGGATCATTAATAGCTTCCGTTACCATTGTTTCATTATCTTCCTGGTTTCTCTCATACAATCGTGTTTCTTCCCACCTGCATCCTGATCCTTAGATGTTATGTGGCAAATCAGTGAAGTCACATTTGGTTTGGTTGTCCCTTGATCGTCCTACGCACGGAATTCAAGTTTGCAATCAATTGTAGGGACACTCCAATGCTATAATATTTTTGAATCAATAGAATGTCTCGATTCAATTTACCTTTATGTCTCTTTTTAATAAATAAAATTATAAATCTTCTCAATAAGTTAAACTGCAGTAAAATGAAAGAAATGGTTAGTTATTTTTCTAATAGCAATCTATAACAATTAATATACAAGAATGAGCAACCTATCAAAGTATAATAAATAATACATTTTTTTAATAATGTATTTTCGAAAGTATAAATAACAAACAATCAAAAAAAATATTATAAAGGAGCACACTCCTTATATTTACAACATAATTACTTTTCTGAAGAGAGTCAGCAAAGAGCGGATGCTAGTGCAACTCAAAATTATATTGTTTTACTTATTTATTATTCATTTCTGTTCATATAAAAATACAAAAGTATTATTAATTTGCTAGAGTTTCCGCAAGAATCCTATGCATTCAATTTCTTCCAACCAACCAGATTACATAGTGACAGAATTACATATGTACATCAACAAATAATGAAAGCTAAAAGAGAACAAAGAAAATATTCATAACACCAAGGTAAATAAAAAAACATCATAAAAAAAGGATTGGGAAATCTCGATCAGGTATTTACGGATAAATATTCCTTCTTTAGTAAATATTGCGTAGCAAGGGGAAGGAAGGAAAATGAAAGGGATTAGGTATTTTCAGAGAGATATCCCTGCTTTTGTCTTTTCTTGAAAATGGAAAGCGAGTTTGACGAAGTTATATTAGGATTCAAAATTATTCCAGAATCTTGCTGATCGTACTTCAAAGCAAGAGCTGAAAAATTCAGTGTTGTGAATTGGAATAGTTAATGTAGTAATGTAGGATCAGGTATTTTCGGAGAGATATCCCTGCTTTAGTCTTTTCTTGAAAATGGAAAGCGTGTTTTACGAAGTTATATTAGGACTCAAATTATTCCAGAGTCTTGCTGAACTAGGGTTACCGTATCTCAGGTTTTGTCCTGATATTTTAGGATTTTTCGACTTATCTCATGATTGCGGCCGGATTTTGCAAAACTCATGATATCTTGGGATTTTCAATAAAACAAAGCTTACATTTTAAAGATCTCTTTAATTAAAAGTTAAACAAACTAAAAATAATCTTCCTTTGGTAATAATCCAAGTAGGTACTTAATCAGTTTTATCGTACTTAATATGTAAAGATACCTTTTTAAGTAAGGTTTTTTCTTAAATTATTGATTTATATAATGCCTCATATGTTAAACTCTTCAAATTATATTGAAATAAAAGTATAGCTCGAACTTAAGACATCTTTAGTCGGTTTCTTTCTTTCGACCATTGAGCCCCCGTGATAGAAAACTCTTTCTACGTTTGCATTCTGGGCTGTAATTGCAAATATATATTGACAAATACGCAGTATCTCTGGTATTCGTGAAATACCTATTGTCTTGAAAATGTTTGCCCACAACGCATAAAATCTCAGGACTTTTCCATGGAAATCAGGCCTTTTCTCCGGACTTTTGATTTTTTCATCTGGTAACCCTATGCTGAACGTCCTTCAGAGCAAGAGCCGAAAAATTCAGCGTCGTGAATTGGAATTGTTAATGTAGTCAGCAGATCGAAGCGATAGGCCGTGATTTAATAAATAGGTGAATTTGGTTTTAAGGTACTGCGGTGAATTAGGGTTGAAGAGCGTATTGCATAGAAATGATAAAGTATGTATATTTCTAACTTTTAAATTTAAGAACGTGCAAAAAGATCCATGACACCTGGCAACCCTAGTCAAAAGAAAGGATAATTGTATCATAGGAAGTAGATTGTGTGTGTATATATAGCAAATGATAGTATCATATAATGGAGGGCGGATTTTGTTTTCATGTGGGCAGATTGCTGTAAATTAAAATGGTCCAGTCGGAATAAATCATGACGCAGTTGTTAGCAACATGTACAATGTACATACTGACATACCAAGAGCTAAGTCGCCATCGGGTCTAGCAAAACTATTTTACCGGTAACTGTAGGTATATATGGTTAGAACGCAGTAATAATAATTTGCTACTCAAACGAGAATATGTACTGGAGTAGGCATAAATATGCTAAAATATACTATAATAAACACGACAAAGTATTACGCAACGGATAACTTGATTGAGTCAATCTCCTTGAGAAATCAAGCTTGTACCTTCCCGTGTTCATTAAGTGATCTTTGTTTCCTACATAAAATTTTAAACAATAAAGTAGATAGTATTCCTCTTGTGGAATCAATACCTTTTCATTGCCTTTCCAGAAGTGTTAGACATCAATAACTATTCTACGTCAGCCATTCCAGAACTAATTATATGCAAAACTCTTACATTAACAGAGCGTGCACATCTTTCAATAAAAATTGTATGAAGGATCCAGCTCTGGATCCTTTTAGCTCTGGTCCGAACACTTTTAAAAATAAATTATTGAAAATAGTGGGCGTTTAGCGAGGGGGGGGTCGTGCTGGCTCGTCGAGGGTGCCGTTGAGTCTGGGGGTTTCAGCGTAACCAAAATCTACAGGATTATTGTCACTTCCTTTCTCCATTTTCCTGGATCCATTTTTTTTTTAAATCCTATCATTCCTATCCTTTTTCCTGTTTCTTACTTATATATATTATATACTTATGTTTCTGTTAATATTACGAAGAATACTATAGGTAATTGGCGCCATAAAACGTGAATCTATATAACATATTATATTATATATTACTAGTAAAACCCGGCAGACGTTGTCCTGCCTGTTTAATTATTTACCTCCAAATAAATAAAAATGGTGGATCGATATGTTTCCTTTTTATTATTTAACATTCATACCTAGATTCGCTAATTCCGTATTTTTTTTCCCTTCCATCCCTACAGTCCCTTCCGTCCCTATTCATTCATTCATTTAAATTTTATTTAATTATTCAAACAAATATAGGTACATGAAGCTTTATATAATATACCAGTTTTATATAATATACCATTTTATGTATGGGTATATAGGATTTTTGTTGAACAAACCCACTAAGTATTAATTCAATAGCAATTTCCTTTTTTTTTATTTTTTTATTTAAACTGGAAAAGAAAAGTATCGCAAAGACAAGAATGGAAATGATTTCTAGATTCAGCCAGGTACACTAAGGGCTATCAAGTGTATAATTATGATCTACCCAGCAGGACTATTCATGAAGTTGACTCGGGTAAAATTAAGATTTGCTTCAGACTTTAGCAATCTTTGGGGTTAAATTAATTAAAAAATACTATAAATTTACACAACAACTCATGACAATTTCATACTAAACGTAGATATCAACAAATTTTCATGATTAAATATAGAGAAAGATTTATATTGGATTATGATCGAGTACTGATTTATACATTTTTAAGATTAAGGCAAGCTAAGATCGTATTAAGAATGTGTCATGAGTAGCCCCCTGTTCATAACTATTTTTTTAAATTTTATTAATAATAATAATAATAAAAGACTTTTATTGCTTTATACAACGTGGCGGACTTATTGCCCGCAGGCAATCTCTACCAGTTAACCACCATGGTAAATACAGCCAGTAACAGGGATAGAAGAATACAAATAGAGAAATAGAAAAAAAAAGTAAATAAAACAATCTAAATTAAAAATACAAAATAAATATAAGAAACAAAAAAAATATATGTATAAATAAGAACAAAAATAAGAATAATAAAAATATACATCAGATAGATACACTATGTTTATTGGATATAGGATAGGAGAGGAGAAAGGAAGAGGGATAAAGGGAAAAAGACGTGAATTTGTGTTTATGTGGATAGAAAGTGTGACTTCAGACGCTTTTTGAATGCTATTAAATTAGTGGCATATATTAATGAGGATATTGGAATTATACAATACACAATACCTATAAATTTAAAGCTACACATTCTGCAATGTCTTCTATTTCCAACTTACACTCGCATATTTTATTTTCTTGCGAGCAAAACAAGAGTTGTGGGAAATACATTATGTATGTGTATCATAGGTATATGTATATAAGTATATGAGTGATGTAGGTAGGTACAGGATGATAACGTGAAGTGAGATAAATTGTATGAGGAAACACAATCAAGATTGAATAATGATCTCACATAATATTATAATGATACAAGTACAAAGACCACAATACATTGGTTAACAAGGAAGGGTCATGTCTCCCTATGATCCCTATCATTACCTACAATACACGGTACCTAGATTTCATACGTACATATATCTACTTACGGTTTTTTTACACTGCCTACATACTCGATATTTGCTTCACATATGAAACACGAGTAGTTCCAATAAGCAAAGGAACTTAGACAAATTAATGATTATTATTCCCTACTAGACTTAGTTTATTGTGTACAAGGTCGTCTGATATAAATTGAGAAATATTGTTTTGGAAGAACGTTCCTACTTCCTATACATATTTTATAGTTACTAATAATAGTTGCATGTAACACGTGAGATCCAACTGTCGAAAGTGATAGTATAGGTATATTGTTGAAAAATACGTACCAAATTATAAACCCATAAATCAAATTTTTTGTATATTTTAAGATATTTGGTTTTCTATACAAAACATATAGGTTTGTATGTTAGGATAGGATCGTATGAAGGTCAGTCATTTTCCTACCCAGAATATGAAAACAGCATGATGATATGTATGTTTGGAAATTACGTACCTATCAAACTATTGAAATTCCCTGTAGACATTGTGTAGTGTATATTGCCATACAAATCGTATGAAACAATGTCACGAAATATTTATAAATAAAATTTATTTAAAAATAACTTCTTTAATGTACATACTTTTTATTTAAAATTAAAATATCTATCTGGGGTGTTTCGCGTTTTTCGATTTTTAATAAATTTGGAAAATAGGCAGTTGAACACAATAAAAATATAAAAAAATATATAATTGAGATTTTGCATTTGTATACACCGTTTAACTTGTACAGTATTTACTCTTTATAGAGGCCTTCACCATGCGAAACGGTCGTCTTGCTCTCTTTCTCTCTCGATTCAATCTCAAGGACTCTTTTCTTTCATTGCTTTTTAGCTCCATGTAGTAGGGCTGCAACTCATATGGTCGCATAGATCCTCGAAATACATAAAAATAATAAAAATTGCAGAAGTAAAACAGTTTTTATACGTTCAAATACATACATACCCGTTATAATAACGCTCTATTTTTTTCCATTTTTTATTTGATTATCTGTATTATAAATAGGTAAAAGGTACCTACCCAAATTTGAAAATTATGAATCATGAAGATTGTTACATATTTCGTTTTCATTTCAATAATGCTATAATATATTTTCTGTATATTTTGCTCGAAATCGATATTTTTCAGAGAATTTCCTAAAAATTTTTCTTGATATATTCGTACATCGACTCTACTATTATCTTCTTAGATTCTGTGAATCTTTTTTATGACGACATACCTACGGTTTAATTTATCACTATGAAACTGGTATTTTATTTTACTATATTTTATATTGTATTGCCTCTCGGGCTACTAACGAGTACTACCTATGCTAAATATTATCTAACACGCACTCAAAAAAAGTTACATAATTATTATTTATTGATTAATTAGGTAATGTGTTAATTTTTTTTTTTTTATATAAAAAATGAATATGTCCTTGTTAAACAAGTACATATACATCTTCCTACGTTCCCTAAAATAAGCAAATAAATGCTTGTGCTATAGGTGAATGAAATCGGTCGAGGCAGGATTCGAACTCGCGACCACTGGATTACTAGCCCAGCGCGCTAACCGCTCTGCCATCAACCCATCTGAATTATTATGTTTATTATATTTATTTATTATGTTTATTTATTTATAATATTTATTAAATAATTTATTTATTTATTTAGTTATTTATCTATTTATTTATTTAGTTATATTTTTTTTATTTATTTAGTAATTAATTATTTATTAATTTGTTTATTTATTAACATTTTTTTAATTGTTTATTTTTTTTACTCACTTATTTATTTATTTATAATTTATTTATTTATTTAAGTATTAATTTATTTAATTAATTGTTTATTTATTTATTTAATATTTTTTTTATTTATTTTTAATTAATTTTTTTATTTATTTCCTTACTTATTTTTTATCTATTTTTTATTTATATATTTATTTATTTATTTACATATTATATTTATTTATTTATTTATATATTTGTTTATTTATTTATTTTTATTTATTTATTTATATATTTATTTAAATTTTTTACCCTATTTGGGGTAAGTAGAGGGAACCGAACACCAGATTCCTCTCTCTTGATATGCATTTCTCGCTTCATTCACGTCCATGCATCGGTCCTTATATACTCTTCTGATATTCTTACTCCTAATGTCTCCATATTTCAAAATTCCATTTATCTGGTCGAGCTATCTATTCCTTGGTCGACTTTTTCTTCCTTTTTTTCAGCCTTACATATTTTTTAACAAACGATAATCACTCATTCTTTGTATGTGGCCAAACCACCTTAGGGCATTTATTTTCATCTTAATTACGATATTTCTTACATTCGTCTAATATCCTTTTTAACTATCGAACTCTAAATAAAATATTGCAAATGTTTGTCAGATGAAATTATATTCTAATTCAGTGATAATAGGTTTCTAATAAAAGATTACTTACATATCAATATTCATACCTATATTATAACAGTAGGTAAAACAATTAAACTCTATAATATTATTGGTAGATGTACGTGGTTTTAAAGTCTTGAAAATTTGGTTAAAATAAAAACTATGACTATCTTAGCATTATCTTTGACAGTGGTCGCCATTCGTTGATCTTCGTTTATTTTCAAAAACTCTCGTGGATATACAAATTGCGGCTAATCTACAATAGAAAAATGAGGCATTTGGTTCTTTCTGTCAACCCTTATATTATGTACGTAAAACAAATCCATTTTTACTATAACATTTTCTTCTTCCGGCTTCATCTTCATATGTACCTTATACAATTTAAAAATTATCAGTCTGCAATGTGTACCTACCAGGTTGTAAAATATAATACGAAATTCCATAAGGCAATAATCATAGAGATGTATTGTATAGAGTTACAATTGGGTACCGAAAACCTGCTACTCAATAAGTGGCCACGACTAGATCAATAACTCGGCCGTGACGTTTCTTCTTCTACTAGGTTCTATTATAGTAATCAAGTGTTTTTTGAAAACCGACTTAAAAATGAATGTATGTCAAAATAGAAAAATGTGGTGCTCGTTTTTCTCTGCCTACCCCAAAGGGACATCGCGTGATGCTAAGTATGTATTTCACAATTCACTTTGACAAAAATACGCAAATCTTCGTAAATTTATGAGTTTAATGATTTCTCATGATTCCCTTCATCAATTCTCTGGGCATAGTTCAGATGGAACCAATTCAGAAGTAACCCTTTTCTATTGAAAAAAGGATTACCGAATTCGGTGGACGGGTAAAGAACTATTATATATAGCAGACGACTTTGAAAATTGAAGAGTTTGATTTTTTCAACTCGTGAGTTTATATTATGTGAAAGAAAAAAATATATGTGTGATCACCACTTAAGCACACATTTCCTATTTAAAAAAGAATAATTTAAATCAGATAATGTGGTAAAGAATTACTATCGCTGCAGTGAGAATTGAAGAGTTTGATGATTTTCTCATGGATCGCGTGGTCAGATCTTGACTAAATTGAAAAGGGACTCTTTCTAATGAAAAAAAAATCATTGAAATCGGACAAGGTGGTAAAAATTTATAACTGAACCATACAAAAAAAATCACGTCGTCAAACTGATAATCTTCGTTATGTTATTAGTAGTTATACATAAGAATTTCTGATGCTCTACAATACAACACCATAATCCATAGGAGCATGGTGCAAGTTTCAAACTAATAATTTGCAAGGGATTGCAAATCTAGACATCATATCTCTATGCAATAAACCGATTTTTGGCTCCAGAGCGGTCAACTAGTTATGTTTTATACAAAAAAACTTCGGTCACTGTAACTAAAGTGGTTCATCTCCAATGCCCGCCTTTCTAGATGGTTATTAGTTTTAGCGGTTTCTGATCCATCTTCATATTATAATATATGTATCAATAGTCGTGTATGTACCTTAGTTTAGTTGCTATATAGAATCAACTCAATGCACCTTAACAGAATCTATCGCCTAATATTTTTTTTTATATTTAAGGAACATTTCTTCCTTTACATCCATGCATCGTCTCATACATACATGCTAATGGATTATTTATATAAAGGAGTGGGCTGTGGCCAACGCTATACTCTTCACTACCAAGTCACTCCATAAAGTAATCAAATTTTGTATGAAAAAATTTAAACATATTTATGAAATGGGTTTTTTCAATATTTTTTATTTAAGTATTTTATAATGAAAACTTGATATTTCTTCGATGCCATTTTATGAAAGTGATGTGCCTTTTTATTAATTTGAAAATACAAAAATCAAATTTTAATTTTCCTGAGCTTGGGGTCACTATTCAGATATCCTTCAAAATCTAATGGGGTCTAAGCGAGTATTAGATGTATAAAAGAATCAAATGAGTATTTAAGTCTTTAATAGATAAAGTAAAATTAAAACGCCGTACAAAGCACACAGTACATAGCACACAGCACACACACAGATACATTGTGATGAAACTTTCAGAATACAATCTCAGCATGATACTAAATGATAATCTGCAATGAAAAAATAGACTTAAACTCACTATCCCCTTGGGTTAGTGAGGAGTAAAAAGTAATACCTGATGGATTATAAAATCGTTCGGTAGCAAAGTGTTAGCGCCAAATTGCCTAATACAATTGCATGACAAATTAGTGAACTGATGGTTTTCTAATAAATAAATAAATAAATAAATAAATAAATAAATAAATAAGTAATTAATTAAATAAATAAATAAATAAGTAATTAAATAAATAAATAAATAAATAAATAAATAAGTAAATAAATAAATAAATTAATTAATTAATTAATTAGTTAAAAAAAATAATGATGATAATATGAATGTTCTACAAAAATATTGACATGTAATAACACATATTTTTTAATATTAGTGTTGAGTACCTACCTACTGTTTCAATTTTCATTCCGTACAGTCAGGAAAATATTCAAATACGTTATATTGATTGCACACCAATTTTAGTGGCGGTGTGTACCAATGAATTAAGCTTTTTTTAAAGAATGAATATATCCTTGTAACAAGTATATTATTCATCCTCATACATTCCCTAAACAATACATAAATGCTTGTAATATAGGCGAACGAAATCGGCGTGGCTGGAATCGAACTCGCGACAACTGGATTGACCCAGCGCGCTATCCGCTCTGCCACCACCCATCTATTTATTTATTGGTGTTTGGTAGATTTTGCCAACATGCTTTCAGCTCGGTTGTTCGACAAACATGTACGTACACATGACCTTATTCGGGAGTTCAATTCGTCTCATCATGGATGCTGTAGGTATATTGTATATTAAATTGCCATCGACTACAATATTTCAATCTAATCATGGTACCTACATATGTACCTACTTAATATATATCTACATACATGCTTAGATAAGATTTATCTTGAATATATTCACAGAATCATCCTGAACAGAACGATCTATTTTATCACTATTTCAATATATAAAAGTAACACACCGACCGCCGTGGCATATGGTAAGTCGTATGTCTTACTGTCCAGGCGCCTCGGGCTCGATTTTCAGAAGAGGAGAAATTTATTTCATACGCAATTATTTCTACTCTGGGCTGGAAACACGATTTATTTGAAAAATATGATCATATTTGGCAAAAAATACGTGTTACTTGCGCGGGGTGCAAGGAATTCATTCTTATTTATAATATACATTTTTATTTATATTATTGTAAAGGAAGATACTACTCATCATCACTATCATTGGCGCTACATCCCTGTTTGGTCCCTGGCCTCCTCCAAAATCTTTCTCCAGTCGTCCCTGTCCTCCGCCGCTTTCATCCTTTTACTATTACTCTCCTCTCAAATAAAAATAGGTTTAAAAAATAAAAATAGGTTTAAGACAGATTACTGGATAAGATCATAGATACTTTCTATTTACTTACTTGAGTTTTTGCAAGCTGACGTGTGGCGTGTGACGAAGGGTACACTGAGACTGAGATTTAGATTTAAATTTGAATTCACTAAAGAAATAATTGTTTTTATGTTTTTGGGATTTAGTTGGTTCATTTTTTAATATATTTATATGTAATTGTATTGTGTAAATATGTGTATGTTTATATTGTATTCATAATTTTAGGCGATGGAATTTATATTGTATTTATATTGTAAGGCGATTTATATTTTATTCATTTAGAAATAGCCATCATGTTTTTATCATTTTTTCCATCATCTTTTTAATAATTTTATATTATTGTAGCCATTATAGTTTATACTATTTAAGCCATCATTTTAGTCATCTTTTTAATATTTTATATAATTTTATTATTGTGTTAATATGAGTATGTTTATATTGTATTCATAATTTTATACGAAAGAAATAGCTATCATGTTTTAATTATTTTTTGCATATTTTTTTTAAATATTTTTATATAATTGTATTGTGTTAATATGTGTATGCTTATACTGTATTCATAATTTTATGCGAAAAAAATAGCCATCATGACACAGGCTTTGCCTAGTTTGATGGTGATTAAAACACCTTAATGACACTGCTTTCTGCATCACTGTATAATATATGTATATGTTAATAATAATATGAAATATAAGTGTATCGATATTTGTTAGACATGAATAAATAAATAAATAAATAAAAAAGTATTTATATCATTTTATAATGGTTTGATAGCAGATAAAGATAAAAAATGAAAAATTCGAGAAGAAATCGGGCACCTGCAGAGCCTACGTGTATTTGACTTTAATCTTTGTGGTTTTACTCCAGCTGTACACACGAAATCTGATTATCCCAAAACCAAAATATTGCTATCCCTTGGCGATACGATATATAAAGCGAGCACTCCTCGGCACAAGTAACCTGTTCGGACCTACTATATAGGCCAGGGTTATTCAACTAGGTGATCGCGTCACGTTATGAATTCAGATCATATTAAATTTTTTTAACGTGCCATTTTATAAAAATAATTTATTAATAAAAACAATATTCGCAATGGTTTTTTCTTCTCTGACTTGATTTTTCTATTTTTAGATACTTTTATATTTTTTACTGTTTTGTATTCAATAAAAAGGAAAAAAATACAATTTTTGTTGTGTGGATATTTCTTTTTTTCTCTTTTTTTTTCTATTTTATTTTTCGAAATTTTTCGTCAACAAATCAACTAAAAATATCGGAATATTTCATTTGAAATGAAAGAACAATAGCAAAGCTATTATTTTTTTATTTACCGTTATTAAATTAACACTTTATCAAATAGTACGGAACAATCTTTGGTTGACAAAAAAAATAATTTCAGATATTTATATTGATTATTCACAGTATCATATAAGGAAGTCTGGATTATTTTTTCGAAAGAAATAGATACACTCAATAAAAAGTACACAAAATAGTATGTATGTACTACAAAGGTTTTGAGTATTATAATGATTTGCCAGAATGTGTGAAGAGAGTGTCTAGCCGAATATATATAAAATAATGTTCTTAAAATAAATTGTGTTCCATGTTGTTTTTCTCCATGCTTCTATTTCTTTGCTAGATATTTTCCTTGTTTTAGTGTTTTTATAATCTTAACACTAGTTGCAATTATGTATTTTGATTCATTTTGACTAGATGTACATACATTGCATTGTGATATGTGTGCCTACCTAATGTACCTTATGTAATGTAATAGAGCGGAAACTGCGATGCAGCTCAACATTATATTATTACTGTCAAATTGGAAACTGTCTGCCCTAGGGTTTCCTACATGGGCAGCAGGAAATCTTATTATTATCATTGTAAAATGTAGTGCAATTAATAAAAAAAATAATAAAATAAATAAATAAACATTTATTGAGACGAAAAGAAGTTTACATACTAATCCAAAGACATATATCAACAAATGAAAAGACAAACAACCTTTCTGACTTAAAAGGACCATACTCAGCTATGTTTCAGGAAGACAAGCCCCCAGCAGCTGATTATCAGTATGATCATATTGCTTATATATTTTAAAATAAAAATATTTATACAAAAAATGTTCCTAAACATACACACATATAAATATACACACATACATAAGTATACATACATACGCATAAACATATAAATACATTTATTTATACACACCCACACACATAAATACACAAATTCTTACATACTTCACACTATGATTGCGAGGCCAGAAGCATCGCTCGACAATTCTTTTCGACAAATAAACTTTTTTAAATATTTATAAAAAATATAAACACATACAAGTACAAAAAGATTTGTTTCCCCTGGTATAGATAAGTAGACATAATAATATTATATAACCGGATTGGCGGTAATTATAACCGCATGATGGTGGACTCTTCCACCTGTTATATCAGGACACGGTTTCAACTCAGATTATCTGCCATATCAACCTACTGGTACATACATACATACATAGTCAGGTGCCTACTGCTAAAAAATATGCCCCAATTCAGTGGTCATCAACCATTTGGTGCAGACACATTTTAAGCTTTTCTTTTGTCAAAATGATTTCATCATTGAACAAAAGAAAATTGCCCGTCTGGGGATTGCAATACGGAAAACCGGATCCGGAATCATTATACGTCTAGCGGATCCGGCACCGATTCCGATTATTGGTTCCGGTAAATTAAAATATACATGAAATCGATATATAGGTAAGCAAATAGGGCTCTCTCGACTCTCGCCTCATCTACATTCATGCCTTGTCTCAAACGTGTTCGTCTTTTATTGATCGAGTTTTAAAATAAAAATGTTTCCGAAGTACTAAAATATTGTCTAATTTTCATTCTTTCTTTATCAATCTTCTTCCCTACACTGCTGGTGATAATCCACTTCTATTTATTTCCTTCCATCTATTTTCTCTCCGCCTTCATGACAATATCATCCGTTCAAAGGAGAGTAACGGCAGGTAATAGAGTGAATGGTGCATTAAGACCGGTAATGGCTGACCCAATTATTTCGAGGCAAGCAAAGCTCGCGGTACACAATGGTATCGTCGCACCGACTCTAATGTATGCTATTGAGACATGGACATGGCAGAAGACGCATGAAAGTAGAAGTCCTTATTTTAACCATTATGAAGTTCTGTATTATTTGTATATTGTCTTATTGGACAATATTAGTTATCATGATAGTATTGTTAGCTTAAAATGTATGTATGGAGTGGGTATTTATGCTAGTTAATTATTTTATATTCTGTATTTAATTTTTACTTCATTGATCGTTTGAAAATCGTTTCAATTTGAAAAAAATAAAATAAAAAAATAATAAAAAAATCTGTTTCTACAAATAACTTGCCGCTTCTTCGGGGCGCTAGGAAATGTTTAGATCCTGGATAATTACATTCAACTGATAAATCTATATAAGGTAATATCTTATGCGCAATTATACAAAATTAATATAATAAGAAATACAAATTCTGAATAAAAATAATAAAATATAGCATAATGTAATGCATAAAGTAATCTGTGAGGCGGACAAAAATTTAACAACATTAAATTTAAATTACGAGTATGCCAATAACAAAATTATAAATATAAATGACGACATTCTAAATTCGTGGCTAAATAAAATAATTCATTCTATACATCCAAAATTTCTCAACCAACCTTATGTTGACAAAATTTGGTCAAACAAATGGTTGAGTATTGGTGATTTGGACGCGGATTTAGAAGGTTTTATAATAGCAATTCAGGATAGAGTAATAAAAACTAAAAATTATCAAAAATATATAATAAAAGACATAAATGTAGTTGATGATAGTTGTAGGAAATGTTTGGCTTTTCCGGAAACAATCGATCATATAATATCGGGCTGTTCTTTTCTCGCGCAATCAGAATATACATTTAGACATAACCAAGTAGCAAAAATAATACATCATTAGCTATTAAATATAAATTAATTGACGCGATAAACATAAAACCATATTATGAATATGATCCGATTTCATTTTTAGAAAATAATAATATTTCGCTTTATTACGATAAAACAATATTAACTGACCGGTCAATTCAACATAACAGACCCGATTTAATTATACATGATAAAATTAAAAAAATAACATATATTTGCGACGTGGCTATTCCAAATTCTAGTAATATAATAAAAACTTTTGATGAAAAAATTAGAAAATACACCGCTTTAGGTAATGAGATTAAAAGGCTTTGGCATTCTCGTAAAATAATAATATTACCGTTCATTATTTCAGCCACTGGCATTATTCCAAAATCGTTAATCCGTAATTTAGAAATTATAGATTTATCGAAAAATTTAATAATAAAAATGCAAAAAACGGTAATTATGAATACATGTAGAATCGTTAAAGATTTTTTAAACGTAAATATTCGGGAATCAGTAGGGTTGTTAGGTAGTATAGAGACCTCCTCAGAGCCTAATCCTTTGATATGTTAAGTATCTGGATGGGTGAACCATTCCCAATTGAAAGCTTGATGATGCGTTTGTTGCATTTTATTTTGCTCTTTTAAATAATTTACAATTTACGCATTGATCTGCTAATTCTTTTGAGGAAGTGTATAATGGTAATAATAATAATTGAGTGTTATTATTTGTAGTGCTTAATTGTTATTAATATCATTAGTAAATCGGCCAGCGCCGTAAAAAAAAAAAAAATTATTTATCGTATGGTACCTACTAGTGAATCAAAAACAATAAAACAATATAGCATTAAAAAAACAATATGTAATCCATAAATATCGATACGGACCAATCTATTCGAAAACCCGTACGAAACAACTGAAGCCTTATAATATTAATTTGTTTGAATTACATATTTTATATTTTGATATTTTTTTAGTTTACTTAAGAAATCTTTGTACTTAGATTTGTTGAATAAAAAAATGAACAAACAATATCGTGGAATGTTTCAGAAACAAAAGGTTGAAGGAAACTGATCTGTATAAGATGTATCTGCCTATTTCCAATCGCATCTTTGCTTCAGGCAATGTAACATATATAATACAAAAATAGTAACTTGTCTGTGTCTATGTTTGTTGCCTTTAATTATTATTCTGGCCATTTTGTATTTTTAAAACGATCACTTCTATGCTGTCAATCTGTAACTACAATTCGAACGAATTTTCTGACGGTAAGTCGAGAGCATCTCGGTTCATTTATCTTATCTGCACTCTAGTTTGGTCTAGTTGTTTGATACAAAAATCTATATGGAGAAGAGTTTGTGTCTGTAGCAGTGATTACGTCTACTTTATAACATCTTCCAACGTGCTGTTCGTGACTCAGGTTCATGGTTATCCAAGTGCATTGGACTGAATGAATCACACACATCTTCATTGAGACAGATGTTGAGTCGGCGGGCGCTTGCAGCATCCCAAATTTGATTATCCCACTATTTAAGTCACTAAAAGATAACCGATGAAATAAAAATTTTGATATGACAGCTTGAATTATAATTATTATAAAATCATAACACGACTACATAATCTAAGAATATCAAGAAAAACTTACATCAATATTAAATAATTTGAGGGTATTTATTTATTGATTAATTAAAATAATTATTTATCAGAAGGATTAGATTAGATATGTGCGTGTTCAAAAAAAATAATATTTAAATATCTACCTCCAAATATAATTTTGCAAAAGAAATCAATTCAAAGTTAGATGTACAATTTGAAATGATGATGGGTTTCAAAAAAAACGATCAACATAAGTATATTCTTATAAACATTAATATAGTTCAACTAATTAAATAATAATTCAGCTCTTCGTAAACGTAAAGGCTTGCAACAAACAAAATTGTGATAAACACACTGTATTCAGTTAGACGATTGACGCATGAATATAAGAATTTGATTGTTTTGCCCGAACGGTGATATTCGTTAATCTTCGTAAATCTTCGAGAACTGTCGATGACATGCATCATCATCATCATCAGCTCCACATCCCAAGGTGGGACCTGGCTTCCAAAAGAAGTCTTCGCCATTCCAATCTATCAGCCGCTCCTTGTCTCCAATTGACCACGCCCAAAGAGTCCAGGTCCCCCTGGACGCAGTCCATCCATCTCAACTTGGGTCTCCCCCTACGCCTCACACCCTCTGGTCTATGGTGAAGGACTCTTCTGGCGGGCAGCTGCTCACTCATCCTCTCCACATGTCCAAGCCACCTGAGTCTCCCAATCCTTATAAATACTCCAACGTCTATATCATCATAAAGCTGGTATAGCTCATGATTGTATCTGATTCTCCACACACCACCCTCACAAACAGCTCCGTAAATTCACCGCAGGATCTTTCTTTTAAAAATGCTAAGTTGTCCTCGTCTTTTTTAGTTAGAGTCCAGGTCTCGGAGGCATATGTCAACACTGGTCTGACAATAGTTTTATTTAGTGTAAGCTTTGTCTTTCTCGACAACAACCTGGACTTCATGTGTCTCTGTAGGCCAAAGTAGCAACTGTTAGCAGCAACAATTCTTCTGTTCACTTCTTCACTGATATTATTCTTACTGGTAATTAGTGAACCGAGGTACGTGAACTGCTCTACTGATTCGAAGGTGTAGCTGTCTACTGCAAGTGGTGGTGGAGGAGAATTATGACGGACAGTAGGACGTGACAACAGGTATTTAGTTTTTTGTTCGTTGACTGTCAGACCCATACTACTAGCAGCGGTATTGAGGGCTGTAAAGGCCTCCGCAAGAGCAGGCTTATTTCTGGATACGATATCAATGTCATCCGCATATGCTAAAAGTTGTACGTATTTGTGAAATATGGTTCCAGTAGTATTGACACCGGAATCACGCACAACTTTCTCCAAGGCTATGTTGAAGAGCAAGCAAGCTAGGGCGTCACCTTGTCGGAGGCCGTTAATTGTTTCAAATTGGTTTGACAGGTCGTTTTGTATTTTTACTCTACACCGGACATGGGACATAGTCAATTCAACCAGGGTGATGAGCTTTTCGGGAATTGAGAGCTCTCTCATAGCGCTATATAATTTTCGCCTATTGATGCTGTCATAAGCGGCCCTAAAGTCTATAAACAGGTGATGGGTTTCTATATTATATTCCTGTGTTTTTTCCAGTATTTGGCGCAGTGTGAAAATCTGGTCAATACAAGACTTCTGTGGGCGGAATCCACATTGGAAACTACCAATTAAGTCGATGACATGCACGTTATAAATAAAGATGAAAAAAATAATTATACCTATAAGTAAAAAAAAATAGTAATCAATTTCCAAGTCAACTATTAAATCAAAGAAGAAATTCTAAGTAAATTAGATAGCATTAGCGAATATTCCATAGTGACGGATTTATTTGGCATTAATGTAACCTTTCTTTTAGATAAAGAGCCAGCGACAGCCAAATTTACGTCATAATATAAAGGCCGGTTTTCTTTTCCGTAAAAGGAGGCCACAGCAGGTTACAACGATTGGATATTATTAGCCCTGAGTCAGTGAGTAGTGGTGGCTTTCGGAGATAATAGCCATCAACGTGTTAAAAATTGTTGGACTGCTATTTTAACACGTCAGTTTTAGTATTTTTGATTCGTGTTTTTTTTTTTATTTACTTCGGAACACTATTAGAAATCACGTCTTCCATTGACAGACACTTTGGTTGGTAGAAACCCCCCAACAGACAACTTTTAAGTTTTTAAAAGATGACGTAAGTAGAATCGTGGAATCTTTATTATTTTACTAGCTTTTATGTCCCGCCGTTGGCCAAGAATGTAAATTAGTGAAGGAATAAGCAATCGTTTATATACCTACATAATATTGTCACACATAATTTTTTTTAACCGTAGTATGAAAAGTAGTTTGAAATTTAATTGAGTTTAAGCGGTGTAAAATCTTAAAGTGATGGCCACAATCCATTTGCTTTTATATATAAGCACATACAATTTCTGCACGCATGGACTATGGGAAATGATTTTAAATATGACTTATTATAAAAAGACAACGTCGTAAAGAGTTTGGATTTGGCCACAACCCCTATTTTTATATATTGTCATCGAACGCAAATAATGTGTTTTAAATATTTAGTAATTTTGGATGATGGGAAATGGTTTAAAAATTGATTAAACAAAAGTACTGAAAATATTCTAGTGTTGGTCCCATCCCATTCGTTTTTATATTTTTCGTCAAGTGTGCATTAGTTTATTATAGTTTTGCACAATAAAACTGATAGACTTAAAACTGACACATAAGTCTACATTACAGAAGAAGAAGACTTAAGCTATGTTAAATAGTTTTTAATATGAATATAAACGTTGTGAAGATCCAGCAATGGCCACAACCCCGATTTTTTATATATTGTCATCAAAATGAAATGTGTAGTTATTGAAAATTAAGCAATATATGACGATATAATAAATGGTGTAAATTTGATTGAACAAAAGTAATTTGAATATTCTAGTGTTGGTCACATCCCATTCGTTTTTATGTATTTTCATCAAGTATGCATGTTGTTTATAATATTTCGTTACAATAGACTATTAGACATAAAACTAATCCAAAAGACTAAATAAAAAAAGAAGTAGAAGTATAAAACTATAACAAATAGTTTGTAATAAAAACTGACCCAATGGTCTACATAGAAGACGAAATAGAAGAATTACACATTAGGAAATGTATTATATAAAAAACTGACCAAAATGTCTTCATAAAAGAAGAAGAAGATGAATTGAACTATAGGAAATATTTTATATAAAATTCACCCAACATCTACATAAAATAAGAAAACGAAGAATTAGACTATAGGATAGTTTGTTTAAAAATAGTTTGTTTAAAAACTAACCAAAAGGTCTACATAAAGGAAGAAGAAGACGAATTAGACTATAGGAAATAGTTTGTATAAAAACTCACCCAAGGTCTACATAAATTGAGAAAAAGAAAAATTAGACTATAGGAAATAGTTTATTTATGAACTGTCCCAAATGACTTCACAAAAGAAGAGGAAGAAGATTTAAACTCCAAGAAATAGTTTGTAGAAAAAATCACCCAAAGGTCTACATAGAAAAAAGAAGAATTTCACTATAGGAAATAGTTTGTAGGTATATTGAATGTGTATTGTAGTTAACCTAAAATAGTTTAATAATTTTCCTATACAAAATCAGTATATTCTTGGTTTTTAAGTAGTAAGTATTAGGTATGTAGGTACCTACCTACAATGATGTTCTAAATTAATTCGAATTCGATTTATAACAAATTTTATTTGAATATCAGAATGTGTCCGTTACCATAGTAACCATGTTCCAACATGTGAAAAATATCAAATGTTATGGAGACATTTTTTGAATATGTACATAGGTACCTACATTGGTTTGTTCGATGCCATAAAAATGAAAATTGTCAGAAAAATCAAATATTTTTAACAAATTATGCAATTTTAATACGCCTATATCTTTACTAATAATTAACAGACTTTTACAATATATGTCTTAAAACTTGCTGTAATGTCTTGTGTTTCATTTTATTATTTCATAATCACATTTATTTCAAAGGTATATTATTTTAAAGAACATATTCATTCGGTAGGAAAATTAAATATCGTATGAAAAGATATTAAAATGGCGGGGTTATATGTACATTTGTACAAAACGCTTACTTTAAAAATAAGTTAAACATTATATTTAGACAAAATATTCACCATGTTTTTCACTTAAAAGCTAAGTTATACTTGAAAATATATTTTTTTCGTGTAAATACGTACTTCTAACTTTTAAACTAACAGATATTTGCGTGCAAAATGTACACTTTTTTGACAGATATGACTTGGAAAATTTTGTATGAAAAAAATAATTATTGAAATATCTTTAAAATTCAGCATTTTAATCGCATTATTTTTAGCGTGACACTGCATCAGGTATACTGGTACACGTTCGCACATAAATTAGATTTTTAGATGCTCTTGGTTTTTCAAAAGGCGTGAGACAAACACACACACACACTAACATATTGATTGCTTTATTACTTTAGATTTGTGTATTTTGAGGTTGTCATATAAGAATGAAATGCATATCAATCTTCATTTCTGTATGTCTATTATCCATACAATCACCTATAAATACTCTTTCTCATGTCAACGTTGCTTTTAGTCCATTCAACTAATGAGTGCACGGAGACAAGTAGAATATTTGACTTCAGGAATAGGTTTGGAGTCTTTAGAAGGTAACATCCCAAAATTATTCGACCCTGAGATGTGAGCTGAAGAGGGACGGAGACCCGAAGGCTTTGAAATTTGACTTATTTTGTTTTTTTTCTTATAACTCGAAAACTATAGGTTCTAGAGAAAAATAGTCGGATGTATTTAAAAGCTGATATTTTTTTCTACATTTAACTTATGTTTCTAACGCATCCCTTAAAAACTTTTAATCCGCTTGATGCATAGAACACAACACATAGGTATAGAAAAAATTGTGCCTACAAAACTTTCATACTCAGAATTTTAAATTTTTGTTTCAGTCAGGGGTTAACAATATTTGATTACATTTTTATTTTTCCATATATCTCAAAAACCATAATAGCCAGAACGTTGAAATTTTGTAAAAATAAAGAAAAAAAATCATGTGGTCTTGATCACTGAAACCAATTTCGTGTTTAATTATAATGTATTGAAATATTTTGTGTTTTATTGAAAAGTCTTATTTTGATTTTACTACATTCATACGAAAGTACATAAATATGTATGTAGGACATGTAGGTACCGTACAACATCTCAGTGCAATGCAATAAACAGGGATTTGAAATCCTTTAGAATGATCTTCTTTGCGCCCGAAGCAGGATCATTTTTCTATATGACCAGTATGTTATATAATGATATAAATTCCGATATGATGCACGGCGGTCTAGTATCTACGTGCTATTGACTATTTTATGACTTATCTTCGGAAAATTCTTCAATAAATAGTATGAGAAATAAGAAAACCAGGTTATGGTCCGAATTTAATATACGCTATTAAACGAGATAAATCGTTCAGTAGATATCTACAAAATATGTATAGTTATCAGGAAATAACTTGAGAAGACACACAGATTTGTACAATTGCCTCAATTGGCTAAAATTTCGAATGTTCTTTAGAACGTTATAGAGATAGGCTTCGTACTTTTTTACTTGTAGATTTTTAAAACTTCTACACCACGGTATTGTCCATCTTGAGTTTTCTCTAGAATTATTTATAATAACCTACCTACATTCATCTTCCGGAACATACATATTCAAGTTGGAACAATAAATAATAAAGATAACGAGAAAAACTTTGTGGAAACACTCCTCTCCACCTACACCCGTGCATCCATCGTTTCAAAAAATGTTTTTTGTATCCGTCCCAAAGTCGGTAAGTATTGTTCATGCGGCCATATTTGAATGTGAAAAGTTAGCTGTAACAAAGCTTCATTTCAACAAAAGCATTGCCGTAACAAGTCTTAGTAAAGTTTCAAATATACAGAGGAGATTGTTCAAGATGTTATGAAAAATGTTTGTTTCTTTAATCTGAAAAATATATATAGGCACCTACCTATATCTGATGCACGCTGTGATCAAAGAACTTCAAAAACCTTTATGGTATGGAAATGCCCAGCATTAAAGATAGCTCTTAATTTTCTTATTAATTTAAAGTTATGAGGAACTTGAATTTTGTGTGTATTTATTATGTGCAGAGTGGAATGTTAGCCCTTAAATCTTTTATTATATACATAGTTTTCGTTTGATGGGGATATTTTTTTCTTCTGCTTCTTCCTCCTTCCTTTTCATTCATGCTACTCAATTACACACCGAACGCAGAACTGTCTCGGGCAGATCGAAGATCTCGTAAAGGTCTTAACAAAGTAGCTCCATCGGGCTGATGAGCGCCTTCTGGACCCTCCACGCCTCCTATTATGACGAGTTTCTTTGGGCTATCGAGGTGGACATATCTTCAAATGACGTTTTTTTCCTAATCAACAATTGATTTGGAATTGTGAGAATTTAGTGACAAATATTATAATGATACGTCGGACCCTAAACGTAAATAATAGAACTACTAAGTGGGAAACTTAAAATGTGTACCGACGATTAATTTTGAAATTGATATTTTGAATCATTCAAATTTTCTACGTAAGTGATCAATAGGTATTGTTGTTCTATTGTTATAGGGCAGGGCTTATGTTTGCCACGCCAATGATGAGGCATTTTCCATTATACAACGAGGAACATGACACACACCATTCACCGGAAACTTTGACTTGGTTAATTTCCATCGGAAAACGTAAACAGGAGGGGGGGTTATTATTTTTTGCACGCGATTTCATAGAATTCACTACACTATTATAATGTGACGTGAGTGAAGAAAGGTCCCATCAAATTGAACGTTTAAAAATTTCATGCGCGATATTCCGATGAATATTTTGTTAACAATACGCTGAATCATCACAATAGTTAGAATTTTTGTATCATTTTGTTGGAGAGTAGGTGTTTGTTTACTAAAAAAAATACTCAAAAATGTTTGTTTTCGGGATTTTTTCACTGCTATCACAGACTGCTATTGTGATACATCATTAGAAGCGTCATCTAGAACGTTTATGTTACTAAAACTAAACTTATTTAGAGATTGCTTATTCGCTGATATGTCATGTGATATATCACAGGCCATTGAAATATACAAGTTATCTCTATCGATTCAAAATTTCCTCATCTTGCTCGTGTTAGTTTCGTCAATACTTGGATGTTTCGGAAGTGTTTCCACCCAATAGATCATTTTTTTTTATGGTCAATACTGATGGTGTTGAATATGTGAATTCCATAATAATGGGTATTTTAAATCAAACAAATGATTTGGTCTACATATATATTTATTCCTGAATCCAGGACGACCGTTTCAGCTTATTATGCCCTTATCAACCAGTTGATAAAGGCCTAATAAGCTGAAACGGTCGTCCTGGATTCAGGAAAAAATATATATGTAGACCAAATCATTTGTTTGATTTAAAATACCCATTATTATGATCAGTATCATAGTGTAAAAAAATAATCAACGATTGTGAATCATCTGTGAAATGACCAAGAAATCTGGAAATAACTAACTCAACGGGAGTCTTCGAATAAATAGGACGAATCAATGACAAAATACTTTGAATTGTTAAAAAATTGTTTTTGGAGACGAAAAACCCGTATGGAACCTTAAGGAGGCCTACGAATAGCATCAAAGAACTCTGCTCTAAAAGTGAACTTTATTGGGTAGCAACAATCCTACACACCACAGAATATTTTCCGATGTTTGGATTGGTAATTTCATAGGGAATGGAATCCAGCATCGTTTACAATCCAGCAGGATTTTTGGGGAGCTTAAAAAATGCTCGATCCGTGTATATAAAGATCAGTGAAAACTGATATTTCTAGCAGTGAAATCTAAAGAGTTGCAAGAGTTTCCAGTCCACTCCACCGGTTTCAAAGATCATCAAATCTTATCCTATAGAACAATGTATCACATATTAAAAAAAATGAGAACACGAGGAGCGAATGTAAGTTGAAGAATAAATGAATAGGCTGAAATGTTTTTGGCCACTTGAAACAAATGAATGAAGAACGCCTGACAAAGAAAATATACCGAAGCAAGAGGTCGGGGAAAGAACATGAACAGGTATGAGACGATGCGTGATTGTCGATGAAGCGATGTGTGCCTGTCAAAATAGAAAACTGTGGCGCTCGGTTTCCCCGTGAAGGAATGTACAGGTGTATAAATCTATAAAATTAATTTAGTACAGTAAACTTTTTTACCATTTCTTCAATTTGCCCTCTTGGTTACTAATGCACGTATTACAACATATTTAAATGAAGATTCCACGTAAGAGTTGTAAAAACTTTACATGGAGACTGAATGAGATATTAAAAAACAACGTAGAATTTTGCGCAATTACTTATTTGGAATTTGAAAAACAGCAAGCAGCAATTATGTATTGGATCTAGCTGGACTTCTGGATATGGGATTCAGCAATTTATTCAAAAACCAAGTACACGTATATAAAGAAGTAAAATATGTAAACAAAACTTTCCTGGTGCAGCGATCTAGATAAAATGTTACAGGCCAGCGAATTTCCATACAGGTGGTAAGGTCAAATGTGAACCAATAGCCATTATCTGATCTCTCCATCTAGACAACGATAGTCCACACGACCTTCGTCTTTTCACGTTGTCCACTACCAACCATTACCATCTATGGGATAACCATTTAAACAAACAATACAAAACGGAATAATTAAAGAGGTATTTAACAACATTGTTCAACGAATTGACTACCACCTTTAATAAATATTTGGGTAGCTATGTAAAAAAAATTATTCATGGGAAATATGTGCAAAAAAAGACAATAAATAATTTTCTTACTATTGGTTAATAAAATAGGTAGGTACCTCAGATATAGGCTGTTTCATTTTTGATAAGATTTAATATGGTAAGTATTTTTAGGAATCATGATATTTTTTACATCCATTGGAACAATTTGAGCCCGTGACATGGGTGTGCAGATTGAAAATTTGTATATTTTTTCTTGGTTGGGAAGACCCAAATTAAGGTGGATGATGGTATAAGTTGGGCTGCCTTCGGAAAAATGGGATATATATTGAAAAATCGGAAAACACCCATAAACCTGAAAAGGAAAGTATATGAAGCGTGTGTGCTGCCGGTTGCTACATATGGCCTAGAAACAGTAACTCTTTCTTAACTGAGTTCCGAGAAACTGCGAGTCACCCAAAGAGCTATGGAAAGATCCATGCTGGGTCTGTCACTAAGAGACAAGGTAAGAAACGAAACGGTGAGAGAAAGAACAAAAGTAACAGATATAATCCACCGTGTGGCGACTCTGAAATGGAAATGGGCGGGACACGTACCCAGAAGCTCGGACGAAAAGTGGACTAAGAGAGTGCTGACTTGGAGACCTTGTATGACAAAGAGAGGAGTGGGGCGGCCGCAGCTGCGGTGGAGGGACGATATAACAAGATATGCTGGCACTGACACATCCTGGATGTAAACTGCACAGGACAGGACGACGTGGAGTCAAATGGAGGAGGCCTTCGTTCAGGAGTGGACGGAAATAGGCTGAAGAAGAAGAAGAAGAGGATGGTGTAGAAAGGGACTTTAAAGGGATCGGTGTAACTAATTGGAAGGTGCGGGCGGCGATGGACCGGGTGATATGGCGGAAAGTTCTTGAGGAGACCCAAGTACTCATGATGGGCTGTAGCGCCATTGGTGATGATGATGATGATGGTATGTGTGCAAGCCGCCCCCCTCCACGGCGATAAGGCTCAAGAAGTTTTACGGCATCTACATATAACTAACATATTTTTTTTTATTTATTAATTTATTTTATTTCACAAATAACCAATAACCGAAAAAACGGTTCTCATTTTGACAACAATGAAGGTAAAAACAGATTTGATTGACATTAGTGCCAACGTATGAAATATTTATTGAAAATGTCCTACTTATGTTGTTTTTCTGTAAAAGGAACAATAATTAGATAGGTAGGTACTATTAGTATGAATTTACCATATTAAAACTTTTTTAAAATAATCATTTATAATTTGCACAATATACCTAGGCAATAAAAGGAAACAAAGTAATGTGATTTTTATATCTATATTTCACAAGTGAAGAATTCGTCTGTAGAATAATGAATATTATAAAATTACTTAAAAAAACAAGCTGTGAGGCACCGGCTTAGAATAGTGCTTCCACACTTTTCTATTATTGTTTTCGAGTGTCCCGTAAGAGCCGGGTAATCGAAAATACAACAGGCAACAATAACATCTCACAATGAGGTTCAGCAATGAGGTTCACCACCCATTCTGAAAATAGTGCCTTTTTAGGTGAGACGAGACTGGTGTGTAGGTATACACAGATATGTTGTGTTCACTTTTATAAAGCAATGCACACCCGCACACTTTCGCTGGTTACCCCACATTGTGGGATATGCCGTGATGGTATGAATGAATGAATGAAAAAAAAAACAAGTAAAAACACTAATTTTTAACATTATTCCACTAATTTAAAATGTTGACCACTGACGCGTTTCGCTCAAAGAGCATCTACTGCAACATTTTAAATTAGTGGAATAAAGTTAAAAATTTGTGTTTTTACTTATTTTTTTAAGTAATTTCATAATATTGATAGTGGAATTCCATCACAAATAAATAGTCGAAAAATTAGAAATAATGTAAAATAATGGCTTTAATCTCAGATCACTATTGTTATATTTATTTATTTAAAACATCCTTACATCTTGTGCGACTGCAGAGTTATTGCCATTGGCAATTCCTTTCAACCAACGAGTGTTTCAGGTCCAACAAAGCGAAATTTTTGTGAGAAAGTAATTTTAATTTATTTTTTCTTTGCTGAGATTCGAACCCACGACGCCGGCACCGAAGCCAAGCGGCTTACATCTTATGCCACGGCGTTCTACGTACACTTTTATAACAAATTAAAGGCAAGAAGAGAGAAAATAATAAAAAAAAACACAACATACCTAACAATATTCGCATTATTTTTTCTTTTCTTTTATTTGACGTGACGTGTTTTTAAACTTTTGTTTCTTTTACATGCTACTACAGGGCTACTCATAAAGTTGATTAAATAAGACTAAATCAGCTTCAGACTTTTGCAATTTTTGAGATTACATTAATTGAATAATATTACCGGCACCGGTATTAAGGCACCGGCTTAGAATAGTGCTTCCATTCTTTTAAATCATTGTTTTCGAGTGTCCCGTAAGAGCCGGGTAATCGAAAATACAACAGGCAACAATAACATCTCACATAGATCAGCAATGAGGTTCACCACCCATTCTGAATGTAGTGCCTTTTTTGGTGAAACGAGACTGGTGTGTGGGTATACATAGATGTGTTGTTCTCCCTTTTATACTGCACACCCGCACACCTTTCGCTGGTTACCCCACATTGTGGGATATGCCATGATGGTATGAATGAATGAATAATATTATTTATCAATACAACAATTCATGGCAATTTCATACTAATCGTTGATATAAACAAATTTTTATGATTAGTGAAGAGAAAGATTAAAATACGATAATGATCGAGTACTGTTTTATACATTATTAAGATCAAGGCAAGATAAGAACTTATCATGAGTACCCCCCTGTTTTAGTATTTATTTTTCTATGATACCTTAAATAATCAATTTCTTGAAATCCATATAGCCGTTTCTCTATAATGCCCTTACTCTTCGTAAATATATATATATTTTTTATAGTATTGTAGCAGCGCCTTGTGGGCTGCAACATGTAGGTATGTACTGGGATTCTCGAATACTTCCGAAGATTTACAAAGATCAACGACAATAATAATACTGTATCAATCAATAATCAATAATACTGTAGTGCTGCTACAGTATTATTGAAGCTGCCAGTTTTTCCCATGAGTAAATATGAATACATATAATAGTATAAAAAAATATATATCATCCTGTATGTATGCGACACGACAGTTAAAACAAATAAAACGGTTAGTCTAAAAGAAGTAAAGAAACAATGAACAAAGAACATTGTTCAACCAGAACAGTTTATTATTAAACGATTATCTATAATCTTGTACCAACCAATGGAGAGAAAACTTACATATGTACATACTTATGTACCTAGGTACTTTTCCTTACACATAAACTACTATATTGGTACCTATAAACTATGGTGAAATGGTTCGCAAACATTAAAACATGTGTACCTTTATTATCTCACACAATGTACATTTAAATGTAGAGAAAAACATAGATAGGATGTAGGTAAATGTACATAGATGAAATAATAAAAATATTTAAGACACCTATGAATATGAATTGAATGAAATCTTAAAATTAACGTTTATCAAAAACTTTACATAGGTATACTTACTGCAAGTACGCAAATGTGGATTCATTGTCATTAGGCAATTTCTCCCAACTAGGGATTGCAATTCAGCATCGTTTTCAATCCAGCATGATCATCCCAAGTACAGAATACAACAATAAAAAAACACACTGAAAAAAGAAAAAAAAATACTGATCATAGCAATGAGAATGTTCCATAGTCTATCTGATTGTACCTAGGTACTTCTAACGAATTATTAACAATACATAACTGATTTTATGATTATTCGTGTGAATGAGGTTATAATTTATAGTTATAGAGATATTAAAATGTATTATAGAGATATTAAAATGTATTACATTTGAAAAAATCAGCAATTGTATAAATATATATTTTTTATCATATATTTTATTTATTTATTTATTATACGCCCTTAATAGGGAATTTTCAAGATAAATAATAACAATGTAGCCACAGCAATACAAAAATAAGTGCAAATAAAAAAGAAAAGACAATATAAGACAACATAATACAATATTATAAAAGAAAATAGAGATAAATGATAAAAAAGCAAGCAAAAAACCAAACATAAGAAGAAGAAGAAGAAGAAAAAAAATAAACAGTATTACATATTCTATTTATATAAGAAAAATAAACAAAAAAAACAAAAATTTAAAAATACAATTTCCGCTAAGCATCCTTTCGAAACCATCCATAGTGTGTACATTAAATATATCAACAGCATTGTTCCAACAAAATAAATAAAAATAATAAGATTGTTGTTCATAATTTCACCCATAGATGGCTGTAGTAAAAATTCCTTATTTTCAAGCGAAGAGAATTTCAGTATTACAATATATAGAACTTTCAAAATTGAATTGATAGGGATCTCATTAAAAGGCATAATTGGTGAACGTTGCGCAAGCGCATAAAGTGATCACGTAAACCAGCCGATGACAGGTCGTAAGCCCTGTAGGTGCCTTGATTTCCCGGTTCTCTTACAATAAATATTCCAACTTCGTCTCTATTGAGATAATTAAAAAATCTGTTAAAAAATATTAATATGACAAATCCAAGAAAACAGAATATTTCACAAGAATTGGATATAATTGAATAGTGATAAAATATTTAGTTCAAACGAATTACAAAATCATCTATTTACCCAATAGATGAAACCATTATAATTCACTAACATAAAATTCTGATTTTTGTTATTAATTCAAGCTCATTTTTACCACCAAATTTAATCCATAAAATTGTGCCTATAATATGACTGACGAAAGTGGGTCAAAACATTATTATTTGGTCATCTCGAAAAAATAAACAGAGTAAAGAATTATTGATATGTGGTTTTGCCAAATTCTCTAATTAATTTGCATAAGTGTGTGTTTGTGTAGATAGGTGCAATGAAAGTAGAGTCAAGAATGTAACTATTCACGAAATATGTAGGTACCTATTATACAATGAATAGTAAAAAAATATGATACCATTTACATAATGCTTATTTAACTCAATTTTCTGATTGTTATTATCGTTTGACCATTGATAATAGGTACACATTTCTTGTATATATTTACTCGCAAAAAGTTTTAAAAAAGTCGAAGGGTTCATTCTCGCTGTGATTGGTTTGTTGGACAGGTGATGCGCGTCGGTCGTTGCGCGCACAATCCGAAGCGATCCGACATCGCCCGAGTTCACCCGAATGCACTGTGTTGGTTTGTCAGCGTGTCGTTCGCGTCAGTTGGCGCTGAAGTCGCTCGGTGTGAGGTTACTCTGTGAAGCTTTTTTCCGTGAAAACAAATCGACAAAAACTTTTTAAAAGTTTATTTCAAGTTGAATAATACTATAAAAGTTTTAAATTCAGTGTGTTGTTGTATTACTCTAAACATTCAGAAAGTTTTGCGCATTTCTGAACTAGTTTATTGATAGTTTTTAAGTTTTTTTGTTCAGTGTCAGCAAGTTTTTTACAACTCTTGGAAGTTAGTTGAATGCTTTCGAACCTGAATATTACGGTGTGGTGATCATTCAATAGTTTACATTATTCAATCCATACATTTTTCAACTTTCGTCCTATTTGAATAAGTTTTTGATCAGTGTGATAAATTGTGTTGTATTTTATCTTTCTTGGAAGGCACGCTTGTTTGAATATTTTGTAAATAACGCATGGTAAATATCTCAAGTTTGAAGTGAAGTGTGTTAAACAAAAAGTGATTAAGTGCTTCGTGTTTCTGAATAATCTGTCAACCAACAATCTTCGACATTGCTGGACTGGCTTTATTGGAATTATTTAGATATCATCAATAATAAGGTAAGTTTTATTTATATACCGTCTTATGTTTACAAAAATGTGAATAATCGTACATAGGTACAAGTTGAATAGTATACCGTTATTGTTTATTTAATTTGTTTCTGTTTAGCGTTGATAAATTTTCAAGTGTGATGTTGTGCATATAATATTATATACTTTGTACGTAAGCACATATTATTTCTCTCCGCATACACAGAATCATTCTCATAACGTTTTTACCTGAATGTAAATGTACCCAGCAATCGGGCATGTTTGTAGTACTTATAATATTTAGAAGCAGAAAAGGAATACAACATTATGAAATGAGGAATTTTAAATTAAAATTTATATTTTAGTAAGAAATTACTTGATGGCATTCCATTTGATTTAATTGACCCCATACAAGTTTTACTTTTGAAATTTGTTATTGGTTTTAGTCTTATACTAATGCATCTATAAAAAAATGTTATTATACTGTAAATTTCCCGGTACTAAAATAAAATAAAAAAATACGACACAATTTCGATGTCACTATGTAGGTACCTATAGGTAGTGGCAAACTTCTTGAGTAAGCACACGGAGTGAGCAGAATGCAAGTTTGCGTTTTTTTGTTTGGTTTGTATTTGTATATATTATGCGCATACTACCTCCACGCCTACCCTAAATAATCAAAATTGAAAAATAACAGTTCGGCATCAATTAATAAATTAGGTAGTACCATTCAAAAAGAAGAGTTACATTTTAATACAATGAATAGTTAAAAAATCAATAATAATTACACTATGTTTGAAAATAAAATACATATTTTTATTTGTATAACGACCCACACTGTCCATTACTGGATAAACAAATTTATTGAAAGCAAATAAACGAACCCACATAATATTTACGCGCGATCAATTTTGACCGAACCTATTACATAATTTATACTGGACATTATAGACCTATCTATGTACATTATACGGTGTTCTGTATTTGCAACAGACTGAAATTAATCGGAATTAATTGTTTTACCAAATACAATAATCAAACATTCGCGCATTTCATAAGCCTAGTATCAAATAATTTATTTAAATTATATATACACAAATAGTACCTATTAATATAATTCACTTTGATGAAACATCGAGTGAGTTATTTTCATGCAACAGTTTCTTCCTTAGGACGGATTACAACTAGTTATGCCGAATATTGACAGATTGTATCCACTCAAAGAATTCAAATTAATCTCTTCATAGAAAATGAACCATATCATACCATCACGCCATTTCCCTATTTGGGATAGGCGGAGAAAACCGAACGCCAGACTCCTCTAGTGACAACGATTCTCGATTCATTCACGTACATACATCGTCTCATACATGCTCTTAGATTATTCTATCGTCTCCGTATTTCAAAATTCCATTAGCTACCTGTGTAATCATGTTATACTACATATATGTTATAAGACAATATAAGCGCCCTTGGAACGATCCCGAATCATTAAACGGCGCTACATAAGTAAATAATTTATATTATTATTATCATGCCAACTTTTCCTTAGCCGATAATGTTATTTCTTTAAAAAAATACATGACATACTTATTGCTTCTCTGGGTTTGAAACGACTTTGCTCTAAGTATCTACTTGTAATGTTTTTGTCTCAATTTATTGTTTTTTTTTGGTGTTGTAATAATTGTAGTGCATATAGGTACTTAATTTAAAAAATGTCTTGCATATAATGGTTAAACGCCTGCTACTCACAATATATAATATACAAAACATATTATTTGTAGGTAGTGTTATTTATTTTATAAAGTGTACATAATAGTAAGATAATAGCACGACAAAAATAAAAGTAAAAAAGAAAAGACAAATCAACTATGTACTGCCTTTAGACTTAACTATTTTTTAATATTTTCATTAAGATAAGCCCGTAGCTTGAAAGATAAGTGAATTTATCTTTGAGATACTGAGGTAATTTTTGATTAGAATGGACAAATATTGTATAACAATAACAAGATAATATGTATATTAAGTCGTTGTCGTATCATGGGCCAATGAAAAAGATCACGGTAACGAGAAATGTGATATTTTTTTTTAGTTTATATCGTACGAATTTCAGTAGAATTTTTCCATTGTAATAACTTTAGTGTAAATTTTCCACATTTCTTCAGATGTCTTTTTAAAATTAGGATAGTTGTTATATAATAATACTTATATTGGTTAGGTTGAAAACCCCATCAAGAGATTTCAATAACTCAAGTTAAATGGGGTTGAAATTTTTTTCGCGCCTTGAAATTGGTGTACGCTTAAATTCTTTCCATTTTTACGTTTTTTTGCTTTATGTAAGTATATGCGTTGGTATTTTATATACATAGTTAAGTAGGTATTTACCATGTATAAATATTTTACATGTATAGGTATAGTGTATTTCTACCGAAGATCGATGATTTCATATTTTATTGTGTAAAATATATGCGTGAACATGAAGTACATACAGTATTTGGGGTTTATTTTTAGTACTCTGCGTTTAAATTACTTGGGCTGGGTTATTTCAACAAAAGTAATAGTATAGTTAAAATACTTTGATTTCATAAAATTGTTCAAAATTGAGTCATTTGAAGGCATAAGATCTCAACGAAACAACCAAAGGTATTGAACAATTTTATGAAATCAAAATATTTTAACTATACTTTTACTTTAATCTTTGTTTGAGAAACACAGCCTAACTTGTTGAAAAAAATTGAAGTAAGTAATAAACACTTTAAAATTAATAACCACGATAGTATCAAACCACGACTCATATAAAATAAATAGCAAGTAGGTACCTATATACATATAATATACGAAGTTGCATAAAATAGGAGTAAAATAATATTATATTTGATGCTTACAAGTAAGTATTTCAAAGCTTTTCTTCTGGTTCTAGCAGTACTTTGTTTATATTTATGAATGTGTCCACTTTATTTTTGTCAAAAGTTGCAAATAAATAACTTTGTTCGTATTTTTTTTCGTTAAATATAGTTTAAAATCCCAATAGTAAACAAATGTTATGTAATTTAATTTAAACCAGTAAATTCATTTTTTTTTTTAATTTTCATTACTCCGCGCCTCAAGTAAGTATTCATTATACAGTCGGATATTATTTCTACATTTAGTGCATGCCTTAAGATTTACGATATTTTATCCCCTGTATCCGACTCGAAACTATTAAATATTAAGTACTTACCATCCACCAAATGGAAATATAATTTCGCCTTTAGTCGCCATTTTATTCCGTAATAAAACCGTTTCTCTTATCTTCCCTGCAGAGGTCCAATATAATTTGTCGTGCCCATATAACACGCTAGAGATATTAGCACCCAAATCGCGTGCTCGTGCATTTTTCCACGTAGAATCTAAACAACCTCCCCTAGCACTCACATTCATTTCCAGACATCCTTCCATATTATTGCTTTACGATTCACATTCCCCTAATAAGTAACTGGCGTGTCTTATACGTGTAAACGGACTATCGACACTACTAAGAAAATTACTGAGTGAAGCATGCAAATTTATTGAACGTGCTGTGTTGTGTACGATAAACTGCCTTTTATATTACAGGCATCATGAACATGTATTTATAACATATTTATATGATATGTTTTAGCCATAGCTATCTTCGGATAATATCCTTAGTTTTATATTTAATGTTAAATTGACAAATTAACATGAAGAAAATATCAAGTTTAGATGTTTACTTCTGAATTTGATGCGGTTGTAGCCAAATGTGCTGACACTGGTTTGCAATATTGTGTTCTTTATTGACATCGACTTTACATTCTGTTCTATATTTAAGAATTTCTTACCATTGCGTTATTTATTTGACAATGACTTACCATTGCGTTTATTATCCGAATATAAATTTCCGTTGCATTCTTTTTCGAGCTTTTTCAGATCGTTATTATGAAATATGACTGAAACGATTACAATCCCATGCTTTGTTTGAACATCTGGAATAAATGACCTGTAAAAAATTCGAAAATAATTATTTTACTAGCAGAAAACACGTACATTTATTTTTTCGGAATACAAATAACTTGTTTTTCGAGAATATACTTAAGTATCAGAATTTTTCGTTTTCAATTTAGATTTTTTATATTTTCATAAAAAAATCTTATTCCTCCCATTTATTATCCCCTAGAGAGATGTTTTATTTGCATTTATGTACCATTTAAACTGATAATATTTATTTTCTAATCTGTATTTAAGTAAATGATTCAGCGGAGTAGTTTGTTTTTCGTGTGCAATATTTCTAAAATTAGCAAAAAATAAAAAAGCCTCCCAAAGACGAATGTTATCTGGAATTGTTTGCCAGTTAACAAATTACACCAGCAGGTGCTCGATTACTGTTGAATAAGCAATTTGCTCGCCATGTTGTAGAGTAGGCACTAGGCACTTAATAACTTATTTGATAAACTTTCTGAAATAAAAATCATACACGCACGTGGTTCTCCTGGTAATTGGCGGGTAACTGACTGCTAAATATAACGCGAACTTTGGTATATTTATAGACATTTCTTAAGGTCGCATTCATGGTTATAATATTTAGCCTAAAAATTTGTATTGTGACGGTTATTTATTAACATATTTAATGTCGATATTTTAAAATTTTCTACGTAAGCTTTAGGATTACTTCCAAATTTCTCACCATTAATTCGACGTTTCCGTTAATTAATGTTGATGTCCGTTTAATTATTATAAAATGTTAAAAAGAGTATATTATCTAATTAGCCATCCGCATCCGCACCAAAAACTAGCAGGTAACCTCAACTAGTCAATACTGAGCTCACTACAATCAGTTTATACAGTTCAACGCCTATGTAGGTGCCTTTAATAAATAGTATTGTTATATGCAAGAAGATATTTTATTGACTTGTGTAATTTTTTCCAACTAAACATATGCCATTTGTCCACAGAAACAAGTTAATGATACATTTTTCATATGAGAAACCGGTGCTTTTGAATACCCACAGGGTTGACGACCAGTTATCAGCTAATAATTAGAATCATTTTGTGCGAAATTGCGTAAATAATGAAAGCTACAACGGTTTTGTTTATATTTCTACATCCTTATAGTTTTGGTTATGTTTTAGCATTTATAATAATGAAGGCGTAATGAAGATGTAAGTACCCATACCATCACGCCATTTCCCTATTTGGGGTAGGCAGAGAGAACCGAACGCCAGACTCCTCTCTCTTGACATACATTCCTCGCTTCATTCACGTCCATACATCGTCTCATACACGCTCTTCTATTATTCTTACTTCTAACATCTCCATCTTTCAAAATCCCATTTATGTGATCGTGCCAACTCTTTCTTGGCCGACCTCTACTTTTCATTCCTCTTTTATCAGCCTTGTATACTTTTTTTGTCAGACGGTCATCACTCATTCTTTCTATGTGGCCGAACCACCTTAGGGCATTTATTTTCATCTTACTTACGATATTTCTTTCAATCATACATTCTCGTCTAATATCCTCATTTCTTATTCTATCATACATCGTTTTACCACACATTCGTCTTAGTGACCTCATTTCAACCGTTTGTTTCGAATTATTTAGGTAGATTTGAAATATTTTATACATACTTACCTGAGATCTAACTTATAACGCGATTGTAAAATGTAAGTATCTATTAAATAAACATACTTACATCTACGCATGAAAGTAGATGTAAGTATGTTTATTTAATAGATACTTTACATTTTACAATCGCGTTATAAGTTAGATCTCAGGTAAGTATGTATGTATAAAATATTTCATATATATACCTAAATAATTCGAAACAAACGGTAGTAATTTGTATTGGTATTCGGTTAATTATCTCTTTGCTCTTGACAATTACTTGTTCACATAGTTTTAATTACTTGTTGCTTTCACTTAGTTGGACTAAAGGTTAGTTTGTACAACTCGTAAGTATTGAATTGCTTTCGATACAAGATAATATTATGTACCCTACTACAAGTATGTAGGTACCCGAGTATTGAGAAACTTCTTAACATACTTCGATTTATTGTATAAAACAAACCAAGTGCAATAACACGATACTAATTATTATTGGCAGTCAGTCAAATATATGAACGGATAATTGTTTTGATCTTTCAAACGTGGATTAGATTATGATCACGTCAAGATCATATCTGAATACGAGACGCGATAAAAAATGGACTATTTCGTGTTGAACTTAGGTATCAATACAAATAGTTTTGCAATATGAAATTAACACATAGTTTTATTTTCTTATCTCATGCATAGCAAACGGTACCGATATTTTTTTGATATATTATAACAGTATTTGGCATTCGTGTTCTTATAAATTATATTTTCAGTCTCCGACATTGTTCCAAAATAATTAAATCATCATTAAGAAATACCTAGTTTTGTCGATTTTATTTCAAATAAAATTATATCTTTTATTTTTACAGTTACTTATTGAATAATTAAAAAGCAGGTATATGCATAACATATAATTTGGTGAACAGTAGGTTTGCTAGGTAGTGTAGGAACTTCCACTGAATCTAATAACTTTATTTTAAGTAGGTACCTATCTGGTTAATCACAAATTATGAAATAACCATCTCAGTGAATTTAAGTTTTAAATTTCTCACAACTTTGTTATTTTCAAATAGTTTATAAAACTACTTATAAATGTTTCACGAGTAAGTATATATTGAAAACTCAAAGCTTTATTCCTCGTTGTATTGTTTGAGTTTAACTATCTATTTTGTGTTTATCTTAAACAAGAAGAAGATAATTGAATCTTTATTGTAATATATTTGAGTAACGAAGGTATCCAAATTAAACATACTTTCAACTTTCTTCGAAGAATAAGTGGGATAATAAGTAACTTACGACATGTAGGTACTCGTATGTTAGAATATACACAACCTTATTATTAATATATTAATAATGGCGACCAGTAAAAACAATAATGAATGTTTAAAGTTGTATTTTTTATTTTCTGATTAATAATTATTTTACAGGTTTGTAACATTTGATAAATTAATAAGGATTGTTGAATTTAAAAATCTACTAATATATATATATACCTACAAACGAAACAGTTTTGACTGTAAAAATAAAACAGATCAAACAATATATTTTTATTCATTCATTTTTTTTTTCAATAGGCATTCTTTTCCGAAGTTTTGAGGTGTTCACAATAAAAAATTTAACATGTCAACATATTATATACATACGATTATGCGTAAATAAAAATTGAAAAAATTTATATATTACAATAACAAAAAATAACTAAGTAGGTATATTAAAATAAAATTTAATAAACAAACTAGGTATCTACAATTGTTCCTGTTTAGAAATTTTCTGCCTCACTAGACGAGTCTGTTATGAGAACTATTTCAAATTATATATTTTTGTAGGTACAGTTTGTACAAATATCAACGCCACAAAACACAGCACACGCTCTTCTTACACAGAATACCTATCTATGTTACTTTATTGTAAATTTAAATAGTGTTCAAAACTCTCTTAAGAGGGTGACTGCTGCCAACGTACCTATTTTTTCAATTTGATATACCATCATTATTACTTAAACGAATCATTTTGAAAAAAATAACCTAGTTAGTTTGGATATTCATAAAGAGAAATATTCCTTAACTTTTTGATTATGTTCTGTATATATTATTGTAGAAAATAATAAGCATACCCCGATTTAAGACATTTATCTTAAATTTCTAAAACTATATGGTATATAGCAATATTTTTTTTATAAATTAAAGAAGAACAAAATACATGGAAAAATATGATATGACGTTGCATTAACGCATCAGGTTAAGTAAATAAACCAAAAAAACTTTTATTACGCTATGGCGCTGAAAGGAAAATAAATGTTTTTTAGGTTTATTTACTAAACCTGAAGCATTAATGCAACGTCACATCATATTTTTCTATATATTTTTGTCTTCTTTAATAAAAAAAATATATATATTACTCTGCGCCTTATAGTTTATTAAAATATATGATAAACGTTGAAAATCGGGGTATGCCATTATTTTTCTACAAGAATTTATACAGAACATTATCAAAAACTTAAGATATATTTTTGTTTATTAATATCCAAACCATCTAAATTATGTTTTTCAAAACGATTTGATGAGAAATAATGATGGTATATCAAATTGAAAAATAGGTACGTTGGCAGCAGTCCCCCCTTAAGTTGTATATTTTTTATATTAATAATAAATTAAGTCACGTAGAAATTTTATTTATAAAAATAAATTAAACTTTCTGATTTACCTAATATATTATAATTATTATACAATGATAGTTTATTTATTTTAATTCGTCTGTCAGTAGTAAGTTCAACTTCCCAATTGTTATCTAAAGTAATAAAGCAATCAAAATGTAAGTGTCTGTGTGTGTGTGTGTGTGTGTGTGTGTGTGTGTGTGTGTGTGTGTGTGTGTGTGTGTGTGTGTGTGTGTGTGTGTGTGTGTGTGTGTGTGTGTGTGTGTGTGTGTGTGTGTGTGTGTGTGTGTGTGTGTGTGTGTGTGTGTGTGTGTGTGTGTGTGTGTGTGTGTGTGTGTGTGTGTGTGTGTGTGTGTGTGTGTGTGTGTGTGTGTGTGTGTGTGTGTGTGTGTGTGTGTGTGTGTGTGTGTGTGTGTGTGTGTGTGTGTGTGTGTGTGTGTGTGTGTGTGTGTGTGTGTGTGTGTGTGTGTGTGTGTGTGTGTGTGTGTGTGTGTGTGTGTGTGTGTGTGTGTGTGTGTGTGTGTGTGTGTGTGTGTGTGTGTGTGTGTGTGTGTGTGTGTGTGTGTGTGTGTGTGTGTGTGTGTGTGTGTGTGTGTGTGTGTGTGTGTGTGTGTGTGTGTGTGTGTGTGTGTGTGTGTGTGTGTGTGTGTGTGTGTGTGTGTGTGTGTGTGTGTGTGTGTGTGTGTGTGTGTGTGTGTGTGTGTGTGTGTGTGTGTGTGTGTGTGTGTGTGTGTGTGTGTGTGTGTGTGTGTGTGTGTGTGTGTGTGTGTGTGTGTGTGTGTGTGTGTGTGTGTGTGTGTGTGTGTGTGTGTGTGTGTGTGTGTGTGTGTGTGTGTGTGTGTGTGTGTGTGTGTGTGTGTGTGTGTGTGTGTGTGTGTGTGTGTGTGTGTGTGTGTGTGTGTGTGTGTGTGTGTGTGTGTGTGTGTGTGTGTGTGTGTGTGTGTGTGTGTGTGTGTGTGTGTTAGTCTCACGCCTTCTGAAAAACCAAGAGCATCTAAAAATCTAATTTATGTGAGAACGTGTACCTGTATACCTGATGCAGTGTCACGCTAAAAATAATGCGATAGAAATGCTGAATTTTAAAAATATTTCAATAATTATTTTTTTCATACAAAATTTTCCAAGTCGTATCTGTCAAAAAAGTGTACATTTTGCACGCAAATATCTGTTAGTTTAAAAGTTAGAAGTACGTATTTACACGAAAAAAATATATTTTCAAGTATAACTTAGCGTTTGAGTGAAAAACATGGTGAATATTTTGTATAATTATAATGTTTAACTTATTTTTAATGTAAGCGTTTTGTACATGAACGCCGCCATTTTAATATCTTTTCATACAATATTTCATTTTCCTACCGAATGAATATGTTATTGAAAATAATAATACTTTGAAATAAATGTAATTATGAAATAATAAAATGAAACACAAGACATTACAGCGAGTTTTAAGACATATATTGTAAAAATGTGTTTATTATTAGTAAAGATATATGCATAATAAAATTGCATAATTTGTATATAATATTTGATTTATCTGACAATTTTCATTTTTATGGCATCGAACAAACCAATGTAGGTACCTACATATTCAAAAAAGTCTCAAAACATTTGATATTTTTAACGTATTGGAATGGTTACTATGGTAACGGAAAGATTCTGATATTCAAATAAAATTAGTTATGAATCGAATTTATTTAGAACATTGTTGTAGGTAGGTACCTACCTATTACTATTTACTTACAAATCAACAATATACTGATTTTCTATCGGAAAATTATTTTATTTGTTTATTTATGCATGTATGCGATGTACTCCTAAACCGTTTAGGTTTGTCCGATTAAAATGAAACTTTGGTGAATTGTCGAGCGTATGCCCGGGATGGTTTCTGGATTTAAACTTTTTTCTTATTCTTCTTCTTCTTCGTGTATTTTGTCATTTTACCTATGAAGGGGGAATATCCTGGGAAAAGAAGATCCGACTGTCCTTCCATCTCTTCGCAGATTTCTGGATTTAAACTTTTTTCTTCTTCTTCTTCTTCTTCGTGTATTTTGTCATTTTACCTATGAAGGAGGACTATCCTGGGAGAAGAAGGTCCAATTTTCCTTCCATATCTTCGCAGGTATCTGGATTTAAACTTTTTTCTTCTTCTTCTTCGTGTATTTAGTCATTTTACCTTTGAAGGTGGAGTATCCTGGGAAAAGAAGGTCCTGTCATCTCTTCGCGGTTCTTCCAGGATGGTTTCTGGATTTAAACATTTCTTAAGTGACTGAAGGGACGGGATGCAATGAAGGTATGGGTTGCACTAAAGGGCCTGAAGGGATGGGAAGTATAAAAGGGCCTGAAGGGACGGGAGGTACTGAAGGGCCTGATTGAAAGGGATGTAATGATGGATTGAAGGGACGGGAGGTACTGAAGGGTCTGAAGCGACGGTTCATGGAGTCTAATTCTTTTTCTTCTTAATTTTATGTAGACTTTACAGTTTTTACACAAACTATTTCCTTTAGTCTTTTTCTTCGTTTTCTTTGTTGAATTTTATACAAAACTATTTCCTATAGATTAATCTTCTTTTTTTTATGAAGACCTTTTAGTCAGTTTTTATACAATCTATTTCCAATAGTCTAATTCTTCTATTTTGTGTATGTTTTCTTATTTTATGTAGACCATTGGGATAGTTTTTTATACAAACTATTTCTTATAGTCTTATACTTATTCTTCTCTTTTTTATTTAGACTTTTGGGTTAGTTTTAAGTCTAATAGTCTATTGTGCAGAAATATTATTAACGATATGCACACTTGATGAAAATACATATGTAAAAACGAATGGGATGTGGGATGTGACGATGTAACCTGCACTAGAATCTTTTCAATACTTTTGTTTAATCAAATTTAAACCATTTATATCATCCTATTTTGAATAATTTTCAACACCTTCATATTTGATTTCGTTGACGATATTTAAAGAATGGGGGTTGTGGCCATTACTGAACTATTCACAACGTTTATATTCAAATTAAAAACTATTTACTATAGTTTAAGTCTTCTTCTTCTTCGTTAATGTAGACTTTTGTGTCAATTTTAAGTCTATCACTCTAATTGTGCAAAAATATAATGCACACTTGATGAAAAAATATAAAAACGAATGGGATGTGACCAACGCTAGATCTTTTCGGTACATGATTAAATCAAATTTTAACCACATTCCAACATCCAAAATTACTAAATTTTCAATAGGTACATATTACAATTTGTTTTCGATGATAATATTTAAAAATGGGGGTTGTGGCCAAACCAATATCTTTACAACGTTGATAAATAGTCATATATTTAAAACCATTTCGCATAGTCCATGCGTGCAGAAATTGTATATTATACTTCATTCACACTTTATAGCAATATATAAAAAAGAATGGGTTGTGGCCATCACTTGAACATTTTACAATGCTTAAACTCAATCAAATTTCAAACCACTTTTCATAGTCCGATATTGCAAAATAATTGGGTGACAATATTATAAAAAACGATTGCTTATTTCTTCACAATTTTACATTCTTGGCCAACGGCGGGACATAAAAGCTAGTTATGAAATAATAAAATGAAACACAAGACATTACAGCAAGTTTTAAGACGTATATTGTAAAAGTCTGTTAATTATTAGTAAAGATATAGGCATAATAAAATTGCATAATTTGTATATAATATTTGATATTTCGGACAATTTTCATTTTTATGGCATCGAACAAACCAATGTAGGTACCTACATATTATTCAAAAAATGTCTACAAACCATTTGATATTTTTTACATGTTCTATGGTTACTATGGTAACGGACACATTCTGATATTCAAATGAAATTTGTTATAAATCTAATTCGAATTAATTTAGAACATCATTGTAGGTAGGTACCTACATACCTAATACTACTTAAAAACCAACAATATACTAATTTCGTATAGGAAAATTATTAAACTATCTTAGGTTAACTACAATACACATGTCATTCAATCTACAAACTATATCCTATAGTGAAATTCTTCTTTTATTTAAGTAGACTTTTGGGTGATTTTTTATACAAACTATTTCTTGGAGTTTAATTCTTCTTCCTCTTCTTTTGTGAAGTCATTTGGGACAGTTCATAAATAAACTATTTCCTATAGTCTAATTTTTCTTTTTCTTAATTTATGTAGACCTTGGGTGAGTTTTTATACAAACTATTTCCTATAGTCTAATTCATCTTCTTCCTCTTCTTTTATGTAGCCCTTTGGGTGAGTTTTTATACAAACTTATTCCTATTATCTAATTCTTTTTCTTCTTATTTTATGTAGACCTCTGGGCCAGTTTTGATACCAACTATTTCTTTTAACGTATTTCTTCTTTTTCTAATTTTATGTAGACCTTTGTTGAATTTTGTGTAAACTAACTTCCTATAGTCTAATTTTTCCTCTTTTATGTAGACCAAGGGAGAGTTTTCATGCAAACTTTTCCTTTAGTCTAATTCTTCTTCGTCTTCTTTTATGTTGACCTTTGCGTTAGTTTTTATACAATCTATTTCCTGGCGTATAATTATTCTTCTAATATGTAGACCTTTGGGTCAGTTTTTATATTAACTACTTTCTATAGTCTAATTCTTCTTTTTCTTATTTTTTGTAGATCTTTTGGTTAGTTTTTATACAAACTATTTCCTTTAGACTAATTCTTTGTTTTCTTATTTAATGTAGACGTTGAGTGAATTTTATATAAAATATTTCCTATATTTCAATTCATCTTCTTCTTCTTTTATGAAGACCATTTGGTCAGTTTTTTATATAATACATTTACTATTGTGTAATTCTTCTATTGCATCTTTTATGTAGACCATTGGGTCAGTTTTTATTACAAACTATTTGTTATAGTCTTATACTTATTCTTTTTTTTCATTTAGTCTTTTGGGTTAGTTTTAAGTCTTATAGTCTATTGTATAGAAATATTATAAACAACATGCACACTTGACGAAAATACATAAAACGAATGGGATGTGACCATCACTAGAATCTTCTCAATACTTTTTTTCAATCGAAATTTACACCATTTATTATATCATCATATATTGCTTAATTTTCAATAACTACATATTTGATTTTGATGACAATATAATAAAAAATCGGGGTTGTGGCCATTACTGGACTCTTCACAACGTTTATATTCAAATTAAAAACTATTTAAGTCTTCTTCTGTAATGTAGATCAGTTTTATTGTTCAAAAATATAATAATCTATAAGTATGCACACTTGACGAAAAATATAAAAACGAATGGGATGTGACCAACACTAGAATCTTTTCAGTACTTTTGTTTATTTAATTTTTAAGCCATTTCCCATCATCCAAAATTACTAAATATTTAAAACACATTTGCGTTCGATGACAATATATAAAAATAGGGGTTGTGGCCAAATCCAAACTCTTTACAACGTTGTCTCTTTATAATCAGTCATATTTAAAAGCATTTACCATAGTCCATGCGTGCAGAAATTGTATGTACCTACTTATATATAAAAACAAATGGGTTGTGGCCATCACTTGAACATTTTACATCGCTTAAATTCAATTAAATTTCAAACCACTTTTCATACTACGAATTAGCAAATATTTTTTGTGACAATATTATATAAACGATTGCTTATTCCTTCACTAATTTACATTCTTGGCCAACGGCGGGACATAAAAGCTAGTTCAAAATATAAAATGTAGGTAAGTAAGTATTGTAATGACAAATTTAATCGGAAGATTGGTAGATGTCATGTTTATTTTAAATCATAATTTATTGAGAAGTCTTTGTATTTAGTAATTAATCCAATAAATTAAAGAATTTTGTTTATTGTTTTTTTTATTTTAAATAACTGTTTAATGGACATGGTGCTAGTAGTACCCTTTACATTCTTCTAGCACTCAATTTTTCTTTTCTTTTTTTTCCCCGAATTGCTTATTTTGTATGCATATTTTTTGTTTCTCTATATTCTTAATTTTTTTATTTGCTCTTAAATATACTATATCTGTACTCTGTTAAACCATGATGTCATGTTATATCAATGTATTATATCATTTATTGTGACCATAATATTGTAAATTGTGAACCATGTAACGATGAACCCAAGTGTTTTGTTAAGAACCTGGGGGGGATAAAATACAATAAACAAAGATGTATAATTTGAGTTATCTCTGACGTGATTTCTAATATACCTACTGATTAATTTGAACAAATATTTCTGAACAATCTAAGAATTTTCTTTTGCTAATGTGATTTGCTCCTAATTATTTCTTTGAATTTCAATATGACTAGGTACATATTTATTTAGAAGTACTGTCTAGTTAGGTGTAATTGATACTCACCTCACCTTATTAGATTTAAATATATCATCAAAGTTTATATTTACGTCGTTGGCAGACTCTTTATATGGAAAGTATTTATTTACGCATTAACATAATTGAATTAATAATTACATAGTCATGCGCCTCCATTAACAATAATTAATTATAATTATTATTTATTTTCCGAATGCGATTGATGCCACACATAGATAATACTTATGCGGAATAAGTAATGTTTACTTATTTAAATTCATGATACGAGTACAATGTGTATCCTATGCTTACGATTAGAATATTATTTTTGGTTCGTGTAGGTACGATCTTGAATGCTTTTTTTATATGATAAACGTTTTTGGCAATTTTGTATTTTACCTTTAAACACAAATGCAAAGTTATCTATAAAATACTTCTGCAAAAAATAAATATTGATTTTGCGAGCTTATCGTACACAAAATACGTATTATATTCTTATTCGACGTGGAAATAATGTGCTTTAAACTGAAATATTTAAAAATATTATTACATAGCGATAGGTGTTACCTGTAGAGTATATTTTTTTTGTGATAACAGCTTTAGTGTATAAGAATTCAGAGTATTGATACCTTCACTATATTACTAAAGGCTACTTCGTTCTTGAAATTGAAATTTTTGTATACAAGAAACTCATTCCTCATTTGTAAATTAAGGGGCCATATAAACCTAAATACCCCAATTTCAAATCAAATTCCTCAAATATGTGAAGCAGTGTGATTCTAGAAAAAATACAATAAGTGTTTTCAACATTTCTCTAGTGAATTTTCGTCACACAATTTCAAAATTCAGTCTTAATTCCCTGAAAAAAATATTAAAAATATACTTTTTGCAGCATTTAAATTATAGATTACTCCATAACTATGTATGTGTCGTACAGAAATAAATATTTTATGTGCTTAAAGAGTGCATAAAATCAAAGTGAATGACCGATAAAGTTTTTTCATTTCAAGTAAGGTGTGTTCTTAAAATGCAAAAAATCAACATATTCTGGGTTTCCGATAATTTAAATCACGTATAAACCTTTTTTAATGCACACGATAGTTACCCTTACTATATAACACTTCATAGCGGTTTTAATATATCGTGTTTTCAGTCACTAGATTTAGCGTTATATGTCCTTAAGAATAGAGAAATTCAATAAATTCTTCGGCGCCTTTATTATTGCAACCAAAACAAGACCCAAACGCAGACGACACATCACGAGGAAGAGGCTAATCTCGGTCGATAAAACAGTATTCATAATTAGTTGGTGGTGGGGTATATGGGGGCATCTAGTGGTTGAGCACAAAAAGCTTGAAATACGACCGGGGCAGATGCGGTCCGCGATAGTCGCTGATACATATCTTTCCACTTCCCCAACTGCTCCGTTTTTTTATCGGTCCCTCGCTGGTTTAGCCTGGTCTGGCGGGGGATAAGTACCCAATTGCCTCACAGTCATACGATCTCTAGATGTAAGGTATACTGCATCCTACCTCAATGAAGCTTTTATAGTCGTTTTTAAATATTTACTAGTAAAAATATCTGAAATATTTTAGTGCGATTTTTGCTTTTTTGGAGCCGAAAACACTAACAGTAATATTTATAAACATGGTTCAAATATTGATCCATGGTTGATCTCTAATTTGATCCCTTTTTAATTTATAAACATGGATCTAGGGATGAACTGTGACTCAACTCAAATGTCAAATTGAACCGGAGATGGGGGTAGTTTTACACTGGTTCATCTTGACATTGCACAATTTCGATGTAGCTATGGCCCCTTTTAAATAATATCGATTGGTTTTTTTAAGATATGATATGAGTAAAACATATGAATAACGATTTAATCCATTAGAATTATCGATTGACGTTGAATTCAAACAAAAATAAAAAGTACAAATAGCTACAGTTTGACAGAACTATCGTGTGGCGGGCATATTTTCCGCCCATACTGTTCTGTGGTCATGACAACTAACTTAACAAAACAAAATTCGGTGCTGCCGTATGAAATAAAGCACAAAATCGAGATCAACTGAACTGCGGTTCAAATATTTTTATAAAAATGTTTTAGTTGAACGTGTAACTAAACCGGGATCCGACCACACGTCAAGGATTTTTTATAAATAACACAGTAGTTGTTTTGAAGAAATTTACACCTGGAAATAATCTCACTCTTTACACAAATCACAAGACAGTTTGAACATACATAAGTATTAAGTACATAGCCCCGATAACAGACATTCATGCGAAGCCTCAATTCATTCGTAAAATTGTTGAAAATATTTATGTATAAAAAATTTCAGTGCCGTTTTTTTTATTTAATTTTTTGTTATTATTCGAGTCTTAAGTACCTGATCCATATTATTTAATTTTATTGGTATTTTAATTTCGTTTTATATAAAAATTGTTGAACCAACGTTTTTACTCTCATTCTATTATTATCTAAGAATATATTTATCAAAATTTGATATGTACGATGTTGCCAGGTAGCTGCCGAAGCGTGATTTAATTATTATAAAATTAAAATGTAGTTTGTATTAAACCTTCCGGTAACTTACCGATCGCGGGGTATTTTTTTGTGTATTTTTTTTCTCTCTTTATATCAAATATGTATATGTTTTTTTTTTTTTTCTTTTTTTTGTTGTTTTTGTGATTTTTGTGGTGTCATCTTCTGTACTCCTCCCCGAAGCACAAGGTTTTCTTATTTTCGGGGAGAATTCCTAATTGATGTTATTTTTTTTTTTCCTATTTTTTGTTTATACTGTTATTATTGTATTTGTTGTTTGTGTTTTTTATTTTTAATAAATATTATTATTATTATTATTATTTTAAAGTTGTTTAGTACTTTATCGATATCTTGAATACCTACATCAAATTGTGAGTGACACATACACAAAAATATAAATAATTGTTGTCGGTCTGAATGACATGTCGTTGTAATTTAGCGACAAAAAATGACTGGTTGTTTAAAGGCGTTGCTCACCTATTTTAGATTCATTTGTTATTCATATAAAAAATGTACGAACGTACATATATATATATTATGTAAAAATACATGCTTGGCTATCTGTTGTTTTATTCATAGCCTCATAGGATCAAAATTTTGTTACTGTAACTTATTCAAAAAGTTAACTGTTGTTCCTGACGCTGTACATATAATTTTGACACGCAATTATCATATATTATAATATTATACTTGACTGTTATCTTTATTTTATATATTTTAATTCAGTCATATTGTACTTATACGAAATTAATTATTTAATATTACTGGAGAGCGAAACCTATATTGAAAATACTATTTTGCCTATTTTAACTTCCTGATCATTTCTAATATATTTTGGTGGCACTTAAATATTATTCATACATTTAGTAAATAATATGGGGAACCTAAATAATATGGGCCATGAGTGTATGCTCTATCGAAATAGTGTATTTTTACATTATCAATATGTATTATAAGACTTGTTTTGAAATATTTGGAAGTGTGTAGTAACGGCGCGGCGATAATAGTTTTTATTTTATTAGTTTAAATTATTAATTAATATCTAAACATAAATAAGTATGTACTTGTTTTCTTTTAAATTAATTATTATTTTATTATGTGTACCTTAAAGATGATATTTTTCTCTCATATAAACATTTAAAAAGTTCCATCTTCTACTTTTTCCACGTTCGCCGAAACAAAACTAATACGTGAAGATATTGTTTCTTTCCAAATTTCGAGGTCTCCGGGGACGTTGGTCCAATTGTTCGATTTATATCAGAGAACAATAATTGTGTGTATCGCGTTTCTTTTTTTCGACCAGCGCAGAACTGAGATGAGATGAGCTTAAATGTCGTGTGAATTGCCACACTCGACCTCGTATAATCTATGGTGATTGATGAGGTTTCATGACTCTGGGTGTCGTTTCTACGTGAATAAGAAAAAGAAAGAGTACCTACTGCTGTTTTCTTCACGATTCCCGCTGGCGCTCTTCCTAGTTGATATATAGATTCTATCCCCCGCCACAGCCGAGTCGGTTCCCAAAGGGACCTCGCTGGATGCTGTGAATAACTTGATAAAGGAAATAAGTTACCAGATATCTTGTTGTAATGTTTTTTTGTCCCCACTGTTTTGAATGGATTTACTTTCGTAATAATAAAAGCGAACATTCGCGTATTTCGTATGACATAATAAAAACGCCATATATTTTTGTCATATTATAATAAACGGGTAAAATCTTTTATGTAACCCTAATACCTACTAACGAAATTCTACGTCCTGTTCCGTCCGATACGAACGTTCAGGCGCGTTCTTAGGTGCGTTTCTAATTCACCTACTCCAAGTTGATATTCTATAACGTTAAATAGGAATGTTCTTAATCCAAGATCACGCATTACAATTCCCTATTCTACAACCACATTTTAGTATAATCAACTGTCAAAACGTTCCTTATTTTAGTACCTAACACCTAATTGGAAGCGTACTTGTTGTTTTCACAGCAGTCCGGGATATTTTAGTTAAGGCCCTTGTATACCCTGGATATACGTATGTACGCAAAAATGCACACTAAATTACCTTCTAATGTATGAAATACGAAAAAAATATTGTATATCACCTGATGTGTGATATACAACATTTATTTATGCAGAAAAGATAAAATTTAGAGGTTTTTTTTAATAGCAAGAATAGTTATTACAATATTATAATAATAAAAAACTCAGCAGGTAGATTTTCATATTCTCTTTTATTTTCATATTGATTTTGATTGTAGTTTTTTTAGTTACTTACAATAAAAAAAGGTTTTACTAAAACTTTCATGTTAAAATTAACCGAACTATAGTGACTACAAAACATTTGGTTTTGTGCAACAAAATGTTTTGTGCACATTGCCAAACAGTACAGTCATAAATTGATAGACTTTTATAACTGATAACAAAAGTTTGGCTAAAACACAGGTAGCATCAAAACACTCTATTCACATTCTATTTTTGAATTTACCTACACGTAAAATAATACCTACCTATGTATGTAATAATGCTTGGTACAAAACTGTATAAACAAATAAAATTCAAAAAATTAAAGTGATATAACAAAGATAAGTGTCGAGGATTTTAAATACATAAATATTCAAAAGCAAACAAGAAGAAAGTAAAAAAAGTAAACGAAAATAATGAGATAACACGTTATATAAGCAAACAATCAAATATTATAAGTAATCAAGAGTAAAATATTAAAAATACAAAGATAACATTACGTAAATACCTAACAAGAAATGCATCAAACAACTAGTGAAGGAGATGAACAATAAATAAGTTGAAAGTATGTATGTTTTTAACTTGTAAAAATAATAATAGATTTTCTTAAATCGTAAAGGATAGTATCTAGTAATTAATTTATATAAATTTATTAAGAACTTTGTCACCTATTTCGACCTCGTTTATATATTCCTCGTCGGTGATAATGTCGAACTCCTTATAATTTGTAGTTATTAACATTATAATATCTCTTATTTTGAGTCTCCTCCCGAGTCAGTAAGTTTAATAACGAAATGAGGTGAGTTTAATAACTTAACAATGTTTTCTTATACACAGGATATACGCACATCTCTGTTGTTACTTAGTTTTAACTATGTTGACACAAGTCAACCTTATGTTGGTTGAATTTAACTTGTGTGTGTAACTTAAACGAAGCAAATATCAGAATTGAAATTAATGTACATTCGTCTTCTCCGCTCTCCACGCTTATCTTAATATACACATACAACGAGTAAGCAACTCGAAACCAAATGTAGTCTTAATTAACAAATAATCGGTGAGTTAGTTAATGAACGATGTAAATGCTTGTACATTATTCTTACGAGTAGGTATGTTTAACATGTTCTCTCAACTAGATAAATACATACCGTGAGTTTATTGAAAGTTTCATCGTATTTATAACGTTAAATAATGTAATTGAATATTCTGGTTGGTTAGGTTCAAATGGTTTGGAAAAGTCGTAAATCACTGCTTGTAGTTTAATAGTTTGAATATTCACTCATTTTGATGAGTTAAAAACAATTTACATGAAAAAAACATCATTTGCATGTAATATTTCTTGACAGATCCACTGTGAATGAAAAATGCTTGATTTCGTTGCAATTAAACTATTTAAATGACGTGACGGTTTGAATCTAAAATACATTTTCAATTGCGATCAGCTCTGTTCTGTTGTTCTAAAATAAAATAAAACACGTATTCTGAAAACAGTATCCGTTGGTAATAAATAGTCTTTAGAAAAAATCTGTTCTTTGACTTTAAATCCGTTAATTTTATGATTCTTTTCGTAGAATTAGTAGGTATTATTACTTCAATCTTCAACTCGTCGGTTAAGTTTCTATTTCTTGAGTAACACGGTCGATATGTGTTGATAATATGTAGAATTTTTCAAATATGGTTATTTTGAACATTCTTCTCGATCCATCGACATAATATAATATATGAATGGATCGGCGTACATTTCCAAAGCCACGTTCTTTATGAATGAATGCCGACATGTCTGTGATTAAAGTGACTCGTAATTCATATTCAAGATTAACTTGACAACAAACGTTCTGGAGCCAAACATTATCAAAGGGTAAAGCTTTGGTTTATCACAAGCGTACGATGTGGGCAGACGCAAGCATACCAAGGATAGGAATTTCATGGATATTATTTTACCAGGAGATTTACGCAAAATGGTCACCGGCATTAAAGCAAAATGAAAACCTTATTTAAAATAGGACTTTGCTTGATCCCATTCAAAGTCGCCTGACATGTGTTCGTTGGAATGCTGTTCATTATTCAACTATGATTTTCTTTATTTAAATAAAATTATTATATTTATAATATACACTTAACGTAGTTTACACCACTTAACTATGAGTACTAACTTCTACCGGTTTCAAAAACTTTAAATGTTTTCTTCGTCAGGAAGACTTACGTACTAAAAATTAAAAATAAAATATAGACTGTTGTTAGGTTTTAAGTTGTGGGAGGAGTCAATTTTAAAAAGTAGTGGGGCGGAACGGTAAACATAAGTGACACTGGGTGGTTCAAAAATTTTTTTTTGTTGGTTATAAAAATATTTTCTATTTTATTAATTAATCGGGAATGTATTTAGAATCGGGTTGTTTGGGAAGTTAAATTGGTTATTTATTATACTTTGTTTATTATTAACACTTTTTCTTATTTCTAAAATTTCTAGATCTGCTAATTTTAAATTTGAGTAACCTGTATGCATAATCTGTAATCCCGTGTCTAAATTATTATACTTTTTAGAAACCATTTCTTATACAATTCATTTATTAATTTAGGTAACTACATTGCTAGTGAGCTTTTTAATCAAAATGTATTAGATTACACTCATTAATCAATGTATTACCTAATTGAATAAGGATTTTCTAAATATGTTTCGCATTCCGTCAATAAACAATATCTCGTAGTTGATTAATTTGTTCGGCCTACATACTTACGATATTACGATAATTTTATTATTATATTAGTTTATTGTAATATCCTTATTGAGTCATAATAGAATTCAAGTGTACTTCACCTTAATTATGAACCATTTTAACGTGGTACTTTGATGGAAACTATTTTTCACAACAGGTAATATTTTTTTTTTTACCATTTAAGTATGGTCATTTCATATGGTCAATTTAACAATGTATATTATGTAACACCTTTTTTAACTTCACCACGTCTGTCAACTAGTTTGTGTAATGTAAGCATTATATTTTTGACTCATTTTTTCCCTGTAGGTTTACCCAATTTAAATTGAAAAATATGCACACCAAAAAACAATCCAAACATAAAATATTTATTTAGCTTACATCGGTGATATATTTCCAACGTGTCAATAGTTTCCGCTCCATCTTGGTTGGTTATTTACGAGCGAATAACAAAATAGCGTGCGTCTTCACTCACCAATTCCCAGTTATGCTTAATCGCACCAATCCAACGTTTCCAACCAAAGAATATCATTGCACACCGCAGATTTGTGTGGATTGCTTCGTCTCAGCAACGGCAACATTGTATACGTAGTCGATTGATGGCTATTTTTTGCGTAACTGTTCTTTTTTTTATTAGAAAAAGCGCCCTTTCATGGCGTTCCATATATATATTTACTTTAACATTAAGTGCTTTGCGTTTCACCCCTACACTGAACGCTCACTATCATGGCGAACAAAAGATCGTAACAGAGACGCGACGAGACATAGTGGCGCCCAAAGAACTAAGAAATGTTTATACATTAGTCGCGTACCCCACGCACTCCTATGGAAACGTGCGACCCATCGCCTCGGGACTGAACATTTATATCCGAGATTTTAATATTTGTATTATAAATTGAATTCTTCATGCTGTTTGTCCGGGACTGTCTTTTCGTCTCGGAACTTTATAATCTTATCTTTGAATATTAAGACAGTTATTCGTGTATTATTTGCGTTCAATGAGGTAGACAAACTGGTATATTGCTGCAGAAGTTTAGCCTTAATATAATTCGAATATTAAATCCATATCGTGCCTTTAAGGAAACGAATATCTGGTTATTGCGCTACCACTTTTTTGCAGATATACTTTTTGAGTATTAATTATCTTTAATATGCAGTGATTTCCGCACGACACGTCAATATTAAAAAATGTTTTGTTAAAAACGTATAAAGACACAACATAAGAACGTATTTATTTGCAAGTATTTTTGTAGTTCTAGTGAATTGTGTCTTTACTCCTCACTAACCCAAGGAAATATAGTGGGGAGTTATGATTTCGCAATTTTTAAGGTTATTTTTTTTGATATGTTATAAAAAATATAAAAATACTTGGTAATTGTTCTATTGTGTTTATTTGATTATTGACGCGTTTCGTGCAAAGCACATCGTCAGAATAATGCTCTACAAGACTGAGACTAGTGGTTATATACAAAATTTACATGGCAGGTGTATAAAAATGTTGGTTTTTGAACGGTTGAAAAGAAGTTATATAATGCAAATGAATCTATACAAATCTACGTTTTAATACAATGAATGTAGTTGGGTCACTGGTTGTAGTCCCCATTATTTTTTTTATTGCAGATTGTCAACTGGTATCATGCTGAGATTGTATTCTGAAAGTTTCATCACAATGTATCTGTGTGTGTGCTATGTATGGCGTGTTCATTTTACTTTATCGATTATAGACTAAAGTACTCATTCGATTCTTATCAAATTTTGCAAATATGTATATCTAATACTCGCTTAGATCCCATTAGATTTTGAAGGATATCTGAATAGTCAAATATTTCAAAGTTACCCCAAGCTCAGGAAATTTAAAATATATTTTTTTTATTTTCAAATTGATAAAAAGGCACATCACTTTTATAAAATGGCATTGAAGAGTTATCAAGTTTTCATAATAAAATATTTTAATTTATCAAACTCATTTCATAAAAATGCTGAATATTTTCCAAACAAAATTTGAATAATTTATAGAATGATTTGTTAGTGAGGAGTTTAGCGTTGGCCACAACCCACTCGTTTTATATATTTATTTTTTTTACTTGAGATTACATAAAACAATTATATTTCTCTTTATTTTATAATTTATATACCAAAACAATTAAGTATATTTTGTTTATAAACACAATCATAATATTGAGTATTGATTCGAACGTTCTAAGTTAGATTTCATTTCTATGTTCATTTGAAAGTTGTAGGGACCCAAAATATGTAATAAGTAATAAGTATTTTGTAATTGATGTAGGTATGGTATTGTGGGTTCTGTAAAACATACTATATAGATCAGTCAATTCTGAGTTCATAGTATGTTGAGTAATAATGGCATGAAATATCATTCAAATATTTATCCCGTAGTTTGAACCCCCCGAGCAATTACTCATTCGTCGACCTTTTCCGTCCACGGCTGTGACCCAGGGTCGCATCTACAATTTTCAGCGCCTACCGCACTATATTCAAAATGCGGCCTCTTCTCTTGAAAATCATATTTATTTCCTCGTATATGCCGCTTCAGATTTCTTCGTACCAGGCGCAACTGCAACATTTGCACCTATGCTGGTTGCGATTCTGTATTCACCACAATAGACCGAGGGGCCGCGTCCGTATTGGCATAGCGGACCGTGAAATCATAAAATTAAATGGGTTCCATAATCTAGGGGTAGTTTTCATCAAGTGCCCTAATCACTAAATCATTCCATGATTTACGGATTACTCTAATAAGAATGCTCTTATAACCGTTTCATCGTCCGATAATTCCTTATCGTTTTTGGGATTAAAAAAGTAATACAATTTCTATTGTATTAAATTATCTAAATATATTATTTACGCTACTTTTCAGGGGTTATTTAGGCGGGGAGGATTTAATATTTTTTTTCGTGGAATTTTGGAAAATACAAAACATACATATAATTTCATTATTAGGATTATAATAAATAGCATAGTTTCAATCCACGTATGAGTTATTAATAATGAGGCTTAGCGCTTTCGACGGTTATTCATAAAAATGCTTTTTTTTACGGTATGAATATGATATAAAGGACACATAAAATACTTATTGAATAATTTAACAAATTATACTGTTTAATATTTCACTTCCGTTATTGTATTTTATTTTTTTTATAATCGAGTTTGACGTTAACGAGATAACATGTTACGTGTCGGTGTTTCCATCATCCAAAGATTAACCACATTTTTTGTGGTGCGTATTTTCAGAGGCTAGTAAATCACCCGCTATTCTTTTTTAATACGCATTTGATAACTGAACCAGAAAATATTTACGATATCTCTCCTCTGTTCTTAATTTATCTCTCCTCTCGTCGCTCTTTGTATAACCTAACGATTTGTGGCTTAAAAATATTTTTATTTCACCAGTGGCGAATACGCCATTCTATAAAGTTACGTGTACGTTAGGTACTTTAGTCTGATCAAAAATTCTTAAGCACCTACGCAGTTTTTTTAATGTAACAATTTGGCGTGTTACATAGTAAAAAAACAAACAATTTGTAGATTCAGGCATGCTTCTTTCATGTTACGGTTGAACAAAGAACCCAGATGTGATAGTAAAATATATAAACCATTATTTTGCAAATTGCGGAGAAGAAACTGCAAAAAAAATCAAAACACAAAAACGACAAAACCAAAACGACAGGATGGTAACAACAGACACAAACTCCGAAATTCGCTCTAAATTTGAATTAAAGGAAATTAAAATTACGGACATAGAAAAAACTATTTCATCACTGAAAACAAACAGTGCACCCGGGAAAGATAATATTTCATCAAAAACACTCAAAATACTACAGAAAGAACTATGTGAACCACTAACACACCTTATAAACCTATCAATAAAAAAAGGAGAATTTCCTAACATACTTAAACAAGGAACAATATTGCCGATTCACAAAAACGGTAGTAAGGAAGAAATAAATAACTACAGACCAATAAGTTTACTAAATTCAATGTCAAAAATTTTGGAAAAGGTAATAAAGAAGCAACTGATGAACTATTTAAACACATATGACATCCTCTCTAAAAACCAATACGGTTTCAGAGAAAATAAAAGTACCTCAGATGCAATTTCGTATGTCACTGACCATATAAAAGAATTAATGGACAAAGGCAACAAGTGTCTTGCAGTTTTTATTGACCTCACCAAAGCTTTTGATACCATAAACCACAATTTGCTCTTCAAAAAGCTTGAAAACATTGGTGTTAAAGATACTTCCCTAAAAATACTCAAAGACTACATGACAGGCCGAAATCAGTGTGTAAAAGTGGGAAGTCACATAAGTGAAAACCTAACAATTAACTGTGGTGTGCCTCAGGGAAGTGTGTTAGGACCTATACTGTTTCTTATATATATGAATGACCTGGGCAACCTACCCACAAAAGGACATGTCATCAGTTATGCTGATGACACAGTTTTCATCTATTACGAAAAAACTTGGAATAAACTATACAAAGTCGCTGAAACTGAATTAACCCATGTAAAAAAATGGCTTGACAGGAACTCTCTGGCACTAAATACAAACAAAACAAAATACATTGCATACAGCATAACCTCCCGAAATAAACCTAGTGACGAACATAAACTAAGAATTCATGATTACTGTACCGAAAACTTAAGTGATCAACCAACATGTAGCTGCCCGATCATTGAACGAACAGAGAGCATGAAATATCTAGGAGTTATATTTGATGAAAACTTGAGATGGGACTGCCACATTGACTGTATGACAAATAAAATGAACAGATTTATATACTTCTTTAAATCAATCAGAAATGTTATTGACCTAAAACATTTGAAAAATATATACTATGCTCTTTGTCATTCAATAATGGAATATGGAATTATTGGATGGGGAAGTGCAACGCCAACAATAATAAAGAAAATAGATATAGCCCAAAAAGCTATCATAAAAGTTATACTTAAGGTACCTATTCGAACGAATACTGAAGAGATTTTCACTAAATTCAAAGTTCCAACAATTACAAAAATATATGCAAAAAATCTGCTATTATACAAGCTAAAAAGAGAAGACCAATATACTAGCTCACAACAATATAAACACACTAGGTTAAGTACAACAAATACCTTAAATATACCATACATAAAAACAACTTTTGGACAACGTAGCGTACGATACTTTTCAACAAAACTCTTCAATAGTTTACCAACAAATATTAAAACCATTAAAAATGCAAAAGAATTTAAAAAACTATCACTAAGATGGGTTTATGAAATAGATGAAAAAATCCTGAAGGAAATAATTCTACCTAATAAAATGTAAATGCACTATTACAAACAACAGAATAGACAATTGAAAAAAGTGAAAAATAAGTACTTTTGTTGTTTTTTTTTGTCTCTAAATCAATCAATTTTTTCAACAATTATTTTATTTTTACAATTTTTGCTGTGTGTTAATGACTCATAATGAAATATTGTGTTTGGAAAGAGAGAAAGAAGGATGAATACGCTTGAATGCGTAGCGTATGTATGTACATTTACTTATATTATATGTAAACGTATCTATAAATAAACAACGCAATAGACAATAATATAAAACTAGCTCACCTTAGCACAGGCTATGCCTAGTGAGGGGGCTAGTAACAAAGATACAAACAAAAAGGATAGCTTTAACTATGTAAGCAATGGTGAAATAATGAAATCATATTTATTGAAATGAAATAACTTATATTTACTTTGTATGTCTACTATGTATGAATAAGCTTATAATACCTTTAATTATTTTGTATCTTATATCTACTCTATGTTTTTGGATAGAAATAAATAAAAATAAAATAAATAAAATAAATATAATATTTACAACGTTAGAAAATGTAATTAATTGATCTTGGCTTTCAATTCGTTGTGCTTTTGCTGTAAGGGAACAATCTGCCACCAACCATCAGAGTAAATAACAGTGAAATTAGTTTTAAAAAACATTTTTAAACTCATCTGTTTAAAAAAACTTAGTGTTCAATTCCTAATTGTAATTGTGCCCTTGTGTGTAAAAGCGCCCTTGAAATGGACACACAAAAATGGCGCTATATAAGTAAGCCATCTTTATAATTATTGTTAGCACTCATTTTTTTAAGATATTGCCTAATGGCAATAAGCCTGCCAGTGTGCAATATAATTGTATTTTTGTTCATTATTTTATTTTGTAAACATAGTCTTAATTACAAGTATTACATGAATAATATAGTACTCAGTAATACATGAATAATATAGTACTCAGTAATACATGAATAATATAATCTAAGTTTACATAAATAATCAATTGTATATTATGTTCAAAAAGATAAATAAATAAACACGAATTACCTATCGCTGTTTTCTACGACTCGCTGCTGGTGAAGATCTATATTTCATTTGAAATCCGTTATGTTATAAATAATTGATTTTTGCCGATTCATTACTCTGCAGTGGTAGATAGTTAGTTATATTATGTGTGGGTGACACAAACGACCGTTCAACTGTTAAATTTGAATCTATCAAGTCATTTAACAAATAAATTATTCTAAGCCTGACTGACCCCATAACTTTTGGCTTGCGAATGATCCTCCGAGTAAAGCACCGCCTTAACAATCAAAACTATAATTAAGACTCTGACAGCTTTCATTGAAAAGGAATAGATCAATATTTTGTACATGCACCAGTCCATTATTTTCTAATGCATGTACAATAATTATAGTTTAATAGTTATAGTTTAAGCCGTCGAGGGGGGCGATTTTAATATTATACCAACCAAGCAAAAATACATAAATTTGCGATCTGCGCACCCACGTGACTGGCTCAAGCTGCTTTCCAATAAGTATAGCAACTAATGAATTATTTTACATGTATATAAATCATTTTCACCCTTGATTTCAGTGGATAGCGACTAGTTTTTTTTTAAATAATGAAAAAATCAGACATTTTTTTAGAGAAAGCAGCCTGCCTTCAAGGGCATATATCAAGGGCAAGGGCATCAGTATTATTTATTTTTTTTTCCACCAAGAAATTCTTCGTCCGAGTATTGTTTTTTGGCATATATCTATGTTTATCCACAAAAAATATTTTTTATATCTAGATTTTTTTCGGATTCTATGAAACGAACATTTACCATTAATCGATCATTTTACAGTGTGCACTCTTTGGGTTCCATTGTCAATGAGACGATGATGAAAAAATCCGCGTTTTTTTAATTAGTATTTTTAAACATGACATTTTCGTTGTTACATATTTTTCAGTATTTTGGTTTAGTGAACATATTTCACTTCAATTCAGTACCAACTGTCAGTAATATTGTACAATGTTATTGATAGTCGCGGGTCGTCTCCGACGGCGGGTCTCGAGTGAACCAGAGGTTTATAAATCAAACTGGTTAGTGGTTTTTATTTGCCGTATTTATTTTTAACGGTGGTCCTAACTGTATTCAATATATTAGAAGCGTCTGTCTCTGAATCGATTATACATTTGTCTTGGGACCGATTATAGATTCGTTTTACGACCACATTAGCACTAATCTCGTAAAACACGAATATGTGTTTCTTTATAAATTCGTTCTTTAACCACACTATAGATTCGTTATTTGATCAAATTAGAATTACCAAACTAACAACGTAATATCTACACGATTCTGTATTTGATATAATGTATTGACTGTGTGATGTTCATGTTTTGTCCGATTGAAATACATATCTATAACAAATTAGTTCTGTTTATGACTCATACATAGAATGAACGAATGACGAACATTACAAATGGTAAGCTGGTTTGATAACGTAAATAAAATTCTAGAAGTTGGGAACCTAAGAAATATATGAGATGATTGGTGACTGAGCGGTTAGCAGATTAGTGATCCAATGATCCTGTCACAACCGATTTCGTTCACTTTATCATCAGTGGTACTATAGTCAGATACGGACTCTGCTACAGAAAATTTCTTCATCCCTTCCTATCGACTGGCAGTCTTCTCCAATTCTTTGATGTCGCACTGCACGTCGTCCAGCCATCTCAACCTATGTAGGTCTGCCTCTACTTCTTCCTTCAGGGCAGGTGTCTAATACCATTTTTTGTACGGTCATCATCTATCCGGTAAACATGTCCAAGCCAATCTAGGTGCTGAATTGGACTACATTAGTTTTATTTGCGTTCGTTTACCTATAGCACAAGCATTTAAGCTTAGTTTAGGGAATATATGAGGATGGATATGTGCGACATATTCACTCTTTATTATTTAAAAAAAACTATGGAAATAAACAAAGAGGGAAGTTTATAATATAAAGCAAAAAATATGGAAATAAACAAAGAGGGAAGTTTATAATATAAAGCAAAGTATATTTTATAACTCAATTTTATTATTAAATTGCTATAACCACTTGAATTGTGTATAACGATGGGAGGTCAATTTCTCCCGAAACTAGTCGCGTTATACTCAATTCAAGTCTTCTTCTTCTTCTTCTTCTTCTTCTTTTGAATAGACCTTCAGGTCTGTTTTTTAAGAGGCCTGCTCTTCCTGCGAAGTGGACCCCCAGCTATCCCTCCATCTTTTTGGCGGTCTACCGCGAGGGCGGGTTCCGTGAGGCTGATTGTGAAGCACGATATGAGGAAGTCTGGTGCTGTCCATCCTTTGGACATGACCATACCAGTCCCTCCTCCGCTGTCAAGTGGTTATAGCAATTTAATATTATAATAAAATTGAATTATGGAAAACCACTTGGTAACCGTCGAAACAATGAATATTCTTATATTTTATAATGTTCATCAATTATGCCTTTATTGAATTACTAGCTTTTATGTCCCGCCGTTGGCCAAGAATGTAAAATTGTGAAAGAAAAAGCAATCGTTTTTATAATATTGTCACCCAATTATTTTGCAATATCAGACTATGAAAAGTGGTTTGAAATTTGATTGAGTTTAAGTATTGTAAAATGTTCAAGTGATGGCCACAACCCATTCTTTTTTATATATTATACAATTTCTGCTCGCATGGACTATGCGTAATGGTTTTAAATATGACTGTTTATCAACGTTGTAAAGAGATTGGTTTGGCCACAACCCCCATTTTTAAATATTATCATCGAAAACAAATTGTAATGTGTACCTATTGAAAATTTAGTAATTTTCGATGTTGGGATGTGGTTAAAATTTGATTAAACAAACGTAGGTACTGAAAAGATCTAGTATTGGTCACATCCCATTCGTTTTTATATTTTTTCATCAAGTGTGCATTATATTTTTGCTCAATTTGACTGAAAGTCTTCATTAACGAAAAGAAGAAGACTTGAACTATAGTAAATAGTTTTTAATTTGAATATAAATGTTGTGAAGAGTTCAGTAATGGCCACAACCCCCATTCTTTAAATATTAGGTGTTGAAAATTATTCAAAATAGGATGATATAAATGGTTTAAATTTAATTAAACAAAAGTATTGAAAAGATTCTAGTGCAGGTTATATCGTCACATCCCATATCCCATTCATTTCATATGTATTTTCATCAAGTGTGCATATCGTTAATAATATTTCTGCACAATAGACTATTAGACTTAAA